>CM034147.1:154383854-154983854 GCA_019776745.2 Taxus chinensis | reverse complement strand
GTAAAGAGATATAATAATGTAACTTCCAAAGATAACAAGCTAAATTCCATATTTACATTTAAACTTTTATAACCAAAGAGAAATCAAAAGAGGGTAGAAAGCGAGAAGTAAATCCATGGCTGTAACGGGTTGGCGGGCAAGAATTGAGGGGTTTGACGTTACATAGGCCAGATGCATTTTCTTGAGAAGTTCTAATGCATTTTCATCACACCATTTTGTGCATTTCCCGCAACCATTGTGGTTCATGAAAACATCATTTTGAGGCATTCTTTTGTGAACTCAAGCTTTACATCCACTATTTTTACTTTGTGTAAAAGAATCCAAAGACTTCTCAACAATCATATGTTGTGCATATTTTGTAATCATTTCATTCCTTGAGATAAAAAATGGATGAGGCATTTCTTTGAAAATCCTTAAAGACTTGGTAAGATCATTATTTTCTCAACAACAATCACATTCCATGAGATCAAATTTCTAGCACTTTTGGGTAAATGGTTCGCATGCCTGAGCATGCCTCCACCTATTCACACCTTGATACATGCTCTTCAACACCCAAAAAATACATCTACACAACTATCATAGTTTTTTCTGGCATGTTGATGATGCAGTTTAGAATTTCCTCAAGATAGCCAACCCATCCAAGGAAACTTGCCACACATTTTACCAAGCATACCACCTCCCCTTGTCTTACATTGCATACATGTTTGTCATGGCTCTTGAAACTAAAAAAATGTCAAAAAAAAGTTTTCAACCTATTTTAAATGGATGCACATACACTGTCATAAGCTCCCATTTTGGCACACGTTGGTCGTATGCCAGAATATACAACTTTTTGGATTGGAAAACCTAATCACGCAAATGGAGAATATAAACTGTCAAACATATCCTGAACCCATAATAGTAGGCAGATAAAAACAAAAAATGAAACTTACAGGGTCAAGGTATGCTCTATGGCCTTCAGGCGCCTGGTTATTGCTCCCACATTTTGCATACGCATATGCCAGAGAAAAGTACCTACACATCAAACAAAAAACCTCCTTTTCTATATGTTTTGATGGACGTTCTTCCCTGTTCAAGATCTTCTGTCGGCAATGGTGGCGGAGTCTAGCTTGAACTTGTCAATTGCATTTGCCTGAGAAATTTCCTTGTTTCCCTCCACGGCGGCGCTTAGAAAAAACACAAGAAACACTAAAAGAAAAACCTAAAACAAAAATATACTTCACCCTAATCCACCCTTCACGCTTAATCTCTAATATTGTTATTTTTATTATAAAATATATTAAATATATACACACATGCGACAACATTTATTTATTTTTATTTTATTTTATTTTCCATTTTTTTAATCAAATCTCATCCATTTTATTTTAAAAGTCTCTTTCTTTCCTTCAATAATAGTTGTCTTAGTGATAAAATAATGGAAGTCATGTTTATGGAAGAATTATCACGTGTCGGTCAAATGGACATCAAATTTAATGTTGAGAATAAATGTGAACTCACTCCATTCCAGCCATGACTTCCATTGTATGAGAGCCTCTTAGTGTACTTATCAATTATCATAATTATTAAAATACTTCACGTTTGGGATTTAAAATTTTAATCGTGATTCAAAGGAGAATACGGGTCGCAACATCTTGAACATACAAGATGACACTCTGTAGTGCCCACATCTTTCTGGCATCAGTTCATTTGCTGACTCATTTCATTTACTAGATTTGAGATATTGATTTAGCACCATTTTGATATTATGTGGTTTCATTATGGATTATTTGGTGACATATGTGATCGTTTAGGACACATGGTGCCAATCTAGTATTATGATCATCATCTTAGTTGCTTGCACCTATATGGTTATGGATACTAGCTGGATGTGATGCAGTTAGCTTATCTTATATATGATGGACAGATACTGATGGATATTGATGGTGTTGTAGACTTTGATATCATTGGTTGATAATGGTAATTTAGATATCATCATGTAATATCTTAGATGGATCTTATATCTTGATTTACTATGGATGCATGTTGTTAGAGTATATTTATCTCATTTGGATATCAATTAGTTGTATAGATTAGAATGAATATGCATGATTGGTTTAATTATCGATATATTTTTATTATTATCTGATTTATTATATCAAGATCAGGTATGTTTAATGTCTGAATTGAGTGCATAAATTACAGGTCACATATGATAACGTGGGTTTCAAAGTTGCACCTCAAGTTGCACAAGTGGCTAACTGGGCTAGAAAATCCTAAGCCCTGCATGATATTTGTTTGACTTTGTGTGGTATGTGGTGTATTCATGTATTTGGACACCCTTAGTGGATTCCCTAATTTACCTATGTTAATTTATTTTGTTGATGCCTTGTGTTAAACTGTTTTAAGGACCTAATGGTCCCTATATGTACTAGTAATGTTTTTAGTTAATTAAAACTTTGTTATTAGTGTTTTGGGACTACCTAATCACCATTTTGGAGGGCCCTACCACCTCTACCTTTGAGCCACTTTATCCAAATCTCGAATTTTGGATTAAATGTGGCATTTGTAAGGGTCTCTTTTCACATTAGGGGATCTCCCTTAAACTGAAATGGACCCCTTGGACCCTACCTATGGGTAGGGGGGTCTTCTTTTCAATGTCAAATTGGATTTTACCTCCCATTTGGCCCCTCTCTTATCACCATATTGTAAGTATGTTTGACTTTGTGTGTTATCACAAAAGTTAAAGTAATGTTGGCTTATTGTCTTTTTAAGGAAAATTGGTAGATTTTTCTTCCTAAATGTGTCTTGTTTTATGTCTAAATAGGATTTTGGGAATCTTTTGTTGGAGAATGATATCAGTGAAACATGTCACCCTCTCATTTTTGAGGATTTGGAATTTGATTCTTCTTTTTATACATCCTCATGGAGAGGGGTATGCAATTTTTGCTTCTCATTTTTAGTATCGCAGATTTGGAGAGAGCTTAGAGTCTACGATCTTGGAGATTGAAATGCTTGGATTTTTTTAGAGAGGGACAATTTTTTTTTTGAGGTAGGCCTTTATACCTCTCATTTTTTATTTCTTTAGTATGTTGTGTAAAAATAAAATGGTTTTTTGAATATGGTATTGTGTGCATGCTTGTTGTGGATTTTTAACAAATCTTGTTTTTTCTTTTAGTTTTCTCCATCCATCCTACTTGGGGTGGATTTTCAAGTGTAGGGGAAGATGGAGGTAACCCCCTCTTACACAACATGGCTTGATGGGAAAACCATAACGGTCTTTAATTTTTATTTCCTCTCCTCATATTGATTTGATGTTGAAGATGACTGCTGATATGGTTTGAACCTCATCTTCCATCCTTGACAAGGAAACCATGCTTGGTTTGAAAATCCTTACAAGGAGGAGGCTTGGTGTTTGGGATGGAGTGATAATGAGGGTATTATGGATGAAGTGATAAGAAGGGTATTATGGAGATTATTTTTGTGTTCCTATGGTTGGATCAAAATATGGTTTACAATGGGCTCCTTACCACTCTTCCCCATTGAGGAAACATGGAGTCTCCTCTTGTGTTTTTATGGTTATTTTGATTGTTTTCTCATGGTGTATGGTGTGGTTGTCATCCTATCTTTACCCCCTTCTTTGTGAAATTTTTAGGAATGAATTCTCTCTCCCCCATGGGCTTGGAGGGAGGCTATCATGTCCTCCATCGGTGGAGATGGCATGTGATGACTCCATTTGGTTGGGTGGAAAACGGGCCTCATTCTCTTGTGCATTGAAGACTTTCACATGGAATGGAAGCTTGCAAACATGTTTGGAGCATGGAGGAAGAAAAATTCAAAAATTGGCCATGTTGTTCCCCATTTTGGGGAGGCTTGTACACTTGTATTTTAAAGTGTTATTAGTAATAGTTATGGATTCCTTGGTATCTTTTCTTCTCTCTTGAGAAGAAGATTTGTAACTTTGTATTGTAATATTATTGTATTCCTGGTTAAAGATGAAGCCTTATAATATACTATTCTCTTGAAAGATTGTTACTTTTATTTTCCTATACGTTTGGTCCAAGTTTGCTCTCTATTTTTGGAGTATGGAAAAGTTGAAAAGGAGATTTAGTTGAAGTTGTAATAAAGAAGTCTATTCTTGTATTGTGAAAATTGTTATGTGAAAAGAAAACTTGTATTTTGACTGACAACCCTTGGAAAAGAAAATGTTACCTTCCTTTGTTGTGATTTATCGTGGTTAAGCAAGGAAAATGGAATATTTGATTGGACTTTACTTGTCAGTTGCAAGAAAATGTATTTTGAAAATATTTAAAAAGGGAAGTCTCCTTTAAAACATGATTTTGAATGCTTAGTTAATAAACTAAAATAATTTTTTTCCACTTGAACTTTAAATGCAAATATACATTCTTCTTTACATGAAATTTTTCTTAATATTTTGATTATTAAAGGGAAGAATTTGTCATTTTCTCATGAAGTTGTATGTTACAGGTGAAATATGATTCTTTTAGCATGGGTTGAATGAATGGGAAAAAAAGTGTTTATTTTATACAAAAGAAATGAAAATTTAACTAGTATTCTTCCTTAAAATCAAGTTTACATTATAGTGTTATATTTGAAAAATGTATGTCCAATTTTTATATATATACACACATAAACATCAAATCTGAGAAAATGATTATAATCATCAATTATTGAAATAATGGTTACCTCTTTGTAACCTTTGTATATATGTTTATTTAAAGTATATTAAAATGTATATATACATCTTGTTTTTTTTTTAAATAAATAAAAATGTAATATAAAGTGAATCGGTTTGGTTTTCTTTTTGTAAAGGATATATATATATATATATATATATATATATATATATATATATATATATATATATATATATATATATATATTGGGGGAGACAAGCCACGACCTATCTGCCCTGGCCCCCCCTCCCCTTTACTTTTGTGGGTGTTGTGTGGCAGAGACATACCACATTTCCCCCTTGCATTGTATATGCAGTAGCCATAGCCACCCCTCCCCCACGCCATAACCCTCCCCTACACCATTTACAACGGCCACATGGCCTATATGGATCCTTGTGCTTCGCTTTTTTGATATGGTATGTGTGTGTGCGCGTGCACACACACGCACGCTTAATCTTGAAAACCCTAGGCAATAAGAAGGATTTCTTCCTTCTTTACCAATCAAGAACAAAAAAGAAATGAAATTTAAATAGACTATACAAATAAAGATCTATGGTTTGGAGTGAAAATATACCTCCATGATCTTCCTTTCTTCCATCTCCCCCCTGTAAGAACAACATGTGCAAATGGAGGAAAATAAAACAAAATAAAAGTTATAAAGAGAAATATAAGGGAGAATTAGGGTTTTTATAACATACCTAAAATCTAGGGTGGGGATTAAATCCATCCAATGGTTCAGATTAGACCGTCACAACTTAGGAGGGTGGGAAAAATGTTTAATGGGTATAGGGAAAATTAAATAAGAGGGAACTTAAGTGTGTTTTAGTAATGGCCATGGTGGGTATAAAATAATATTATGGGATATTGGAAAAAAAATTATTTGGCATGGGTCCATGTGGTTTATTTAGGGGTCCATGGGGAGTGTAAGGAAATAAATGGGTATTAAGAAAATATTGAAGTTAATATATATTTAGCATGGGATTGTATGGTTGGATGAAAAGGAAACCATTTTTGCATTATTTAAATATGGAAAAAGGGGGTATGTCTATCGTGAGATGTTTTTCCTAACCTTAAGCAAGTTAGTGCAAACATTTAAAAATAAAATAAAATAGTTTTAATAAGATTAATTATTGGCTATAATTCCAACCATTCAGAAATGATAGTAATAAATGTATTAAAAAAATCCGGATTTCTTTCATATTTGTGTATGGTTTGGGTTGTAAAAATATGGGGCATTACACACTCAAGAAGACAATGGGTGCTTGATGAGAACTCACAAATGTTAGATAATTACCACCACCAAAACCTTTCTCTCCATACAATGATGACCAACAAGGAGGGGTCATTACCTCTCCCTCCCCTTATAAGAGCATCATCCTTGATGCGACACAACACATATGTATAAAATTGATAGGTAAGCAAGGAAAGGTCAAAAATAAATAATGTTGTTAAGAAAAACAACTTGTTGCTATGACGAAACCACCAAAAAATAAGAAAAATTTGAAACTTTTCTTCATTTGTTGATGTTATGTGAATATTGGTAGTTCTCTCTACCGTAGTGAATCCAATATAAAGTTCATTATCATATCCAATAATGTAAGACATGATAAGGCCATCCAAGACCTATAACCATACATATACCACTTTCCATTTATCACATTTTAAACTCGAAACAACACCATCCACCCTAACCATAGGGAACCTCCTCATCATATCCCATTTTCCTCCACCAAAATACATAATGATACCTCTCATCCCAATATACACAAATGAAAATTCCCACATCACAAACATAAAGTTCACAATGACATATACACATCACCACACAACACAACATGGTATATATCAACATTAATAAATCCCAAAAAAATTCCGCAATCCAAGAAATATAAAGTAATAATGTCTCCCAAAGTGCCAAGAATGAACCAACACCTCCCATCATCGTGAACAAAAAAGTCGTTGTCATCCACAAAAGTAACCTAATAACTCAAGTCAATGCGTGTTCATGTCTTAAGCACATAATTTAATGGGATAGCCAGGATTAGAAGGGGGTTTTTCAAGATTTTTTTTTGTAACATAATTGCTACTAATGTGATGTTTGAGATAAAGTATCAGGTTCCATATTCGCCCATCCACTAGTTTTCATGTTCTAGACTATGTAGCTTTAGAAGGGTTGAAATCGAGTTTTGTATGAATTTTTGGTTCTTGTCTCGATAGATTAAGGGGGAGTGAAATGAAATATACATGAGTTTCTATAATCTTGAGCCCCACGCATGATATTCAAATATATGTTCATTTCCTCTCTCCCACAACCACCATATTTAACAGGAATTTACTTCTATTTTGGTCGTTAAATTTAAATTACCCGCCAAAGAAATAGGACACGTGGTAGGATTCTTATGATCCCTCAACCAAAGGCCTTGGTGGAGTTGAAGGTCATGGAATAATTCGTAGCTGATATAATCTTTGAGTACAACGTAGGGGTATTTAACATTTATGCGGGTGAAGGAAACGAAATATGACACTAGATCAACGGTTGGAAAATGACATGTGTCACCATTCCGTTAACCTATAAATGAAATTATCCAGGCGAGTGTGAAGCTTGTGAAATGAGACACATTCTATAATCCCTTTTGGGTCCATAGTGGGATGAGGAAAAGTTAGTAGATTGTGATCAACAGTACAAAGGCGGGACACGCGAAGGAATTTTGTCACACACCAAGGCGATGGAATCTGATGGACTTGAGGTCGACAGAATAAACCATAGTTTATGAAGGATTCAGATCCGGGTTGTGGGTCAACTATGTATGGAAAACACAAGGTGCTATATATATGATATTGATTAATAACATAGACCAAAAAAAACTATTTTACCCTCCACCAAAAATGAATTTTCTTTTTATCTCCACCAAAGTGAAATAATAAACAAATGTCAAAATATTACCTTATTTTCCCACCATAAAAATAACTCTCCCTTTTTCCTCCAGCAAAATGATAAATTTTCCTTTTCTCTTCACCAAGATAAAGTATATTACAAATATCAACATATTGCTTTATTTCTCCATCCAATGAGGTTGGGTCATCGTATGGCCCTAGGAACATGGAGCCATATAACCTTCACTCAAGTGGCATAGTAACATGTAGCTCTAAAGCTACACTGCCCCATGAACCCTGGGGCATACCTCCATACAACCAAGTGAGTCCATAGGCCCTATCACTCCATGGTGAACTCATGACCCTATTCCAACACATCACAACATTTGAACCAACATGGACCAATAAGTTTCAATTACTAAGCAACATCAAATCATAAGCCTTGGACTAAGCTAGAAAACTTTTAAACTAAAAAAAAATCAAATTAAGAAAAATAAATGGCTAAACATCCACAGTAATGCAAAGGCATCTTGTTATCACAAAATCAAATTAAATTCCCAAAATTTAAGAATGCATCAATCAAGAAATTTGTTGGTTCCTTAAAACAAGAGAGAAAAATATCAATTTGCGAATAACATACGAACATAGAAAAATCACATTAAGATCACTATGTGGCCTTTTCAAGGCCACCAAAGGGGTACTCATGAAGTTGTTGGCACTCGGATATCAAGCCTTAGCCCACAAAATTCATATAACCAAACTAAACATATATCCATATATATTTGAATCACATATACAAGGATCCACATAGTTGGTATTGCATATGATTGTTCGATGGACAACCCAAATAGGAGAGAGAAAGGACTATAGTTTTCATAAGTTGAGCCTACGGTGGTGCACATCCATAATATACTAAACATGCATGAAGTATACCAAACAGATAAAATCGGGTTTTCAATTAATTTACTAAATTTGAATCTAAGATAAGGGCACTACTGATTAGATAGAGAAATTAGTAAATAAGAAATATCAAGCAAATGAATACGAGGAAGAGTGATAGATCGGGTTTAGAGAATGAATCATCTTACTACTATAGGTCTAGACTTATTTTGGACTGATTATGGACTGGAGAATGATATGGAAGGGTAGATTCTGGGTTATGCAAATTCTATATCAGAAATTAAACTGTAACAATCTCAAGGACATGAGTTGCTGGACTGGGACAGGGCCACCTGGGCGCTAACATTTGATCTGGGGATTGGTGTGTATAGAGTGACTTCGTATACGGTTCCTTTTGTGTTGCTTAGTGTATCTCATTGTTAGTTATAGGTCACATCAGATTCGTTGAGTCACACATGTACTTATAAAATAAACCCTAGATACCTACACAATACTCAAGCACACATTAGATGGATAAAAATATACATATGCTTGAGTTGGAAAGACCTCAGAAGTCACCCTAATGTGATTATCACTGAGTGTTGCACTACATTTCAGACTCTTTGCAGTTCTTGTGTGTGTGTGTGTGTGTGTGTGTGTGTGTGTGTGTGTGTGTGTGTGTGTGTGTGTGTGTGTGTGTGTGTGTGTGTGTGTGTGTGTGATTGGAATAATGTCCCTTGAGCTAGGATGCCACAGTGTTAGTCGCATAAAGAGATAGTGGGCTACAACTACCTTGTCTCAAATGCAAAGGTGTGGTATGGAATTCAAAATAAACCCTACTATGTAGTGCCAAAATGCAATACTTGGTGTAGTAGATTGAAAATGTTAGCTCCTTGTAGTAGTATGTGCCTCTTGAAATGTTTGACCCCTAATGAGGTTAAATAAGACACGTATATATATTATTCCCTTATTTAAGTTTTTCATTAACAAGTGAAAGGATGACTGAGAGGGATAAAATAAGAAAAGAAAAAAATAACATTTGAAATATCAGAAAAAGAGGTAAATATTACACAGGTGCCCAGAGGGGAAAGTACCGCCCGAGCACTCATGTCCCTAATGGACGGTCCTGTACAGGGTGCTCAAAAGGTCAGACAATGAAATCAAAGCTAATTAGAATGTCGACTAGATTGTTAAACTATAATTTTTAATCAAGATCATCAAGTAATAAAGATGAAAAGGATAAAAGCAATGTCAAAGAAAAGTAAAGACGTGTTAATGAGTAATTCTCTTACTTAGGAATAATACATATAAATGAAGTATTTAGAGGCTAGATGTACATAGTAAGTGAATGATTTAGTGACTATATTTTCCCCCACTTTATTCTAGTGAATAAGGATTCAGTAGCAAAAAGTAGAATTGTACCTTGGAGAGTTGAAATAATATTGTACCCAATAACATGTTGAATGAGTGTTGTAGCGTGTCAAATGGAATAGTGCAAGATGTGTACCATGAAATTATAAGGAGAGGGAATGATAAGGATCCTAGGGGTGACATTTACATACATGGAGTGATAATGATGTGTGTATAGTTACTTTAAATTTTGTAGATGTTATTATTAGTCTTTAACATGTCATGCAAAAATAAACATGTCTTGTTGTAATGGTTATATTAGCCTTATTTGTTAAATAATTGAATATGTAATAGTTAGAGTGAATTTTTCAAAGTGGAAGCACTATTTCATTGTGTTATTCTTTAATTCTATCACATATATTCACAAAGGAATATCTAGTAAGATTATGAATTTTATTTAGACATTATTCAATGCATATTTTGGTCAATCACAATTACAAGTACACCTACTTAAAACTAGTTATTATGGGCATGTGTGGATGATCACTGACCTTCATTTGGTCATGGCATTGTCGCTGAACATATGAATTTGAGAATCCTTCCACATCAAAATTATCATTTAGGCATCAGTATTTGAGCCTTGTTCAATAAAGTGTATTGATAGAAGCGGTCTATTTATCCATCCATCCATGAGAATCATGTCTTCGGTATGAATTAGGATTCTACTACAGATGATCCCCATATTTAAAGGATGACAACTTTGACTTGCCTCGGAGAGACATGCTTGAAGATGATTCTTGTTTGGATATAGAGTTGTGGGAGATATGCCTATCAATGGATATAATCCCACCTATTTAGTTCCTGGAATTGTGTTGCTCAATGAGTCAGAAGAGTTCAGTGAAAAAGTGATTGATTGAAAAGGTAGATTGAACAAGCTGTTGAAACTTCTATCTAACTAGAGTGTCCCATAGGACCCAAGCATTTATTCAATAATTTTTGGACAGTAAAAATGCCCATGATGTTCATGTTTGAATACCTTGGAGACTTCTATAACAAGATGCTTTTCTAATGTCCAAGATATGAAAAATTTCAAACCCTTGAGAATGAATTTTATAACAGATTTTTTTTGTGATAATGTCAAACTGGGTGTAGACACAAAGTCATTGCACTTTGGGTAATTATCTAGTCCTGATTACATACTACTATTCATATGATTCCTAAGTAAGAAAAGTACTAATCAACCAATGTCCTTGACCATATTTTCTTTCTTTTTGTTGCTACTTTTGGTCTTACACTCTTTCTAACTCAATCTATGTCTTTTCAAACCTCAACAGTTTCTTTGAGTCCTGGACACCAACAACTTAGCCAGGATGCCAAAACCAGGTGCCCCTGTCCATCATCTCTAGGAACTCCCTTGAACTCTTTGTACTTTGTCTCACATATTTTGTGTTCTTTCTATCCATTTTAGGCATACTTATCTTTTTTGGTAGTCAACCTTTTCAAGGCTAATTATGAAATTCAAGTAAGGAAATCGTATAAATATACACAGTTAGAAGTTATGTGGCAATAATAAAGGACCAAACACTAAGCATTATATATCACCACCTAAGGTTGCATCCAAAGGCTATTCAATAGAATTGAAGCATCCATTCATAGGGAAAGGGACTACATTATTCTCCATACACTTCATAGGAAGGGGAAGTTCATTCTATTCCATGCAAAAATCTACTTACATCTTCTACATCTAGATATTTCTTGACTATCAAGTGTGACACACACAAGAGCCACCTAGGGAATGATTCCACACACACACTCATGAGAACTATATTGGGTATGAAATGTAGTGCAATGCTCAGTTGATAAGATAACTTGTTTGACAACTAAGGACAAGTTTGACCCCTCATTTGCATTCTTTTATTTTTTGGATGTGATGTCACTTTTAAGGGTTTTACAGGTGAAATATTTATTACAGGTTATCAACGTGACTTCGACGATCATCGTGCGACATAATATCGACAAGAAGCAAAGGAAACATGAACACCTTACAACTAGTAAGGATATCGTTTTCTAAGAGTATTTTTGTAGATAACAGGCACCCAAAACTAGTCTATAGTGGTCGTCAGGTGCCCCTAATGACCTATCCTGGGTTCCCTAGTCCAGGAAGATCTTGCGTGTGCTCACATAATTTTCTAGGCCTTCTGTGTGACACTTCTACCTCTCTCGTTTATCACTCTTGTCACTACGGCATTAGAGTCCAGATTTAATTGCATGAAACAACTAAGTCATTTTATATCCACTTTTCAACTTAGGGTTTTGAATCTTAATTCCTAGCTTAGTTTGCTTAGGTCTAATTCGGTACTTAATTATTTTCTTCATTTACTACTACATTGCTATCAGGGTTTTAGGCATCTATAAATTATATATTTTCTTAATCATTTTGGTGAACCCGTTACATTAGAATCCATATTATCTTCTAGGGCTTTTATCATATTTTTCCTATGGCTCAATATTATGGTGAATTTACTAAAGCCCGCCTTAGAGACCTTAATGATCATATCATTGAGCATCCTCGGGATCTAGAATTTCTTTTATATGTTGCTCGTGATGATCTCACCAATCTTGCAGAGCTTAATGCTTCTGCCGCCAACCCCACCTCCATTGCTACTCAACCACATGTTTCCACTCTTCCGCCTACATTTACTATTCCTGTTTCAGTTCCTACTAACACTAATTACTTCGCTTTACCTCTTGTTTCTCACACACATAAAGTATCTTCCACTAGCACTCAAGATTTAGCCTCTCTTTATCGAGACCTTCAAGAAAAAAATCATCAATTACAAAAATCTAATTCTCATGCATCTCTATCTTTAGATTCCACATTACTCCTTCATTTTCCTTTTTCACCAACCATTTCCGCTTATAAAATTCCACCTAATTCGTCAATCTTAAGTTGTCCATTTTCAATGGCAATGGTGACCCATAGGAGCATCTCCGAGCATTTCATGTGGCATGTCTAGATTTTGCATATGATCTTGTTCTTCTGTTAAGCTATTTCCTCGCAGTCTTCATGATATGTGATGTGTTGGTTTTATGACCTACTTGTCCACTCGGTAACATCTTTCACACATCTAGCCGATGATTTTCTATCTCATTTCTCTATCAATATCGGCTCTAAGATCTCATAAGCTCAACTTGCTGAACTTATACAAGGATCTAGGGAACATCTTGTGTATTATGTCTTACAATACAAAAACAATTTAGCTAAGATGTCTAATGTGCTTGCGGACTCTGAACTTCAAGATCTATTTGTACAAAATCTATTACCATCCCTTTAGGAGAGTGTTATCTTTGAGACAACTCCGTCATTCAACCACTTGTGTCACATTCTTAAGCTACGTGAAATAAAAATATTATCTATAGGCAAGCTTAAGTATCAGGAACAGGCTTCTTCCTACGTGTTTTCAAAGTAAATAAAATTTCAAGCCATCTACAAAACCTACAGAAGATAAATAAATTGTCAACATTGTATCTAACACTAAAGAGCTCCAATGGAAACCACCTAGGTGTACATATACAAAATTGACTATAGCTTTGCATCTTCTCCTGCCACAACTTATCAAGATTAACCTTATTATGCTTCCTCCTCCACTCATTTTGGACCCATCCCTTCCTAAAGGTTGTAATTATAACAAAAACCTCAGATGCGACTATCATCAATGTGTTGGACATTCTACAGATCGATGCTTCAAATTTCTCAATATTCTTCAAGATCTTATCAACAATAATACACTTGAGCTTCCAAATCCTATGGACTCTATACCCATCAATGAAAATCATAAGCTCAAAATCTTCAACAATCCTCTCCCAAAACATGATAAGCAAGTGGTTGAATCTTCAACAAATCATACATATTGTGCAGTGCCTCCTCCTGCATTGAAGGCTCTTGATTTTCTAGTTGCTTATACTGATACATATCCTCTGATTATTACTTTCTCTTATCATAATTATCACGCTAATTTCACTTCTGATCATTTACACATTAGTGCTTCTATTGGATCCACCTCAATCAATAACACTATCATCGATCCATCATTTCGTGTAAGTGCATGTTCTCTTGAACTTCTTGTCGTTATTGGTTTCCCACTTTTGCAAATCTCATATCGAGTTCCTAACTCATATGGCATTGTTAATTTTATGGTCACTGTCGGTCCTCTCACCATGCTTATGCCTTTCCTTGTGGCACCATCATTCGAATGGTGTGTCTTACTCTTAGCTCTCCCCTGGATCTATGCAACTCAAACCATCACTTCCATGACTCATTTATGTCTAAAGTTCATCCACAACAAGAAAGTTATTACTATCAATGGTGTTCTGTCATCCACATCATGGCTGCAACCTACTCTTGAGGTTGTCATTGCACTCACTAGAGCATGTAGGTACCCATGGCCTCTATAATCTAAAGCACAATCTTCTCCTATCTATCCCATTCATGCTCGGCCTACACGGTCTCATCGGTCCGCTAGTTCATGACATCAATCCAGGTCTACTACTCAGACATCTACTTTAAAGAAATATACATCACCACCTCATTTTGTCCTATTATACATAGGTGTCCATCGCCTCCACATTATATTCATAATTCACATGTATGTAGGCTTCATTGACTTGCACATCATCTATCTCACATACTGACACTCTTAGAGCATGATCACATGCCTTCTTCACTGCAAACTTAGGTGGAGGACCCTTGTCTTTCACTGTCATCAGATATCATATTCATCATCATATAATTGGGGGCATCATACTTATTTCTCCCCTTCCCACTTCTTAGCATCTTCAATTGTCTTACATCTTACACATGTTACATCTAGTCTCCACATTCATCATGCATACCTTGATACATTTGGATCGTCATTCCCTGATGACACACTCTCGTGTGTTGGTTCACACTTGAATGTTGAGGGTATACTATACACATGAACCTCACACACTACACGCTATGCTACATACCTATTTCTCACAACATCTATCACATATTATGCACATAATTCACTCTACACATTCATGATACATCTTTCTTGCATCTACTTCTACATGTTGTATTCATTTCCCTATGACGCACTCAAGTTCCACGGTTCATACTTGACTATTGAGGGTTTCAATAATGAACCTCATTACACTCACTCACTCACTCACTAGGTCACTCACGCACTTTCTATGCTTTACATTTTCACGATCACATCTTTCTAGCACATAAATTCAAACCATTTCTCGATAACACACTGTTGTTCTATGGTTCATTCTTGACTGTTGAGGGGGCATATATAAATGAGCCTCATCACATGCATACTCATACACATCCTCTCAGGGGGCATGTGTCCCCTATCATTCACTCTGCATTCCATTCCTCCACAACATAATGCATATCTTGGTCACATTTATTCTTGCTTACTTATGCTTACATGTACACTTTTCACTCATGTTAGTTAGATACTTGGTATGTCATTATCTTTTATCATACACACATGCACATTCATTTACCTTCTAGATGTGATCACAGGTTTTACATTGATCTTCACATGCAACAAGGATGTTTGGCATAGTACCTCATACCAATTCCACAACGGCTCCTAGGGGAATCCAATTTCATAAACTACAAGTTTTATTGCTTCATTTTCCATAGCACATTACTATATCAAACTGTACACGCTTTGACATTATTTCTATCTTTCTAACATTCTAATGGGTGCTTCATTTGCAACACTTGTCTTGGAGGTCTATTTCTTTCCATGGTTGTCTATTACAATGCTTTCCATTGTTTGTCTTTTCTTGTCATTGTCTGCCATTATTTGCAGGAGTTTGCCTATGTATTGTGTGCACACTATCTTCTTTTGGCCATATCGGCCTTGCGTGTCTTGTGACATCGCGAATGATGTCCCATATTTGTAACCTGTTTTTCATAGTTTACATTGTCTTCTTACGTCTTAGCTTACATATTGTCTTCTTACATATTTTCTTCTACATGTGTGTTTGTCTTTTCTGGCACTAACACTTGTTTCCTAGCCACTTTTTTACGTGTGCGTTAGTTTCTACCAAGCACACTCCCCCTGCAGGGCATCAATTTTTGCACAACGGTCGGTCCTCCTTTCATCTGCATACTCCTCAGCGATGTCACATGCACCCCAAACGAGGGGGGCATCATTTGGGTGAATCAGTCACCCCATATAATGTCTTATAATCAAAGTTCAGTACTGGTACAACACAATCATCAATCTCAAAAAGGGCTCAAAATCTAACTTGGTTCCTCAGCATATCACAAACACCAGTGCCCAAACCCAGACAGTAGTGCTTGGGTGCCTCAGAACCTTCATGTATGCCTGTGACCATGGGGTAGTTACACAACATTTTCCAGTTCAGCATAGTCTACAACACTTCACACAGTGGATTTTATAGGGCACATAATCCTTAGCACTTGGCATGCATGCACTACACAACATTTTCTACTTTCACTCTGGATCAGAACTGTTTGAACTGGATCATATTTATATACACCATCTGCAGTGGTGTTCTACATTGTGGGAATTAGTTAAAGGTTAGAGGATGACACTAGAATTTTCTCCCTACACTTCTTCTGTTCTTGGTGTGAGATCACCCAAAACACTCATATGCAATGCAACTAGTGTGATATTGGCAAAAAACATTGTTCTTCTACATCATCTTCAGGATCCTTTCTACACTTTTTACTCATCATGGCTCAGGTGTACATGTTAATTTTTCACATTTTACACAGGGATAATTTTAGTGGCGAATATTCGTAATATGGCAAAAATTTCATTTTAGGAAAATTTGAAAAGGCGAATTATTCGGAGTGGGTCGGTGTCCTGTTCGCCTAAAATATAAAGTATATTTTTTTTAGGGGGTCGGCTTTGCCTTCATTTGAAAACATCTCCTATAAAAACCTATGTGATTCACCGGGTAGTATACCTCAAGTAGCTTACCAAATTACCACTACTGTGAAATTTGAACTCGCATACCCTTGAGCACCAGAGATTCATATTACTGTTATCCTGTGATTGTTGACGCGCGACAAATGCAGTGTTGACGCGCGACAAGGGCAATATTGACGCGCGACAAGAGCTATACTGACGCACGACAAGAGTTGTACTGACGCGCGACAAGAGCTGTATTGACGCGCGACAAGAGGTATACTGACGCGACTTGGGCTAAGAAGTGACGCACGACAGAGGAAGCGTTGACGCGCGACAGAGGAAGTGTTGACGCGCAACTTGGGCAGTGTTGACGTGCGACATCAGACAGTTCACGCGCGACAAGACCTCAGAGACTGGACAGAGTCGCTTCTTGGTTCTTTTGCTGACGCAGGACTCTTTTCAGAATAATGGAAGGTGCCAGCTCAAAGAATACGAATAACCTAAAAGTAAGTAAGAAATATCATAAATCACTCTTCAAGTATTTTGGAAACTCTGCGGATACAGATAATGTAAATACCAATCATATAGATGCCACCAAAAAGAATCAGAATACTGACTGTGTGGAAGGTATTATTGAGGTGGACATGCATTCTGCACAGTATCACAGTCAAACAAATGAAACCTACGATAATATGCCAGATCTTGAAGATATTGTTCCTGTTGGGGTGCAACTAGAAGTGCAGCTAGATATCACAAATACAAACACTCAGCAAAATGGAAGACAGAAATCAATATCAAACTCTGGTCCAAGAAAGAGGAAACCAGGTGATTATGATATTGCTCAAAATTCTACTCAAAAAAGTAAAGCATTGAAAACGAACAAGAATATGTGGACCATTGGCAGGACATACAAGTTTGATTGGGCAGCTAAATTTCCATTTATTGAACCTGTACAATCATCTAATTCTGAAGAAATCCCATGTGAATGTACATGTACAATATGTACGTGGAAATTGGGAAAGCAACAAAAAATGCAACTGAAGCTGGACACAATAGAAAAACATTGTGGAAAACAATATTTAACTGTAACAGGGGCGGATGGCCAGAAAATCAAAACACAGGTGGAAAACTGAAAAGGAGTGCATGCATGTCAAATACGCAGCGGAATATGAGGCAGAGCAGAAAAAACACAGACATCTGTTGGAAAAGGGAGGAACAATCACATCGCATATTGGTAAGATGAAAGAAACAAATCTACATGCAAAATTCATACAATTCTCTACTCTTTTTCAAATACTTAAAAAAGGAAGGGCAATGTCAGATTTCCTTGATTTCAAAGTTTTGTATCAATTTAACGGAATGCTAAATGTACCTCAGTCTCATTGGTCTATGAGTAGTGGATGGGAAATGGCAAAATGCCTCTTGATGATAGAGAAGGAAGATTTGAAAGAGAATGTAAAAAAAGTAAACTTTATCTCTCTTTCAATTGATGAAGTGATAGCATTCGACAACACCGCATGGGTATGTATCCACATATATGCTTTAGAAAATCATATAAGGACTCCTCATCTGTTGGGTGTTATGAAAATGGTTGAAAACTGCAATGCTGAAAACCTATATAAAATAGTTGTTTCTCATTTGAAAGATGTTGCTGGTATGACTAATTATGAAATTGCTACGAAGTTGGTATGCGTTGGAGCAGATGGTGCATCTGTCATGCAGGGTCACCGAACAGGGCTGTGTGTTAGATTACAAACAACAGTGGCCCCATATATGCTACCAATTCACTGTATGGCTCACAGAATGAATTTAGCGTATAAAATGGTAAGCAACCACGAAAATGTTGCTAAATTAGAAGACCTCATAAGAGAACTTCATGCCTATATGTCAAGCAGCCCAAAGCGTTTTCTCGAGTTCCAAAAATTTGCAATTGGAATTACAGACGGCAAAAAACTTCTGAAGGATGTGGAGACTAGATGGATCTCTTTGTATGAACCAGCATGCAGAGTTCATGAGGAGTATCCTTCATTGGTTGGTTTCATGCACAAATACCGTCATGAAGTTGATAGGGCAAGGGACCTGTTGTTCCGCTTAACTGATTTGGAGACTTTGCTTACATTGGTTGGTATTCTTCCAATGTTAAAGGAGATCAATACACTGATGAAGCATGCACATGGCAGATTGATCTATATTGTGGATTTTATACGGATGAGGAAAATGGTATGTCAAAGTCTTGATATATTGTACTGTTCCCAGGATAGTTTTGATGCACCTGTTTTTGAAAATTGGAGAGATTTATTAGATCTTAAAAATCCTAACACCTTTTTGAAATTTAATATCCACGATCACCTATGCATCTCTGTTAATGGGAGGGAAATACCAATGCACATTTTGCAAAGACGTCAAGATATTATAGGATCGGAACGAGAAGATGTTCCCGTGACACGTAATTTGTTTGAGTTTGTGATAGTTGAAACAAGAATAAAGCTTAAAAAAATTTCAAAAACCTTGTCATCAGAAATTAGGGAACGTTTCTGTAAAGATAAAATTCTGGAAGCCATGGGTGTGATGAATCCGAATTTTTGGAATACAGAAGGTGGCCGTGCAGACTTTGTCAGTAAGCATTTCCATAAATCAATGGGTACAATTATGGAACAATTTACAAAGACGTCAGAGCTCAAGGGTACGGAAATCAAAGGTATACTGAATGCCGATTTATTAAAGTTTCAGTCAACCAATTTTGCAACAACAATGAGGAACCAATATAAGAATTTAGATCAACCTTCTGAAAGTGGTGCTATTAGAAGGCTGTGGCGAGGAAGCTATCAAATTTCTATCTTACAAGAAGATATCAGTGAGTATTTCAGACTATATGAGTTATGCCAAACAATGATTTTGGGGTCTGTGGAGGATGAAAGAGTTTTCAGTGCATTGTCATTTATAAAATCAAAACTGAGAAACAGGTTGGATAAAAATCTGGAAAGTTGCATGAGGTGTTACGTTTCACGATACTCCCTTGAAACCTTTCCATTTGATAGAGCAATTGCGCACTGGAATTCCCTTTGCGAAAGAAGAGGTGTAAATAATATAGCTACAAGTACAAATATTCCCAACCTTGAGAGTGTAATTGGCTCTTCGTCACATTCTACAGAAGACAACATCGAGTTTGATGAAGCTATTGATAATGGATTGTTTCAACTTTAAGTAGGTATCTTCTTTATCTATCTTTTATCTTTATCATTAAAGATGTTACAGGTCTATATACTAAAAATGTCAGGCAATTCACCCATCTATCTACTAATCCATTTCTCGTGTTGGATTTTTTTAAAACACAGATCTAGCTCATTACCAGTGGTAGTGATGATTTCAACTTTAAGCAGGTATCTTTTTCCCCTTAATCTTATTGTTTGTTACTATTCATTTTTTGACAGAGCAATTGCTCACTGGAATTCCCTTTGTGAAAAAAGAGGTGTAAATAATACAGCTACAAGTACAAATATTCCCAACCTTGAGAGTGTAATTGGCTCTTCGTCACATTCTACAGAAGACAACATCGACTTTGATGAAGCTATTGATAATGGATTGTTTCAACTTTAAGTAGGTATCTTCTTTATCTATCTTTTATCTTTATATACTAAAAATGTCAGGCAATTCACCCATCTATCTACTAATCCATTTCTCGTGTTGGATTTTTTTAAAACAAAGATCTATCTCATTACCAGTGGCAGTGATGATTTCAACTTTAAGCAGGTATCTTTTTCCCCTTAATCTTATTGTTTGTTACTATTCATTTTTTCAGCTCTGGTTATAATTAAAGATGTTACAGGTGTATGTATTTACATTTAGTTAAATACAAAAATTTTATTTTTTGAAAACGTGGGTTGACATCCGTCCGAGGAAGCTGTTACTTCTCGGGACTGACAATGTCAGGCAACTCACCCATCTATCTACTAATAAATTTTTTGTGTTGAATTTTTTAAGACAAAGATCTAGCACATTACCGGTGATGATTTCAATTTTAAATAGGTATCTTCTTCAACATAATCTTATTGTTTGTTACCTTACATTTTTTCAGCTCTTGTTATTATTAAAGACGTTACAAGTCTAATTCTTTATATTTACATTTATTTAAAGATATTGTTGGTCTATATATTTAAAGTTGTTGCTGGCACTTCTCAGGACTGACAATGTCAGGCAACTCACCCCTCCATCTACAATGTCATGTGAAACAAAGATCTAGCACGTTACCCTTGATGATTTCACAGTAATCTAATACGCAAGAGGTAATTCTTTCCCTTGATGATTTCTTACCAGTGATGATTCTTTCTTGATTTCTTAGAATTATATTTAATTTATTTTTAAATACAAGTCCACACAAAATTCGGGATAAACAATACATTATACGATTTTAAATATAAGTCCACATAAAATTCCTCATCATCCATATATATCATATCAGCACCATATCATTATCATATCCTCATTATCATCATCTATAATTAATTATCAATTATCATCATTCATCATCTACGTCCACATACAATTCATGACAATGCAAATAAACAAGAAACATACATATAATTCATGAGAACTTTATGTTGAGCTGTAAATTGTTTTTCAATATTTGAGAAACTTGATTTTATCAATTGTACTTCAAGAAGATCATGATTAATCAATTCAAGGCATAGAAATGGGGGAGCTTCAAGAAAATTGTCTTCAAACATACACTTGAACATTGTATCTTCAGCAAAGGAAAACAAAACATGGTGGTAGCGGGAATCTACTAAAGGATATGTAAACAACCTTATTGAGCTATGATCATATGCACCACCTTAAAATTTTGAAAAAAAAGAGACATTTTTTAATTCAACCACTCCAAGAAGCAGTCCCGAAGAGAATCTCAAGATTTGAATCCTATACAACATATTTTGATACTGATCCATTTTCCCCAAAACATTTTACAATATCTCAAGATGGGAATCCTATACAAATTTAACTTCTATGATTTATCTGGAGAAGGCACTGTATTTTTTCTTTAAAATAGAATTTTCCTACACCATAAGTCTATTAAGGAGAAATCCTAAATAGTAAAGATCTGTTTCAAATCTTAATTGCTATTTTTTCCCAAAGACATAATTTTCAAGATAATTAAAGTCCCACAAGATATTTAGGCACTAAATTTTACATTATACACATTAAATTGATCATCGTCTTTCATCATCATCTATCATTGATTATCAATTGTCATCATTCATCATCTACGTCCACATACTATTCATGACAATGCAAGTAAACAAGAAACATACATATAATTCATGATAATCACCATCTAATCACCATATAATTAAATTCAAATAGCATAGTACAAACTCAATAGTTGAAGTTTTCAAATTCAATATTTAAAGTTTAGTCAATAATAAAAGTTTCTAATTTTCAAAACCCTCTTTTTCTTTAGAAAATTCTGCTCTGCTCTCTTCCCCAACGGCTTCTTCCACTCTGGCTGCACCTCTTTCCCCAACAGCAGAAATAACCCCTGAACTTATAAGATCTTCTGCAGCACTGTCTAGATTTTTTATAATTCTTTCTTCTTGATTTGTTGCATCTCCATGCGACAGCAAATTTGGATCAGCAGCTGCTTTGGCTTTGAACAAGATGTCAGGGTCGAGACCATGCTCTTTAATTATCCGCTTTAGTGTATTGTTTTGTTTGTTAACCAAAACAATATTTTGCTTCAAATTTTTTGCTGCGGATACGCTGTTCTTTGCTGTTTCCAAGTGAACTTGCAAAACCTTCGCCTGACTCTTCAAATTTTCATATTTCAACTGCACAAAAAGAGTAACGTCAATTCAAAATATTAATGTAAATTCAAATTTTCAAATTAACGAAAATGATTGTTAGAATGTAATAGTACTTACAACCGCTCTATCTCTTTCGGCATTTGCGATTGATACCAAATCCTTGTCCTTTGACCATTTGTTAAAATATGCCTGGGCCTCGGCACTAATATTTTCCAATTTGTTTAGTGCCTTATCTAAAATGCCATCTTTATAGTCGTTGTTAAATGTGACAGTCCCACATCTTACTTGGGTAAGTAAGGAATCCATCTTCGCAGGTTGATTCTGGACTGCAGCGTATAAACTATCCCATTGCCAATAATTTTCATAACGACTAATAATCTCATTGATAAGAACTTTAGCCCTTCTCTCCCATTCTATAAGCTGTTGGATTTGAGGAATAATAAACTCACTAACATGGGATTGACAATCATTACCAATTAAGTTCTCCAAAGGAAAAGGTGGAAACTCTTCACTATCTGAATCTGATGCAGACGATCTTGCTGGAGAAGTGTGGGGGCTTTCACCGTGACCAAGATCAACTGCTCCTTGTTTCTGTCTTTGGGTGGGCTGATCCTGTTTTTGAAAAAATAAATCAAGATTTAGATAAATAAATTTAAATCAGAATGTAATTAAAAATTGTAAAGCATATTAAAATTGAAATTTGAAGTATACCTGCTGGCCTTGAATCATCTCGCGGGTATCGAAAAAACCAGTTGGGTCATTGCTATCAATGCCCAAATAATCTTCATCTAAATTTATATTGTTCAAAACAGATATGCCCGTTGCGCTGGGCAAGCCACCAAGTGAGAGAGTTGGAATTCGAAACGAGGAGTCAAGGTTTAGTGTCCCACTAGGGGCCGGAGCAAAAGGCATGCGTTTACCAATGTTCTTTTTCACTGTTCCTCTTGTTGGCATTTTAAAAATTAATGGTTGAGTGGGTGTCGGTGCCGTGGTTTGATCATGACTGACATGTGCTGAAAAGTACAAGAAAAAATGAAAAATATTAAAACAATTCATAAAGTCAAAACTACGAAATTAAACGTTCTATAGAAAAGTTGTACCTTGTTGTCGAGGGGTTGTTTTTTTCGGTGCTACGGGTGGCCTTGTAGGAGTTGTACTCAGTGGCTGTTCAGAAGATATCAATGCATGTGACTGTACGGAGTGAGTTGGGGAAGAAGGTTCCATAGTCCCTGCTATTCATCAATATTAAATGTTGTCAATTCATTTTGTTAAAATTTAAATTGAAAAATAAATCTGCAACTTTGGAATTTGTAAATAATATATGAGAATGTATTACTTCTCTGGCATTTAGCGAGTTCAAACTGTTGAGGGTTTGGAGAGGAGTGAGCTTCCATTTCAGATTGGGAGTCCCCCGAAGCCTCCGCGTGTAGTTGGCCTCTTCCTCTCGACATCTTTTTTTTTCGGGGAATGGCTTCAAGATATCTTCTCTGCAAAACATTAAAATTTAAGTTTTAATAACTGTGCACTGTAATGAAGAAAATTGTAATACAATTACAAACTAAATAGTTAATACCTGTTGTTCTGCAAATGGAATTGAGAATTTCTTCAAAACCTCATCAGAGCAAGTAGGAATTTCTTTAGCTTTTA
Source organism: Taxus chinensis (assembly GCA_019776745.2). NCBI lineage: Eukaryota > Viridiplantae > Streptophyta > Pinopsida > Cupressales > Taxaceae > Taxus > Taxus chinensis. The sequence goes on along the minus strand of CM034147.1, from coordinate 154,959,701 downwards.
AATTTAAAAGTGCCTCATAGTAGAAGCCGAGGAGATAGTTTGTTGAATAAATGAAAGGTTTATCTGAGATTTTTGAATTTGATATGTCAGCTCTTATTTTTTTGGATAGAAATGTGCACCAATCGAATTTTTGTTTTGAGATAGTGGCACAAATGTATACAATGGCCCAATTTGGTATATCTGTTTGGCGACCCTGCATAACAATTCTGGCTTGAAAAAATGCAATAAGTGCAGCAAGAAAGTGGTGTGCAATTGATTGTGTATCTACACCACGCCTTGATTTATTGACATGGGCTGCAAATGCGAAACAGTGAAAATTACTATAAATTTATAACAGAAAATTGTATCAGAATAAAAAATTTGAATTAAAACGAATTATACTTACAATCAACATGGAAACCGTACGTTGATTCGAGAAATTTTTTGTTTTCTTCCACGAGTGTTGCCTTGGTTGTAACAGTTGGTAAATTTCTGATAGGAAGGCCCGTAAACCGATGTATGTCATTCGGTTCAATAGTGAATTGGAACATTTGGCCATCGTTCAGAGTCACATAAAATATACCGTCCTCTGAATTGTAGCATGACAGAAGGTAATTCAAAATATCCGGATCTGTTTCAAAATGGGGCATATTAACGAGCTCTGTAAATCCACACTCTTCCATTATAGCTTGATATTCTGAAGACATCTTTAAAGCCGTATGGATGTGAGGGCATAAGGGATTCCTGTAGGTTATCTTGGAAATCGATTGACTTGGATTCTCTTCATTTTCTTGCTGAACTTGCAATTGGGAAGCATGTGAAGTCGACATTATAGTTGTAATTGCATCTTTGTCAAAGATTTAGACCTGCAAAAATTCAAGAACGGGAAAACGAAAACGAGAAAATGAGCGGCACAAGGGTATTTATAACCTAAATAGGGCGTCACTGTCTCCTATTGACGTGCGTCATTTGCTTCAAATGACGCTCGTCGATAGGAAGCAGAGTCGTGCGTCAATAGAAGGCTGTGTCGCGCGTCATTTGTTTACAGTGTCGCGCATCATTTGTTTACAGTGTCGCGCATCATTTGATTGCAGTGTCGCGCGTCAATAGAAGACAGTGTCGCGCGTCATTTGTTTACAGTGTCGCGCGTCAATAGAGGACAATGTCGCGCGTCAATAGAGGACAATGTCGCGCGTCAACAGAGGACAATGTCGCATGTCAACAGAGGACAATGTCGTGTGTCATTTTGTGACTGTGTCACGCGTCAATAGAAAACAGTGTCACACGTCAATAGAATCAACTGACGCGCGTCAGTAGTAGCAAGTGACGCGCGTCAGTAGGAGTAAATGACGTGCGTCATTACGATCTGTTGTCGCTCTAGTGTCGTGCGTCATCAGGAGCTATTGTCGTGCCAGTGACGTGTGTCATTATGGACTACTGTTGTCGCGTGTCACTGATGGAGCCTTGAAAAACCAGGTGAAAATTTTGTTTTTTAATACTGTCAAATTCGCCTTTCGCTGAAACTGGTTACGGGGATATTCGCCAGGTATTTTCCACCTTCAATTTTATAGGGGTGTCTTAAAATGAACCCTAATTTTACAAACTTTCTTACATAATTTTTACACATATTGATCATATACATGTGTATTTGACTACTTATTCATTCGTCTCTTTTACAGGTTCATCTTTATGAGAAGTGGTAGTCACATCATCACACAAGATCAACAACAATTGACATTAACAACAGGTACAATCGTGACATCTACACATACGCTCTCACCCTAGGGTCATCATCACTTATTTTTCACTTCCTCTTCTCTATTTTCCATGCTTCACATTTTTATCACTCCATGCTTTTCCTTGTCTCTTGGCACACTTTTCACCATCAATCTACATGGTTATCAGGTATTCATCTCTTATCTACTTTATGTTATCTAGATTTTTCTCAATAACATAAAGTGGGGGAAAATGTAGACACAAAATCACGCACTTTGGGTATTTATCTAGTCCTGATCACATACTACTATTCATATGATTTATAAGTAAGAAGAGTACTAATTAATGCATGTCTTTGGCCATCTTTACTTGATTTTTGTAGCCACTTTTGGTCTTACACACCTTTTTTCCCAATCCGAACTTTGGCCATTTAGTTTCTTTTTGTCTAGACACCAGTGCCCAGCCATGATGTCAGCATCAGGTGCCACTGTCCCCTCTGGGCACACCTGACCTTATTGTACTTTTCTCACATATTTTGGGTACTTTCTAGCCATTTGGGCATCTTATATTTTTGGAAGTCGGCCTTTTCGGGGTTAATAAAAAATTCAAGTAAGGGAATCATATAAATATAAAGTTATGCAGCAATAATAAAGGACCAAGCACCAAGCATTGCCTATCACCACCTAAGGTTACATCTTAAGGCTATTCAAGAGCATTCTAGCATCCATTCTAGCATCCATTCAAGGGAAAGGGACAACATTATTCTTTATAGACTTCATAGGAAGGGAAGTTCATTCTATTTCATGCACACATCTACTTAAATCTTCTACATCTAGTTATTGCTCGTTATCAAGTGCGACACACACAAGAGCCACCTAGGGCACAATTCAACACACACACACAGAACTACATTGGATCTAAAATGTAGTGTAACACTCAATCGTAAGATCACTTGTTTGACAAATGTTGACAGTATGTGCCCTCATTTGCATTCTTTTCTTTTTCAGATTTGATGCGCTTTTGAGGGTTTTGCAAGTGAAATATTAATTGCAGGTTATTTGAGACATCGGCAAACTTGGTGAGACATACTAGCGATAAAGAGCGAGGGACAACAAATATCTTGTAACCCTACAAATGAGTTTTTTCTAAGGTTTCGGGAAGATATAGGTGCCCAGAACCAGTCTACAATGCCCACAAGCACCCCTGACCTATTTTGGGTGCCCCAATCTAGGCAGATAGTGCGGTTACACAATCTTCCAAGCCTTTGTGTGACACTTCTCCCTCTCTGTTTATCAGTCTGTCACTATGACACAACCTATGATTAATTGCGAAACAACTAAGTCCTTTGATCTCCTCTTTGCAACTAGGGTTTAATTATTTCCTAGCTTAATTTAAGTGGGTCAATTTTATATTTCATTTCCTCTTTATTTACTACTACGTTGTAAATAGGGTTTTGCAAAATAAATTCTATTTTTTCTCAATCAATGGGTTTCTATAACTACTTTTAGTAATTATTGGGAGGGTGAAAAAGTTCACCCAATGTTTTCCCCCACTCATTTGGGGTACGCGAGATGAAAAAATGTGAAAAAATACCAAACGAGGAAGGCTAAAACTAATGTGTACATTTGATATAGGAATCCTATAGCGGGAATGCAGATTGCACATGGTAGGTACCATAAAGTCTGCAAAATGGTGGGAAAATGCTAGTATACAAGTGTGAGTGAAAAATAAGTAATTCACACTGAAATAACAACTAGTGAAGGCATATAGTAAAACAAAAAACAAGGATCCAATGAGTAATTGGTTGCATACATGGGACACCACTCAATATGTCACAAGATAATCAGAGATGTCAAGGCTTGTGCAAACAAGGTAACAAGAAAACATATGGCATAACCCACAAACAGTGACAAACAAATCAGACAACCATGAATTGAAGTATTCTTGCAAGAAAAATGCTACACATGAAGAACCCATTATCATGTTAGGAAAGAGGAATAGTATGTGACAATGTAATATCTAAATATATGAGTGAAAATTTGAAATATTGCAATGATAACGCCTGATAGTAAGTGAGAGAACGATAGATTCCCCCAGGAACCTCAGTGGGACTAGTAATGGATAGAGAAAAACATCATAAATCATGGGACAACTTGTAAATGACCTATATTCATTCATGATACCATGTGAACACACATGTGGGTATAAAAATGATAAAGTATACTATGAATTTTAGTAATGTGATAAGTAAATGTGTAACATAGAGTAGTATAAGGAAGAATGCATCCAATCAAGGTTTAAGATAATGTTTTTAGAATTTTAATTGTAAATATTTGAAAGAAAACAATGAGAAAGGAGGACCAAGGATTGCCCCCAATGTGGTGTGTGTAAAGTGAGGTCCTCGTGAAGAAACCATCAACAGTCAAGTATGAACCATGAACAAGAGTATGTCATCGGGTAGTGTGGGGGAATCAGGATGCCCCCAAGTGTGAAATCAAAAATTAATTATGCAATGAGAGTAATAGGAAATGGCCCACGATTGACTGATGTGAAAATAACTTCACATGTGAAATTGATCCGTGGACCAATGGTCACGAGAGAGTGCACGAGTCCTAATATATGAGATAGGTCTAGACCGAGCATGTGGATAAATAGAGCTTGAAATATGTCTAGATGGAGCATGTGAAGCATATGACCAATGTGAAGAGTTACCCCCATGAGGTGGGAAATGGGATCTATAGATGTGACAAGGCCTATGAGTATTATCCATGTGTGAAGGAAACTGAGATGGATGTGCAAAAGGTGCTATAGGATGAGCAAGGGCTCTAGATACCATAGGAGTTGCCAAGGATAAGGATCCATAATGAATAGGAGAAGATGCACTAGGAGTAGGAACAATTGAATATGGGATGGACATAGGAGCCAAGGAAAAATGTGTTCGTGATCTGCAAATGTAAAAATATGAATACATGCAAACATTAGGCAAGGACTTAGTGTCACATGAAAGTGCATGTACTATGGTATATAGAATCATGCCTGTAGATAAATTATAATAGGTGTAACACTGAGAAGCAAAAGAGCTACCAAAGAATGATGGAAACATAGTGAGGGGAAAACCCTATAGAGTCCAAGATCCCAATTTCATAAGTAGGAGTTTTATAAGTAATAAGAGTGTGTCCATTACGAGAAAATAAAATAGATGTAACTTTGGGCTCATTAGAAATAGTGGAAGGAGTAAGTGCAAACATAAGGATCAAGATGACTTAGTGCCCCCTCCGTTCTCATGTTGTTGCTAGTACCCATGTACCATGGAGAACGAGGTATCCCTATCTCGGTGGTCAAATAAGTGCATTTGGATTCTTGCCCAAGGATTATGGGATGGTCATTAAATGTTGGGCTCGTATGGAGTTTTCATTTTGACCGCTGATGCAGGGATCGTAAATAAAATTTGTAATGAAATAATTTTAAACTATGGGATGATAACATAAAGAGAGTAAGGTTGGAGTTGTCCTTTGTGGACTAAGTGTATCTTCGTGTCTTCGATCCTTATGGCAGCGTCATTATTCTTACGATATTTTCAACTCGAGAGCATTTGTGAATCCTGAAGTTTGATATATATATTCGGGTATAACATTAAAAATCGATCTAACTAAATTTCATTATGATATCAATAAAAGGATTTCACATATTTTTCAAATAAATATAATTTCGTAACAAGGTAATGCCTTGGCGGGGAGTTGTTGTATCTTTGGTTAAAACAAATTTAAAATAATAGAATAATTTAAATCATTTCAAAATTATGATGTAATAATTAAAGCAAATAATTAAGCAAAAAAAATTGAAAATAATTAAATTATTCAATTATTATACGAAGAAAGAATTAATAATTTTTTGGTTAATGTGAGATTTCATCCATGAGAGAATTTTTGGTCTATGCGTGAATGAATGAAGAAGAATTTTGGTTAGAGGATTCTTTTGGAAAAAGTCTTGGTTTAGTTTAGGAATTTCAATGGTGTGGGCAGATTGTAGTCCAATTTTTCTCAATTTGTGTCTAAATTTTTAAAAAAGGATTTAGGAACTCCCTAGTCTCTGCCATCATCTTCCCTACCAATGTCAAAATTGAGATCTATTGAGCAGAGTCTGGATGTGTCAAGATTATTTTGGAGGTATGTTAATTAATTATTGTTCTTTTGGCAGAAGTGGGTCTGTGAAACGGCTTTGGGTGCTTCAGAACTATGGCTTTTGACAGGTGTAAAGCCACACCCCTTCCTTTTTCTGTATGCTACCAGATTGTGTCAAATTGGGGGTTGTGAAGATGAACATGGACATATAAATAGTTGTTGCAGAGTTAGACAAGTAGAATGTGCCAGGCATGTTTTTGTTTGTTTAAAACTGGAACACCTAAGAGAATATTATCATACCCCCCTGTGCCAGGCATCTGAACCATTGATTAAAATGCCAAAAGTATGGCCAATTGGATAGTAAACACTGCAAGTTCTGATCAGGAAAGCGTTGATTGTCGACGTACATAAAATATCATGGGGCAGTGAATTTTTGGTCTGATGGTTGAGATACCCACCTAACTATTGGCCACTACATGGGTTTTTCTATCTAGATGTTCATGAAGTGTTGAAAATGTTACAAAGACATAGATTATGACGCCACCTACAAGTGGATCGGTTGCCCCTGCCCCTGGTAAAATCTTCATAAACTAATTTCTCATAATATCTAGATCAGGTTTGTGTTTGGTTTTTTTAATTTGTTTTTTGATTGATTGCGTTGGAACCTTACATATTTTGGGTGGTAGAAGGCGAACAGACTACGTTTAAAATAATTCTTCAGACAATATTGTTGGGTTGCTGGACACTTCAGGGAAGGCCAAACTCCAATAAATTTTGCCAGCATATGCCCAACATGTGTCTACTGAGAAGCTAAGGAATCTTGTGTAAGGAATGTTGGAAATAAGGTGTCTTAACCTTGTTTGGTTTATTCAGTTAAGATTTTCCTACAGCCGATAGAAATAGGAGTTGTCAAAAGATTCCCATATGATAGTATATCATAGAAGGGCTATTTTTAGAGATATTATAAAAAAAATTATGACATCTATAAGGGTCAAAATAGGGGAGAATATTGTGGACGTGGGAGCCTAATTTTAGACCGAAATCTTGCTCTTTAATGCAGTCCACCTAATGAGAGGTTTTGCACATGGTTTTGTAAACCATAGATGGTTTCTTGTATAACCGGAGGTCTATAAATTGAAGGCTTGGAGAAGCAATTGGTGTGGTGAGCTTTGCAAGTACTGTAAAGTTGGAATCCTCCTAGAATTGTTTCTGGTGATACTCCTGTAAGAAACTTGCTCTACAAGTGTATGTAATCTTGTTATTAGATTTTAAATATATTGAGTGGGCTTTTAGAGTGTGCGTTTTTTATCCGAAAGGATTTTCCTCACGTATATCTAATTTTCGTGTTCTATTTATGAATGTGTTGCTAGAATTTATGTAATTGTTTTATTATGTTTAAAGCTTTACATAATATCTCTCCTCAAGATTAGCGTAGGAAGTTGTTCCAATACTCTTAATTTCCTATCAAGTGGTATCATAGCCTGATCACCTTTGGTTTCAGTTGTGGGTTGTTGGGTTTTTTGTGCTAATCCGGGTTTGAGTGGGAGCTTGTGTAGAGGATACTTTGTTATCTAGTTGTAGATATTTTTCAAATGGCGAGCACATCTAGGAGCGTAGAGAAGTTTTTTGGCACAAATTTTGAAATGTGGAAGTTGAAGATGGAAGATTTGTTGGTTGATCAGGATCTATGGGATGCGGTGGATGAGAATGTCCATAGGCCTACGGATCCATTTTTGGCTACAAAATATGATGTAATGGATAGAAAAGCTAAAGGTCTTATTAGACTATGTATTGCATATTAGATCTTGATAAATGTCCATGAAGAATCCACTTCAAAGAAGCTTTGGAAAAAGTTGGGTGAGATATACTAGGATAAGTCTCTAGTAAATAAGATTTTCTTGAGGAAGAAGTTGTATTCCTTGAGAATGGAAAAAGGTGGACAAATATCTGAGCATCTGAAAACATTCAATACGTTGGTGACACAGTTGAGCTTGGTTGGGGTTAATATCAACGAAAAAGAAAGGTTTCAAACTATGTTTGTTTCATTGCCAGACTCATGGGATAGCCTAGTCATGGCCATTGGGAGCACTTCAGTCACTGTGAAGATGGAGGATGTTGTTGGTTCTCTACTCTCTGAAGAGATGAGAAGCAAGGTATCTCTGAACACCAAAGAGGCTTTAAGTGTTTGAGGAAGAACAAAAGAATGAGGAAATGATGAGAAGAAGCGTGGCCATTCCAAGAATAAGGGGAGATCAAAATCCCCTAGTAAGTCCTAGGCGATATGCTGGAACTGTGGAAAATTTGGACACTTCCAAAGGGAATGCAAAGAAGAAAAGAAAAAGAAAAAGAAGAAGCATGATTCTGATTCTAAGTCCGAAAAGGAAGATGGAGATGCCTTTATTGTAACTTTGACCACTCGTGCAAGTGATAATGCATGGTTGATAGACTCGGGTGCATCTTTTCACATGACTCCTAACAAAAATTGGTTTAGTAAGTATGAAAACTGTGAAGGTGGTAAGGTGTATTTGGGTGATGATTCTTTCCTTAAAATTGTTAGTCGTGGTAGTATTCAGGTGAATTTTTCTAATGGTATAGTTAGAAGATTTGATGGTGTCTTGCATATCCTAGGAAACATATGAAACATACAAAATATTCTATAATATTTACTTGGAAGTCTTCATCAGAAGAAACATATGAAATATCTAAAGAATAGAAATCAGAATCAAAGACTAAACAATAATCTTGATCTATTATTCCATTTGCTATGAGTGTATTTATCTTTGCCTTACCTTTATTTGTATCCTATTTTAGAAAATCACTTGCATAGTATTTTCCTTTACAGATAAAGCAAGTAGGTATAAATTTTATATTTTTCCCCATATACTTATTTTTCTGAAATATGGCTTTCTATATGGGACTTCTCTTGAATTTCTATTTCTAGAAAACTTATACTTTGTCTTATGCTTATGGTCACCCTTCCCCTTTGAAAAAGATGAGCATTCTTGACAAGGAATTTTTTGCTGGAACTTGTTCATGGGTTTACAACCAAATGGGTCAAGATCTATCATCTCACAGAATTTACTTCCTAAGGATTTTTGGGCCTTAGCAGCTTCCTTTTGATCCTTTTTCTCTTGACAAAGACGAGCATTCGTCTCATCTATTATTTGATTTAAAGCACCGAGACTTAGCTCTTTTGTGATTCTGCCATGTAGGGCTTTCTTATATTTTGTAGCAAACAAAGCAGGAAAAGACTATATATAATGAAGTCTCATAGTAGGATCATTAATATTACTAGAATTGTAATATAATTTCTGCATATAACACTGATATTCTTTAATCCTACTCATGTCACACAATCTGGCTCTTAAGAATAAAGAAGTATTCTTAAGTTTATCATTATCAAGAGTTCCAAGAAATTCATGAATGAGAGCAGCTGTTAATGAAGCATATTCTCCTGACAGAATTTCTTCTTGTTGTGGGTTAGCATCCCACCACTCTTTTACTATTCCAACAAATCCATTTGCTATAATCTCAGCTATATTATGTGGATCTTTTTTATACAACAGAAGTTGAGAATTAGACCATCTAATCATTCCATGTATCAATTCTTTTACTTGCTCAGGAGTAGAACAATCTAACTTATACCAGTTAGGCTGCAAGGTTTGAGTTCTTGCAGTATGATGAAGTGACTCTGTTGTTGATGCTCCGGATGGTTCTCCCAAAAACATACTTTTAGCTTCTTCTGGAAGAATTTTTGCCATACTGACTGATCATTTTTCTAGATTCTTTTTATCTATGATGAACAATGGACTATGTTCCAGTAGAACAACCTTATGTCTAGTTGAAGATCCTGAAAGATCGGCAACTTCTTTCAAGGATACTTTGTGAGACCAATTTGGTTTTATCTCTTCTAGCTTATTTATATTGTCCAGAATCTTTTCTAATTGAGGGACTATTTCAAGAATAGTACTAGCAAACTTTTGGAAGTGGTCAACTTTATGGCTTAACTCCATAGTGGACTCATGCAACTGATGCAAGCTACTTTATACAGGCTTGTGGGTAGTACCTAATTTAGAGGAAATATTTCTTTTAGCATCTTCAGACTGAGTGATGATGGGTTGAACAACATCAATGACTTCTCTAGTTACAATTTTGGGTATATCAGGACATGTGGATACATATCTAGAAGTATTCTCAAGACTTTTATCTATTTTTTCATATGGGAACTAACATCATCAATTTTAGTATTCAATAATCTAAGAGCAAAGGATACATCTCCTTTCTGATGAAGTTCAATGGCTTTTAATGTCTTTTCCATTTCAGTTAGGATATATTCTTGAGACTGAACTCGATCATGGACAAACTTGACAGCTTTATTAGTCTAGTTTAGCATCTTTGAGGAATCAGAGGGATCAATGTGTCTATCAACAAATCTTTGATACCAAAAGATAGCTTTTTGGGTTTCATCTGATGACAAGACTTCACTACTTTCAACTGATGGAAAAGAAGGAGAAAGATTAGTTTCTCTAGAAGCCATGCTAATGGTTGGGCCATTAGAGGGGACATACTTTTGTTTTATAATCTGCTCACAGTCTTTACACCATAAATAATCTGTATTTGGATCATGAATTAAACTATTATGACTACAGATATAGGTTTGCTCTTTCAGAGACTTTCTCGAGGGTTCAACAGTCGAGAAAACAGAAGTATCTGATCTAAATGAACTAGATCTGAATATATCAGACACAGGTTTTTTTGATCTGAAAGACAAGGTTACATTAGACTTAGACTCATTTACAGCTGTAGCATTTTCTAGCTTAGGCTGATTTTTTTCAAGAAACTTTTTTGATAAGGTCCATTCTTTTGGGACTTTTATCTGGGACCATGAAATTAGCTTAGGCTCTATTTTTTTGACTCTCTATACTAGTATGTCTCACCACACTGCTGCCTTTGGAAATACCATGCTTGATGGCCAGATGCATGGTGTTGACAAGACGATAGATAATCTTGTAATGAATAGCTAAGGGGAAAGCACCAGGCTTCATATGCAAACCTATAGTAGCAAGGTGTAGACACAGGACTTGCTTGAGAAAACATTCTTTTTGTAGGCTAACTAGATAGTTCGGATAAACCTCAAAACGCAACTAGAAGGGAACCTTTAAAGGTTTCAAAACGCAAATCCATAAGACAACATAATACTGAAGCATTTAAACCACGACGAAACAAAGGAGTAATACCTATCTATACACAATCTATATGAGCAAACTTAAATGCCTTTTGTTTTTTAAGGGATTGAATATCAGTAGGATCAATCAAAGGGATATCATATTCATGACTAGACGTTTGAGATACTTGAATAACAGACTCTCGAGTCTTCAAAGTAATAGCAAAAATCAAATAAAAAGCAGTTAATTTATCATACACTTGGTTATAGGGGATCTTAGGCAATTTCCATGTCAGTAAAGGGTCAAATTCTTGTTGTACCTCTATAGTAGAATTGACAGGAAAGATGTCAGATAAACTTACAAGATCTTGATCTTGATATTCTTCAGAAAAACTGGCATGATCTCCAAACTCCATAGCTAGTACTGATAAGCAACTCTTTAGCAGGGCTTACGATATCAACCTTCAATATAAAACTGCGCACATCCATGACGACTTACAAAGCGAGAGGCTAGCCTCTTTTCCTGTCTTACGAGGTATGAACTTACTTCGCAGATGAAGAAAGAGAGAACATACAACATATCTTTAACACAGAAACTCAACACAACAAAAGTGCTAATTTTATTGATTTTTGAAAAGCTCTAATACATAGAGAACCCGCTCTGATACCACTACGACTATAACACAAGTGCTTACAAACAATTACAAATATTTCCAGCAATATTGCTCTTCCTAACACAAGAACTATAAGGTTTTTTCTACTGACTCCATTAGACAATCCCAAATCACCAATGTAGTGAATGAGTCTCGACATATCCTTATATAGGAATGCGAGAGACTTTTCACCGGATCAACGGGCAACTTGGAGACTGGAAACCGGTAACCTAGGTGAACAAAAATATTCCCACTAAAGGGAAAGTGGGAAAAGACAATTGTTGGAAATATTTGTAATTGTTTGTAATCATTGTGTTATAGTCATAGTTGTATAAGAGCGGGTTCTCTATGTATTAGAGCTTTTCGAAAAATCAATAAAATTAGCACTTTTGTTGTGTTGAGTTTCTGTGTTAAAGATCTATTGTACGTTCTCTCTTTCTTCATCTACAAAGTAAGTTCATACCTCATAAGACAGGAAAAGAGGCGAGCCTCCTGCTTTGTAAGTCGCCATGGATGTGCAATTTTAGGTTGAAGGCCGATACCATAAGTCCTACTGAAGAGCGATGGAGTTTGGAGATCATGCCAGTATTTCTGAAGAACATCAAGATCAAGATCTTGTAAGTTTATCTGATGTCTTTCCTGTCAATTCTGCTATAGATGTACAACAGGAATCAGACCCTTTACCGGCATGGAAATTGCCTAAGATCCCCTATAACCAAGTGTATGATAAATTAACTGCTTTTCATTTGATTGTTGCTACTACATTGAAGACTCAAGAGTTTGTTATTCAAGTATCTCAAACGTCTAGTCATGAATATGATATTCCTTTGATAGATCCTGCTGATATTCAATCCCTTAAAAAACAAAAGACATTTAAGTTTGCTCATATAGGTTGTGTACAGATAGGTATTACTCCTTTGTTTCGTCGTGGTTTAAATGCTTCAGTATTATGTTGTCTTATGGATTTACATTTTGAAACCTTTAAAGATTCCCTTCTAGCTGCTATCCAAACTGGTCTTCATAATGGCCCCATATATTTTGAGGTCTATCTGAACTATCCAGTTAGCCTACAAAAAGAATATTTTCTCAAGCAAGTCCTGCGTCTACACCTTGCTACTACATGTCTACATATGAAGCCTGGTGCTTGCCCTTTAGCTATTCATTACAAGATTATCTATCATCTTGTCAATACCATGCATCCAGCCGTCAAGCATGGTATTTCCAAAGGCAGCAACGTGGTGAGTCATACTAGTATAGAGAGTCAAAAGATAGAGCCTAAGTTGATTTCATGGTCCCAGATTAAAGTCCCAAAAGAATGGACCTTATCCAAAAAGTTTCTTGAGAAAAATTAGCCTAAGCTAGAAAATGCTACAGCTGTAAATAAGTCTAAGTCTAATGTAACCCTATCTTTCAGATCAAAAAAACCTGTGTCTGATATATCCAGATCTAGTTCATTTAGATCAGATACTTCTGTTTTCTCACTGGTTGAACCTTCGAGAAAGTCTCTAAAAGAGAAAACCTATATCTGTAGTCATAATAGTTTAATTCATGATCCGAATACAAATTATTTATGGTGTAAAGATTGTGAGTAGATTATAAAACAAAAGTATGTCCCCTCTAATGGACCAACCATTAGCATGGCTTCTAGAGAAACTAATCTTTCTCCATCTTTTCCATCACTTGACAGCAGTGAAGTCTTGTCATCAGATGAAACCCAAAAAGCTATCTTCTGGTATCAAAGATCTGTTGATAGACATATTCATCCCTCTGAGTCCTCAAAAATGTTAAACTGGACCAACAAAGCCGTCAAATATGTCCATGATAGACTTTAGTCCCAAGAATCTATCTTAGCTGAAATGGAAAAGACATTAAAATCCATAAAACTTCACTAGAAAGGAGATGTATCCTCTACTCTTAAATTATTAAATACTAAAATTGATGATGTCAGTTCTCATGTGAAGAAAGTAGATAAAAGTCTTGAGAATACTTCTAGATATGTATCCACATGTCCTGATATTCCCAAAATACTAACTAGAGAAGTCATTGATGTTGTTCAACCCATCATCAGTCAGTCTGAAGATGTTAAAAGAGATATTTCCTCTAAGTTAGGTACTACCCACAAGCTTGTACAAAGTAGCTTGCATCAGCTGCATGAGTCCACTATGGAGTTGAGTCATAAAGTTGATCACGTCCAAGAGTCTGTTATTACTGTTCTTGAAATGGTTCCTCAATTAGAAAAGATTCTAGACAATACAAACAAGCCAGAAGAGATAAAACCAAATTGGTCTCACAAAGTATTCTGGAAAGAAGTTGCTGATCTTTCAGGATCTTCAACCGGACATAAGACTTTTATACTGGAACATAGTCCATTGTTCATCATAGATAAAAAGAATCCAGAAAAATGATCAATCAGTATGGCAAAGCTTCTTCTAGAAGACACTGAAAGTATGTTTTTGGGAGAACCATCCAGAGCATCAACAATAGAGCCACTTCATCATACTGCAAGAACTCAAACCTTGTAGCCTAACTGGTATAAGTTAGATTTTTCTACTCTTGAGCAAGTAAAATAATTGATACATGGAATGATTGGATGGGCTAATTCTCAACTTCTGTCGTATAAAAAAGATCCGCATAATATAGCTGAGATTATAGCAAATGGATTTGTTGGAATAATAAAAGAATGGTGGGATGCTAACCAACAAGAAGAAGAAATTCTATTACGCGGCTATGCTTCCTTAACAGCTACTCTTGCTCATGAATTTCTTAGTACTCTTGACAATGATAAACTTAAGAATACTTATTTATTCTTAAGAGCCAGATTGTGTGATATGAGTAGGATTAAAGAATATCAATGTTATATGCAGAAATTATATTACAATTCTGGTAATATTAATGATCCTACTATGAGACTTTATTATATAGAGTCTTTTCCTGCTTTCTTTGCTACAGAATATAAGAAAGCCCTGCATGGCAGAAGCACAGAAGAGCTAAGTCTTGGTGCTTTAAATTAGATAATAGATGAGACGAATGCTCATCTCTGCCAAGAGAAAAAAGATCGCAAGGAAGCTGCTAAGGCCCAAAAAGCCTTAGGAAGTAAATTCTGTGAGATGATAGATCTTGACCCATTTGGTTGTAAACCCCTTAACAAGTTCCAGCAAAAAAATCCTTGTCAAGAATGTTCATCTTTTTCAAAGGGGAAGGGTCACCATAAGCATAAGATAAAGTATAAGTTTTCCATAAATAAAAATTCAAGAGAAGTCCCATATAGAAAGCCATACTTCAGAAAAAAGAAGTATATGGGGAAAAAGAGAAAATTTATACCTACTTGCTTTATCTGTAAAGGAAAACACTATGCAAGTGATTTCCCGAAAAAGGATACAGATAAAGGTAAGGCAAAGATAAACAATCTTACAACAAAAGGAATAATAAATCAAGATTATTGTTTAGTCTTTGATTCTGATTGTTATTCTTTAGATATTTCATATGTTTCTTCTGATGAAGACTTCCAAGTAAATATTATAGAACATTCTGAATCTGACTCAAATAGTATTGAATCTGGTTATGATTCTTTACCTTCCTTTTTAAATATGATTGTCAGTTTTCCACATCCTATGATGCTTGTATCTTCTGAGGTTCTTCTCAAATAGTTAGAATTAAGGCAAAGTAAATTTGAAGATTGTCCCCCATGGGATATTGCAAAGAATCTTTTTCTTTCACAAAAAGTCAGAGAACTTGAGAAAAAAAATATTCAGTTCAAGTCAAATCTGAGAATGAAGCCAGAGAAAGAAGAGAAGAAGGAGAAAGACAAAAATGGTCTCTTCAAAAAAGATCATCATCTGCTTCAAGACCTCCTATACAAGGACGTGTTCGTCAAAGAAAAACTCTCTACAAGGGAAGAGGTCGTGGCAGAGGAGGAAGATGTTCTCCACCAAGAATGATTTTTCCATTTCTATTCCCAGAAGAAGATCCAGATAATGAATTTTAGGTAACTACTCCTAGTACAAATGTTGTTATTCCAGTTCCTAAAACAATGGGATTATGGAGAAGGAATAGAATAGATTTTCTTCAAAAGGTTATTGCTAAAGCCACAAATGAGTATAAGCACCTTATTGAAGAAGAAGACAAAGATAAAAAAGACGCTGAAAGCGAAGAACAATTTGAAGAAGCTTATCAGCAAATACTGCATCAAGATGCAAAACCATCAGTCTCAACAGAAGAATTCAACACAGAGGTATGTATTGTAAAAGGAACTCAAAATTCTTTTATCACTATCACATTTTGCATCCCAAATATCAAGCCTTATTCTATTGATGCAATGATCGACACTGGAGCTGACACAAGACTGCTCAAGTCTAGATCCATACCACCTGATTGTTGGACTAAGACTTATTTAAAAATAAACTTTGATAAAAAAAGAAGTGATTTCTAGATATACAACATATGTTCCTATTAGAACAGAAGGATATGAAAGAACATTGCAGTTTTATCAGCATGACATGCTTTCATATGATTGCCTGGTAGGAGTAGATGCATTGCAAGAATGTGGTACTTTCAATCTCAATAAGGATTTTATATCTTTATTCAATCGTGATGTTCAGATACCTAGAAAGTATTCATTTAGAACAATAATTCATTTACCAGAACAGAAGAAGGAATTCAATCATGAATGGATTCACAAGTCCATAGCATTGTGTAAAGGTAATATTGATGATATCATTACAAAGATTAAGAAAGATCTTTGTTCAGAAAATCCTCATGCTTTCATTGATAGAAAAAACCATATTTGTTCACTTGATCTGCAGTTGATAAAAAATGACAAAGGGGATGATATCATTCCTAAATTCAAAGCACATCATAAGGGCATGATCCCTTCAGAAAGAAAATAATGCCATGAAAAAATCAAAAAGCTAATTCAAGGAGGTTTTATTAAAGAATCTAATTCTCCTTGGGCATGTGCAACGTTCTATGTAAATAAAAGAAGTGAACAGATCTGCCAAAAGAAAAGACTTGTTGTAGATTACAAGCCTTTGAACAAGTTCAGGACAGCAGTTCAACATCCCATTCCTACTAAGGATGACCTGCTATCCAAAATCAAAGGATCCAAGGTATATAGCAAGTTTGATCTAAAAAGTGGCTTTTGGCAGATATTCCTGAAACCAGAAGACACCTACAAAACAACATTTGTAGTCCCTGGAGGACAATATGAATGGCAAGTTCTTCCATTTGGATTGAAGACTGCACCATCCATCTTTCAGAAGAAAATGGATTCTATCTTTGGTGAGTTAGCTGACTTCTTAATAGTCTATATTGATGACATATTAATATTTTCTAGAAGTCCCAAAGATCATATAGATCATCTTGAGAAATTCTATGAGACAGTCTATAAGAATGGTTTATGTCTATCTCCTACCAAAATGGAGAATTTTAAAGATGAAATGAATTTTTTAGGAATTAAAATCAAAGATGGATCAATAGAAATGCAAGCTCATATTGTGTCTAAGATTCAGGATTTCCCAGATCAGATCTCAGAGAAGATTCAGTTACAAAGATTTTTGGGCTGTATTAATTATATTGTTGGTTTCTATAAGAATATTGCTGCAGACAGAATTCTGCTTAATAAAAGATTGAGAAAGAATGCACCTAGCTGGTCAGAAGAAATGACTCAGGCTATGAAAAGAATAAAGACGCAAGTTCAAAATCTCCCTACTATGTCCTTGCCTAGACAAGGATTAAAGATTATAGAAACAGATGCCAGTGAGCAGTATTGGGGAGCTGTCTTGAAAGAAAAGACAGATAATGGAAAGGAAAAGATTTTCAGATACACGTCTGGATCTTTTCAAGGATCAGAGTTGAAATATCATTCTGCCCATAAAGAAATCTTGGCTGCTAAGAAGGCCATAAAAGCTTTCCTATTTTTTATACAGAATGAGCATTTTATTTTGTACTCTGACTTAAAGGATTTTAAAGCTAGATTAAACAATGGTGATCCTGCAAACAAAACTGCATTCAATAGGCTTCAACGTTGGGGAATGTGGTTTGACAACTTCAGTTTTGAAGTTGAATATATCAAAGGAAAAGATAATTCTCTTGCTGATTTTGCTAGCAGAGAATTAAATCATTCAACAAATATAAATATTACTCAAATATCACATGAGTTTGTTGAATCAATCTGGAATACTTCTACTTGCTAGAACTACCTTGAATCTCTAAAAAGGAATGACAATGAAATGTCATATGAAGCACAACACCTGCTACTCTCACAAGGAATTATTTTAGTCTCTCCTTATAATATGACAGAGGTAGCATCCAGGTTTATTGATCCTGAGATTCCAACTACAGAGTTTCACACCAAACAAGAACCTATGGTGTTCTGTACTCTACAATGGCAGTGGAGACATTCGAGGTATGTGGAACCTCCTCCTGAACATATTTCCATAGAAGGAATTTGGTTAAGACAACTGGTCCTAAGACCAAGCACACTTTGGAGATTTGAATTTTCCAAGCTTTGGCCCAAAGGGCATCCCATGGAAAATGATGCATGGAACAGGTCGAGCCTTCCAGTAGATGAACAGTATATTGTAAACCATTTCAAGTATTTTCTTTCTAAATATCTGCCTACTAAAATTTCTGACAGTCCATTGCTCAATATAGAACCTGATACTGTTAGAAATATTCTAATCAATTGTAAAATACCTTGGTATGTAAAAGTTTCTTATTATATTAGGACTAATCATGTACAGGGTCATCATGTTCATCCTAACAGACAACTATGGAGAAAGGTCTATCTTCACCACACAATGAATGTGCATCCACCTGCACCGGGTCACTTCCTCTGTATTCTTGATCATTATCTCTTTCCATCCGGAAGGCATCTAATTACAGATAATGATGGAACGTCATCCTTATCCAGACTATGGTACGAGCGGAACACCCGTGATATCCACTTTACTGAAAGACAAGACTGGGAAGATTCTTCCAGCTCAACAGATAATGATAATAGTCCTAAAGTTTGTTTTAGTCCTTAAAGCTATGATGACATGCTTGTTGTCATCCGCCCAATAAAACTTGAGGTGACTCCTCTTTAGTCACTTCGAAAGCATGGTGGACCTTCCCACTATCTAAAGGTGTTATGTTGAGTGACATGTACTCAATTGTCTTTTCCCACTTTCCCTTTAGTGGAAATCTTCTTGTTCACCTAGGTTACCGGTTTTCGGTCTCCAGGTTTCCCGTTGATCCGGTGAAAAGCCTCTCGCATTCCTATATAAAGATATGTCGAGACTCATTCACTACATCGGTGATTTGGGATTGTCTATTGGAGTCAGTAGAAAAAACCTTATAGTTCTTGTGTTAGGAAGAGCAATATTGCTGGAAATATTGGTAATTGTTTGTAAACACTTGTGTTATATATTTGTCTTTTTTTGAATTTTTAGTAATATGAATTAAATGAATATCAAATCTATCTTCTAGATTTTTCTATTTTTTTGGTTAGTGGAACTTGGCTTTTATTAGTGTAGTCAGCAGTCATATGTGTTGAGATTTCCTCAAACTAAAATTACATGTTTTCTCCTTTGCTAAATATTTTTGTGTCCTGTGCTTGTAAATCTCAAATGGATACACATTAGCTGGTACATTTTTCCTCATGTCTTCCACATTAACTGTTCTGCCATTGTTATCTCTGAATAACTTCCGTTACCTAGTTTGTTATCTCTCTTGAAATAGAGTTTATTCTGTTTGAATCTTCTGTTTTTATGATAAAATGTGTATTGTCCAGATAAGATTCAACCAAACACCCCTTTCGCATGTCTGGCAAAGAATACAAGATATTCATATTCTATTGAGATTGACTCTGCAATCAATTCAGCTGACCTGGGGTGCAACAACTCAACATGCGCCGCAACAAGCGAGCCGACCATTATTATCTCTCTTTGGATAAATACCACCTGAAAATTCCCCTGCAAACTATGTTCTAAGTTTTTTGTTAGATAAGGTGAAGCTTGTTTCAGTTATGTCAAGTGTCTTAAACAAATTCTGGATGAGCGCAACAATTGGGTAGGTTTTATTGTTCTTCTTTATTTTCCAATGTATTTTTATTTTCTCCAATGCCCAAATGGATTGGTTTCTTTTTAGACAAACCAATTTGTGTTATTATTTTTCCCGAGCCTCTAATTGTCATAAATCCCTTGGAAGTGTCATAAAGTTCAAGACTCTTACAGTCCTGTACATCTTCTCAACACATGATTTGGACAAATAGACTTGTACTTAAATGGTAAGAAAATAAAGTAGTTAATATATAACTCTATACATATACAATTCAATTTTAGTTTGTAATTTCCTGCATATTGCCATTTTACTACACAATATAGAACCAAAATTTCAACTTAAATTAATAGTCTATAACTGTTGCACATCAAATTGTAATCTTATCCAACTCATATATTGCAAAAAAAATCAAACAAGATCTTTTACAACTTACAACATTGATGGCAGGAACTGGGCACTTCACGACTCTTGTTTATAGATAGATTATGGACTTGAAAATCAGAATTTAAACATAACCTAACCTAGAACCAAGAAAGTGGCAAATATACTTATGGTGATTGCAGACCTAATTTTGTCATATAGTGACATGTGTAAATTCATAATTACTTTAGACCCCTCATCCTTATAATATTAAAGAGATTAGTCACTTCTCAATGCAATCTAATTCGACATAAAAGTTGGCCTCTATTTTTTTCATCTTATGTCAATGTTGGATGTGTGGACTTATCGAAACCATGTATATAGATTTCAAACAATTTTCAAGAATTTAGTAGGTAATCCTATGTACTTCCTTGCAACTTCAATGACACATGCTAAAGGTCTTTAATACTCTTCCTCGCAACTTTAGCCTCACATGCTAATGGTATCATCATTGCTGCTCTCGACCTATATGGTTGGAAATTTAGAATAGTATGCACAATGTTTGTTTGCTCCATCTAATTTTTTTGGTTAGTGTTGTCCAAAATTACACCCTATGTAATTTTAAACTACTCATCACAAGGACTAAACCATTTTTATGCTCTAACAAAAGTTGCAGGAGACTAGTTCAGTCTACTGCGGGATGTAGGAAAGTAGTGTTATGTGGGTTCTCTTAACCCACGGAACAAAGGAATGAGCAGCCCGGGACTTGGGACAGATTTTATGGAAAAGATGGGAAATGACTAAGTCCAAAAGCCGTAGAGCAAGGCAATAGTGTGTCATGAGTTTTGAGTGTAAATGAAAGCCACGAGAGCCAAGATGTTGCACAACGAAGGGTTGGTCTTTCACGACATTGTGGAGGAGGCGGTAACATATGGGAACACGCATGATTTTCCAAACCCGCCAAGTAAGGAACAGGGTCAGAAGTGATTCCAAGCATCATCTTGAGATTGCGAAGGCCTTGGGAAATCCTGAAAGCGTCTAAGGTCGGCGGGAAGCACAAAAACCACGCCTAATTTGAAAATCAAATGACAACCACTCCACCAACCAAAATTAACGAAATGAGGGCACCATTTTATGATCTGTAAAATATGATGGCATGCGATTTGGTCCGTGTCAGGCGCCCATATCTCTCTGCAAGCAATTATGGTGATTGATCCTTGGTGGTTGAATTTATCCTCTTGACACCTCTCTCTCCTTCTCTCTTCTTTTGCCCATTTCTATATAAATCTGGAACTCATGCATTGTAAAAGGAGTCCCTCTTTGTTGTAACAACACCATGGAAAAATGGTGGCCAACTTCCCATAAGTTTCAGACCTCTAATTTGGTCTCTGTAATGTATTCTCACCCAAGAATGTAATGGTTTGTGCATATCTTCAAGCAATAAAATCTATTTTGTGGCTATTCTCTACCCTAGCTTGATTTATTTGCATTCTTGCCTCTCTGTTTATTTTTTTGGCATGTTGTGTGTATTTCTTACTCGTAGGTTCCTTTTTGTGTTGTCAATGTGTGGGAAAGGTGAATCTACATGCTTCTAGTCTATGGCACTCTTGTTTTCCCTTTCTCTCATGTTTCTCCCTTTCTTTCCCCTTGTGGAGAGCGATCAACCCCTTTTTCTGGTGATATCACCACCCTTTTAGCCAAGGATTTCCCTCATGCATCTCATTCTAACCCTAATTCATTAAAATGTTAGTTTAGAATTAGATAGCTTTGTTTCCTACATTAGGATTAGGTAGAGTAACTAGCTTTCTCTGGAGGTTTGTCTTAGGCACAAGTCCCACAACTTAGAGATAGTCCCATGTTGCCTCAAAATCTTGAGTTGTCTATGACTTAGGGCAAGATGTAATTTTGAGCTCCAACAGTTTTGGCACGCTCAGTGGGACAAAGTTTGAAGAGCTTTACATCTTCATTTCACCAAGTTTGATGTGTTCTTGGTGAGATTCAATGTTTGGAGGAAATTCTAAGCACATCTGACGACTCCACTATTCCAACAAACCCATTATCTCATTTACAAACCTTTCCCTTCATTCTTTCATCAATTTCCTTTCTTTCCATCATTCCCTTTTCCTCTTTCGTGAAGTTGTGCAATCATGGCTTCATTCTCTCACTAGAATTCTCATTTTCAAGAGGAATACTAGTTCCATCTATCCCCATATTTTCAAAATCCTCCTCCATATCAGTTTTATGAGCCCTAGCATGAAGAATATGCATACGACCCAAATCCCATTGATGTATATGGTTATTATGATGACCATGATGTTTTCCAAGAATAGGGTTATGCATGTGATGGCGGTAACTTCGTGGAAGATGTTGATTTTCCAAGGCAGATTCAAGAAATGGAGGCGAACATGGTGCAGATTAGGGCTACATGTTAATAAAGGCATGAAAAATTGGTTTTAGGGTCCCCTATCCATGGGTTGGTCCTATGCCAAATTGGTTTAGCCCTCATCAGAAGTCGTATTTTATGGTTGAGATGATGTCTCAAATAACAAAGTGGGTTGAGTTAATGGAGGCTCACCAATCTAGTGGTAGGCATTCTTGTCAATGGGGCAATCCTACACTAGTTTCTTACAACCCTCCCATTTCTACTTCCAAACCTACAACATCTTAGCATGTTTTCCATGTTCCTAGCTTTCTGCTCGCTTCTCTTGAGGATTCCGCTTCTTCATCTTCTCCCCTTCCCTCTCGCCTTTGCTTCTCCACTCTCTTTTCTTCCAAATCCCCATCTCCTCCACAGACCAATCTTTCCCCTCTTTCATCTTTTCAACCCTTGCTAACTCAACCTCTCTCTCACTTCAGAAAATTAGTTGAAGTGCATTCCACAGTAGAAAACAATCATATACGTGTTACGGAATAGACTGATTCTGATAGTCTTCTTGAAGAACTTCCTATTATTTTCATGGAACAATTTGTTAGGGAAGACGTTCCCAAGGAGCACACCGAGGAGGAAATCATAGATGAAGATCAATTTGATCTTCAAGTAGAGGAAGAGAAGCTCCAAAGTGAGTAAGAGCATTTGATTGATTGCAGTGATCCACCAATGACATCTTCAGATGCTACAATTGATCAAAGGGAAGTTCATGTTGAGGAGGAGAGATTTGATTTATCAAACTTCTTGTTTGTTGAGGAGAAGGTGGATCAGAAGGTGGATCAGAAGGAGGTAGAGTTGTTCGTAGATCCAAAATAGAGTCCAATTTAGCTTGCAAACAGTCTTCACCTTCAAGAAGATCTGCACTATGATCTCATTAGTGGGATTGGGCTTCAAAGAAATGGGAAAACTCAAAGGATCATCCTGTGCCCAATCAGGTATTTCACTAGTTTGGAGCCAATAAAGGAGTTGCAACCACTCATGCTCACTTTAGAGCATGAGGATGAACTTTAGTGTGCCAAAGGTCAGCCCCAATACCTCCCAAGTCCAAATGCAAATCCATGAGAGGGGGTATTCATTCTCTTTCTTGCTGATACTTTGAGCAGTAGGGTGGGAAACCAACTTCAGGACAATTTTCCACTCTCATTAAAGGCAATGTCCATTGTAAAGTTAATTACATGGTTACATTTTGTGAGGAAAGGTAGCTACTTCTCCCAACCTGTATCATGTTTCCTTTAGCTTCATTTGCCTCTGATTAGGATTGTACAGGTAAGTTTGCTTTTTGCAAAAGAAGTGCTTGTGCACACTCTGCATGTTATCCCTTGGAGCATGTATGATTTTCATATTTGTACATAGTTTTTGTGGAATTTTGTTGTTGTTGCACGGTCCAATTAAGCTTTCAGAGCAGGTTTCATGGCGGAATCAAATAGTTGGAGTAGTTTCTAAGCTTTATTCAGAGCTCCACAAATCAATTCCATGCAGTTTCAGTTCAGTGTGATAAGTTCATACGGATTCAAGAGATAGATTTTCACAAAGGAAAAGATTAGTTTCTTCAAGGTTAGGCTTGATTTCATGCCTAATGGATGCTTCACGGCCACTGGTCTTAATAATCTAACAAGCAGATGTCCCCTAAAATTCGCCAAATTGTTGGCCAAAATTACACCACATGTAATTTTGAACAACTCACCTTCTTTATGCTCTAAGAAAAGTCGCATGAGACTAGTTCAGTCTACCACAGGATGCAGGAAAGTAATGTTTTGTGGGTTCTCCTAACCCGTGGAACAAAGGAATGAGCATCCCGGGACTTGGATAGATTTCATGGACAAGATGGGAAGCGGCTAAGACCAAAAGTCATGGAGCAAGGCAGTAGTGTGTCACGGGTTTTGAGCACGAATGAAATCCACGAGAGCCAAGATGCCACACAATGAAGGGTTAGTCTTTCGTGGCATTGTGGAGGAGGCGGTAACATATGGGAACACGCGGGTT
The DNA here is from genome assembly GCA_019776745.2 of Taxus chinensis. NCBI lineage: Eukaryota > Viridiplantae > Streptophyta > Pinopsida > Cupressales > Taxaceae > Taxus > Taxus chinensis. The sequence goes on along the minus strand of CM034147.1, from coordinate 154,935,257 downwards.
TTTCCAAACCTACCAAGCAAGGAATAAAGTCATAAGTGATTTTGTGCATCATCCTGAGAGTGCAAAGGCCACGTGAAATCATGAAAGCATCTAAGGCCCGCAGGAAGCACATTAACCGCGCCTTATTTGAAAACCAAATGACAACCACTCCACCAACCAGAATTAATGAAATGAGGGCACCGTTTTACGATCTGTAAACTCCAATGGTGTGGGATTTGGTCCATGTTAGGCACTCATATCTCTCTACAAGCAATTATGGTAATTGATCCTTAGTGGTTGAATTTCTCCTTTTAGTGCCTCTCTCTCCTTCTTCTCATTTCTCTATAAATCTGGAACTCGTGCATTGTAAAAGGGATCCCTCTTTGTTGTAACAACAACATGCCAAAATGGTGGTTGACTTCCCATAAGTTCTAGACCTCTAATTTGGTGTCTACAATGTATTCTTGCCTTTTGCCAATAATGTATTGATCTATGCATATCTTCAAGAAATAAAATTTGTTTTGTGGTTATTCTCTACCCTAGCTCGTTTTATTTACATTCTTGCCTCTGTTTAATTTTTTGGCATGTTATGTGTATTTCTTACTTGTAAGTTCCTTTTTTCTGTGATGTCAATGTGTGGGAAAGGCAAATCTACATGTTTCTAGTCTGTGACACTCTTTTATGCCCTCTCTCCCATGTTTTCTCCCTTTCCTTCCCCTTGTGGAGAGAGATAAACCCCTTTTTTTTGGTGCTATCACCACCCTTTTAGCCTAGGATTTCCCTTATACATCTACTTCTAACCCTAGTCCCTTGGAATGTTAGTTTAGAATTAGATAGCTTTGTTTCCTGCAATAGAAGTAGTTTTAACATTAGGATTAGATAGAGGAACCGGCCTTCTCTTGAGGTCTAACTCAAGTGCAAGTCCCATAACTTGGAGACAATCCCATGTTGCTTCAAAATCTTGGGTTGTTTATGACTCGGGGCAAGCCAACAGTTAGTACTTGTGATGTATATGGATATATCTTCAACTTTTGACCATATCCCATTCAAGTCATCTGGGAATATCAACATTCATGAATACAACTTTCATGTTAATGATTTCCTTCCAATAGTCTCTGTCATTTTTTTGTTGTAGAACTCGACACATGTAAGTTCATACATCTAAGGTTGTTCAAGATATTCGATCATGTTTTTTACTACAGCATAACCGACACCTTTTTTTACCTGCTCAAAAATTAAAAACATTTTTGGTTCTAAGCTACTGGTTTGGGTTGCATGTTCTTCAAAAACTAATATGGCAAGATAAATGCTATTGATAAAGCCAAATGAACAAAGTTTCGAAACTTTTTTCTTGTCTTCTTATGGCCAGTGATAAGTGTTAAAACCTCTTATTATCTCATCCATTTTATTAGGAGAGACTGGTTCAATTCTTACAAAATAAGTATGGACTTGTAACACATCTGCTAGGAAATTTTCATGTCCTTCTAGTTTACTTGGACTTCTAAGGAGCAATGCTTATAACCACTGAACTGAAAATAAACCTCAATATGTACAACATTTACACTAGTATTCATAGGGGAAATTTGTTCTTAGGGTTGCTAGAGTTCTGCTCCTACTATAAGACTTTCAAGATTGAATATCTTATTTTGGACATGATGCAACCTTTTACCCTGATTTATAACTAAGTCACAAAGGTCCTTGACCTGGATCCTTGTGGTTTTGTGATTATTACTAGAATAGATTATAAACTGTATTAGAATAGGTTGTGGCTGTGAGTACTAGTATTTCTTCAATTTCCTTTTTAGCTCTCTCTTCTTTTCTTCTAGAACTATTATCTCTTGTTCATGTCTAGTCAATGCTTTATTTAACTTTGCTTTTGTTTTGGCTTAAAGATTTCATTATTTTGTTTGGTGACTAGTTGAGTGTCTACCATTTTTAATTGACATTTTATCATTTAAGTGATTGTGTCTTCCTCAATGTCACTCTGAGAAGATTCATCTCTTGTGAGATTTCAAGGCTATTTTCCTGTACAACATATCATTCTTGTCTCTTATCATTCCATATAGAGTTCATGGTATTTTAACCAACTCATAATACTGGTCATTTGGTTCCTTGAGTGCTTCTTCTAGTGAGACTAAATCCCACCACACATGTGCTTGTGCTGACTCAAAGAATGTTTTAGCAGGCAAATTTGTATTTTTGTTGAGACAATCTATGGCATAATGGTGACCTCCACAGATATAACATTTGATATGGGCAGAACTGTCTACTGCAGAAGACGATCCCTTAGAATTCTCCTTGGCTTCTTTTTGACGCACTTGAGAAACTTGTGTTTGGGCATAGGAATGACTTCAAATTCTTTTTATTTCTCTCTGCATACTCATTAGTGCACTTATTTCTTTCTAAGTAAGATCTCTTATGCTCATAGTTACCATGTTCTTACGAAAGTGAAAACTCGGTTTGAACCATACTTTTTGGTCTGACTGAACTTACCTAACAAATTAGTCGAACATTATTTTTTCTCTGTTTAATTAAAAAATTAAAGCATTTAAATTTAAAGAACTTCAACACAAAACAAAAATGAAACAAGAAACATTAATACCTAAGTAGTAAAGGAAAAAATATATATAAATAATATATTTATTTATTATTATGTGTAATTGGTTTTTCTTATCAAATATCATCATATTTGTATAATATTTATTATTTATATATATATTGTATTTGTAAAGTTTCTAAACTGAACCGAACCAAACCTTTTGAAAATTTCCAAACTTCCAAACCTTTTTCCCCTTTCGAACTATCCAAACTTTTTGAACATGGTAACTATGCTTATACTTGTACTTCTTATAGGGTTTGAAAAGCTTCCTTTTGTGGTCATGTTATTTACAACCACACTTTCCTCGACTGCAACCCCAATTTTTTGCAAGAGAATTATTTTTACAAAATTTCTTTAGATTGCATGTAGTATTATAATCATTGAAATTATCGTAAGAAAGTTTTCAATGCATTGCTTTTCAAGCTTAAGGAGAATGTAATTTCTCAATTCACTATGAGTATGATCTTCAATTTTATTCCCATCTTTTTTGAGATGACTTTCAAACCATTCTCCTAATTTACATGGCAAAGAAGCAAGATATTGCCTTTTTACCAAAGGCTCACTCCAGTCATGACATGCATAGGCTAGTGACTCATATTCTAGTGAATAAGCAACAAACTCAAGTAAGTCCCATAATTTCATACTATATAGTTCTACTCTAGCTTCAACTGTAGGATATGGTCTGCTGGAGGCAAATTCTGATAAAATTATTTTTTTCCAAAACTCTAACCCTGCTTCTGAAACATCGTTTTGCCCAAAATCTCCTGGGAGAATACTATTGTTAGGTTGCCTTTCACCATGCGTAGGCAAAGAATCCCTCCAATCTCACATTTTTCATGAAAATAATGTGTGTGCATATCGAACTATTTGTGCAGGAGTCCAATTTCCATGAGTTAACTGTAAATTTCTCATATTATCCATCCAAATGGATATTACCTCTCAAGGATCTTCCAACTTGTCTATATTTAATATATAACCAGTGCTGGTTACAAACCTGGGTTGAGATATCCAGGCGTTTCATGAGTATCAAGTTCACTATCCTGCTCTATTTTAATTTTTGTAAATATCTCTTGCAGTTCATCTATTGTTTCTGGTTTAGTTTCAGATTTTGAGACATCAGATTGTTCTATTGTGGATTCTTCTAGAGACTCTTCAATGCTAATGGTATCAGTCTCAGTATCAATATTCTCATCTAAAACCTTATTTACACTTATATTTACAAGTTCTGAAGTTTTGTGATGGATCATATCATCCTTATGCTTTGCAGCGTGCAACCAGTCTATAACAAGGTTTTCCTCTTTCATTGCTTGTATTCTAACAATTGCTTTACTGGGTTCATTTGGTTGGTCTCTTTTATAGGATATAATATTTCTTCCTTTAGAGGAATCAATTGTTTTTTTACTTTTTAAATGCCTAACCTCTAAAACTAGTTTTTATTTTACAGTCCTAGATGAAGATCCAGTTTCTTCATCTGAACCGTCTTATCTCAGCATGTGCTTACCCAAATTTTCTTAGCATCTGGTTGGTCTCTTTTATAGGATATAATTTATCTTCCTTTTGAGGGATCAATTGTCTTTTTACTTTTTAAATGCTTAACCTCTATAACCAGTTTTTATTTTACTGTCCTAGATGAAGATCCAGTTTCTTCATCTGAACTGTCTTTTTCAGCATGTGCTTCCTGAATTTTCTTAGCATAGGCTCTTACCCTTTTTAGTTTTTGTCTTATGGCCTGTGACTAGGCACTTCTTATATTATGTTTTTTTCAGCTCATCCAGGAGATTGTTGGTCTCTACATTTTGCATAAACAAAGAACTTTGAGCTCTATCTATTTTCCCTGTTATTTTGAGCACACTTTCAGAAACACCGGTTCTTTGAACAAGAGCATCTACTTTATTAAGAACAGAGGTGTGAGTGTGCACAATAAATTGTACTTTGGTTGTTGTACTGTGAACCTCTGCAGTGCTTATTTGCAGATCTTGAATGCTTGCTCTTATTTTAGCACTTCCATCTGTTATAGATCCCATTTCTTGTTTAAGATCTATGACATCTAAGGCTACATCATCCAAATTCTACTGTACTGCTAAATTCCACTGAGCTAGCCAATTTTTTGGGATTCAGAAGGTTTAGGTTGCTTGTCTAAATCCCTATGAAGTTTGGCTTTCATATTTTCCCCGCTTCTTTTGTACTACATCATAGACTAATAATGATGCAGGTGTTGGCTATTTATCAATAACATAACTTTCTACAACTTTCTTTTCAGTCCCAATATCTAAATCATACATGATTTTTTTTTCCTCGTCTGGACTTGGTAACTTTTTCTTTTCAAACATCATATTATATCTTTTAGCGATTTTCATGTTACTGTCTAAAGGACAGGGTGAAAGTTTTTGTTCCTCTTCATGCTCCTTTGGGGCAAGAGTGAGATTGTCGCTGACTTGGTGAGTGATGGCTTAGACTAGTTGTTGAGATTTGGAGATTTGTTGAATGAGCTAAGGACTTATCAAATTGGATGATGCTATTGCAAAATGCATTGGATAAGGATTTATTGGTTCTAAGGGACCTTGATATGTCAAGTAAGCTTATTGGGTTTTTCCCGCCATACCTCAGAATTTGTTGTTGTTGTTGTGTTTGATTATTGTGGTGTGGGAGAAATCCACCACTTCTTGTTGCTTGCGGAGACTCTAGTTGATCAGGATAACCAATAAGGTTGACTGTGGCCATGCGGCATTGAGTAAGCTAGGGTTCCTGTGACATGTAGAAACAAGAGAAGAAGGACCTTGGTACATAAGAGATCTCTCAAGCTTGGACAAGAATCTGTACAGTACTCAAATAATGGATAGCCGATATGGAAGTTACCATGGTCAATATGTCGACCATAGTCTACAACATTTTTTGAGCCATTTGGATATCTAACACCAATGGGGAAATTGGAAGGTGTAACGATCGAATTCAATAGTCTAAAAACACATATAAATCCTACTGCGACATACACGCTTCCGGGTAAAAACTCTGTATCTTTAAATTCAAGACATAACAAGAATGCATGATAACTATTATCGTCTAATTACCCAAGGGTGAAATTGAGTTGGACGGAACAAAAGCCATCAAATGTTAATATGCTAGTGTACTGAACAACTGCAGCGTTGTCTCAATTGAGATTTTGGGCATCTATAAGAATTTCAAAATATGTTGCTTCTATATCATAGTTGAAATGTGGATGAACTATGATATCTATTTTAGAAAAGCAAATGTGCAAATACCCTTTAGATAACCATCTTTCTACATCTAACTTACCAATGAAAGGTAAATAAAAAAGTTTGAATGCCTTCCCCTTTCATCATCAGATTCACTTCAGCTTGTTTGATGGTTGTTAGGATTTTAGCTTCAAATCCTTTTTCAGGATATAAATCATTCTTATTTACTGGAGGAAATTTAAATATACCATTTTCATCCACAACCCCTTCTTGTTCTAACAACACAGTTTTCCATCATTTGCACCAATTGACCTACAACGCATACAATATTGATGTTGATTTTAGACTCTTGCAAGTTAAATTTATGATGGATTTTATAGCAACATGGGCATGCAACAGAAAGGAGATGTTTTTCTATTAGCAATTACTTGATTAGGTTGGGTTTAATTTCAGTGATCCAAGTGATCAACAGTGTGGTTCCATTTTACTGGTCCAAATGCGTGATCAACCATTGTGGTTCCATTTCAATGATCCAACTGATCCAAATGAGTAAAGTTGGTTGATATTTTGCCCATTGGAGTGTAGTCTAGCACCAAGTTATGGGTCGAGGCATTGTATTACCACGAGATGCCGGTTTAAAACCTTCCAAGTGGGTATGGATGAAGCGAGGTGCAGATTGAGGTTGAATTTAACAGCATATATACATCCCTCATAGTGTGACCTCTTAGGCAGGGGTTCCATGGAGGGGGTTGCTGCTATTATTTTTTTTCAGCAGGTGGCCCCATGAAAAAGAAAATTTAGGGAAGCATGAAACTTTAGAATATTTTCCTAAAAATAAGTAGCAGCAAGTTTTTAGGAGAGTTTGAACGGGTGATAAAAAGGAGGAGCTGGAAGTTTCTCACGCCCACTCCTAATTTGTAGAAATCCCAAATGTCAATATATAAATGAATAAGGCAGTTATAAATTTTAATTATAAATTAAAATATGACAGTTATAAATATCTCATTAAAAATTTCAGCATATTCTCAAAATACTTTTATACTATTGGACCACTTTTACTAAAAATCCTCCTAAAATTACTGTGCAGCAGCTGCTAATAAAAATTAGGAGCTGCCCTTTCCTGGGACCACGTCCTTAGACCAGGGACGATTGTAAACAAAATTTCAAAAAGGAAAGGATGATGCTGACTGCCCTTGTGAGGATGCTAAAGACGAGGGAAGAGAAAGCCACCACACCCACAAGGAACTGTTTAGACAGAGGATGAAAAAGCATATTACATTAAATGGAAACATCTCATGCAGATAAGTATGCAAGATTATCTCTGTTGCCATCCATATTATCATGCTCATTTTGACACTAGATTAAGCATGTCTTCATAAATTCCAAAGAACAAGATGGGTACCCAAAAAGGTTAGTAATTGGTTCACACCTTGAATTGATTTTCCATAGCTTCTCTAATACATGGATAGATTTCATCACTATGGTGGAGGGACCTGATATCTGAATTCATACTACTAGGGTTTTTCCAGTTTTTATCTTTCATGTCCACCATGTCTAAATTGCATGGGCTCAAGGAGAGCATATTATGTTATTATAACTTGTTTGCTTTTGGTAAAATGGTCAAATATACACATTAATTGTCATAAAATAGCAACCAACATCAAACATGCTGTCTATATGATTTTTGTACTCGATCCAATATACTGTGGCCATTAACTACCACTAAAAGTGCACATGCTGATTAATGCCTTTCAGTCTTACAAGAAAAACATCCAATAGATAATTCCTACCATAAATGTGTTCTACATAGTAAATTGTATTTGTGTGCCTCTGTAGCTGTCCTTTATTCTCCACTATTAAAATTTCCTTCAAAAACTTCCATGCAAATAGCACAACTTTCATGCCACAGCATGATTCCCCACTGTTGTTACATTATTTGAGGTAAGAAAAATAAGAGATTTTAGCTGTCTTCTTTTGTTTGTGATAGCTTTCCACAAATTGCATCTAATATGTTGACTGAGCATTCTTCTTGGACACATTTATATGATACACCAGATTTCAGCACCTGCTGGAGCATAGAGAAGGAAAATCTATCAGTCCAATATACTACCCTGCCACTACACCGTGAGTTCTCTGACAGAGTCCAAAAGATCAAGATTAAATTGAATCTCTCCAAACCATTGGATAATTCCTCCTAACAGACTATGAAAAAATAGAATTTGCTCAATGAAAGATCAATTTTGGTACTCTAAAATTTAAAAGGTTTTTCAAGTCTCAAAAGAGATGCTTGTTAACCTAATAACCAACATGTACACCTTAATGTGTGAAGGGTGAGTATCTTCCTAGTGTAGGATCCCTACGCAGTTACATAGCAGCACAAAAGCTAAAAAAAATTGCTTGTCACCTAGATAACACATATTTTAGCTATCAAGCCTAAATTTTAATCTCAAATAGGGGGAAAAAATTCAAATCCATACATATTTTATCAACATTTCCATACTTCTATAATAATGTGACCATTTTATCTTTAGTTAGTGGACTTTTAGATATTGCATAAGTCAAGAGTTCAAGACACTTTTCTAAAGTAAATCAAAACTACTTAAGAATAATTCTTTCAAAGGTTTTGGCGCATGCAAATCCCTTTTTTAGGCTCTGAGTTTAAAATATATAGGAGTTTTCACAGAATACATGTCGCATTACATATCCAATATTGACAAAAGTAGGTGCCACACAAGCATAGGTGTCATGCAAGCATGTGACTAAGGAATGCTACATAGATTTTGATATTCTTTTTAAGTCCGTGACAAGGAATGAATCTGGCAACTAAGGTGAGATAACGAACATCAAGTCTATTAAGTCAGCAAATCTTTGATAATGATATTGTGGAATCAAAATGCAAAATGTGGTGGTTATGGTCACTTGAACTTGCATTGCACCTATAATTCTCTCTTTGTAGGTCTGATAACTACCTTCTAAGATAATGCCCATAATATTCCAATCCCTTTCACAATGACTTAAGTTCATCTGAAGATCTCATCTTCAAGTATTAACTTTCTGTAAGGATTTACCTAATATTAAAGGAAGATTCAGGTCATAGACTCATAGATCAACGAGGAACCTGAAATAAATCCTTAACGAAATAATATCAAAAAATAGGTGTTTTCTAAAATTTTGTTAGGTCCTTTTAACACACAGAGTTCTAGTAGAAAAATTCCTTTGCATGAACAATCAATTCTGAAAAGTAAAAGAGATGACTTACAATAATGGAAGACAAAACAGCATACAAGAGACTACTCACACCATTATACATTAAATGAAGGCATTCAAGGAGTGAATGCAGGCGCAAAAGGTAATTCTGACCATATTCTTCTCCTTCAAGGTGCCTTCTGGGACCAAAGCCAAGAGGATTACATATGGACATACACAGTACTTTACATTCTTCTGCACCCTCACAGTTACTAGACCACCAATTCAGTGACGTCATGTGACAGTGACAGCTGTGCAAAATAAATAGCATGTAGTCATACAGGTCAATACAACTTAAAAATGGATAAACATAATCTTAAATTTGGGGGATGAAATCATAACACAAATCGTTGTGCAATACTGATAATAATGTAATAGCATCAGCTGCTTTATGGTTTACCATTGGCAAGTTATTCAAGTATAAGGGACTAACGATGGATAAAATTACCATATGGTAAGAATCAAATCTTCACACCTGATCGCTCTACCCAAAATTAACTTTGAGGCAATGACCAAGTGCTAAAGACCCTACAATACACCCACTGGAGCAGAATTAATGACTATCACTCTGAAAAGTGAAAACCAAAACCTGCTATAAAAAACCAATAAACCAAACTCGCCTTGTCAATAAGTGGGTGTCATAAAAGCACAACAAAAGTTCAAAGAACAAAAGCTAGTAACCACAAAACACCGTAATCTGAGAACACATGTAATCTCTTAGGAAGCCTTTGTCCTGCGCATTTGAGAAATTGAGTGTGTTTTAACCCAAGTCAACATTGCAAATGCCATATTAATCATTAAAATATCCTCCTAAAGCCCCATGGTTAGTATTGGGACTGACCTAATCTACCACTAGTATACATGAGGCACCACTAGTATACATGAGGCACCACTAAAAAAACTCAAATTGTTTGCTTAACATTTAAACAAAGGCAAGAGAAATAAAGCATTTGAATTCATGAAAGCAATAAATGGCATGAACTTCACTTGAAAAGTTTAGCTCACTTTGAGATATGATATTTAGTATTTACAGTTATTCCAGACAAATGCAAATTCCACTTTCCTTATAGGGGGTCTTTTCCTTGAGTATGTTACTAATAGACTTAGAGGTTACCATCAAAGCATTTACCTAGTGATGAGGATGACGATAGGGCATCTTTCATTTAGATCCCAGGCAAGACCTTTCCTGAAGTTTTGAAACGATTTTTGGCTGCACGTGCCTGTACATATTTATCAATCAGATAGAATAATGAGTTATGCACATACCCAGCAATAAGTAACCCTCATAAACTTAGCTTTCAATTTCCATGTAATTACCTCTTTATTCCAATCAGTCAAAAAAGTGCTGACTGTAAGAATCAAGATCTGTGACGAAGTACCGACCAGGAGTCCAGTCCAAATTCCCTGTGGTGACATTAAAATATGGGAATCCATCAAATATGGTTTTCAAGTGCAATAAAATTGGTAGAAACTATAGCAGCATTCATGATTTCTCACTTAGAGACTCACCTTGACTTGGAGATTGAACTTAAACCCAAGAAGAGCACTAGTAGGAACACCTATCAAATAATAGCAAACTATGTTCACTTTTGCAACAAAAGCTTGCCATCCTGCACCAACAGCTACTCCTGAATAACAGAACATTACTGACATGAGTTCATATCTTCCTTTGCTGATTTGATCAGACTAATTTGGATGCAAGTTTTACAGTGACATAAAAAACATGAAGAGAAATAATCAATGCAACCAAGGCTGATAAAAAATAGAAAGAGCAGAAGCTTCATCCAGATGGCGGATGTTAGAATTTCATAGAAACAATAAATCAATCAGCCACTCAGCTAATAGAGAATTCAACATACAGTAGCATAGCAAGTGAGCAGAATAAATGCATTAATGTTGATGCATGGTTTAGCATTCCCCTGATGAATGCTTGCTCTTCTAAGGTATGAAGACTATTTAATGTTTCAGGCTTCAATGTACGTTAAGAGTATTTTCTACCAGAAAGAAGATCTACTGGAAATTACCTGTGAGAACCGGCTGAACACTATTGATAAGCTCGGTAAATGCAACGAATATTGCCAGCTCATACCCCATGTGACGAACTGTAACATCGCTGGTGAAGAAGGATGCTATATCATTTCTAGCTATAAGAATGCCAGTGAAAAATACAATGCCGCAGGTTACACTCGTGATCAGACAAACAAAATGCAACAAATTGTGTGCGCTTTTGGACGCCCAGCTCCTAATTCATTTGATATTATGACACTGCAAATTAGTAGGCAAGGTATCAATTATCAATTTGGATATCCAAGATAAAGAATTGACAACCACAAAAAGTAGATAAATTTCACAAACCTTGTTGCAGCACGGCTATTGAACATCGTCAGACCTTCATACACACTCAAACTGCACAAGTAGGGATGTGGAGCTAACTGAGCACTTGATATGAACAAGCTTCATACTTAACAAAATGAAGAAAAAGACATAAAAATGAAGCTGATGTTGATGATTCCAGATCAAAGGCAACAAGGGAAAAAGCATGAGATTCAATAATACCAGATGGAAAACGAATCCACTGCAATTTGTGGATTTCTCAAATTTTCAGTTAAAAGAGCCAAAACTCTGTAGTACCAGAAGTCCACACTGCATCAATTGCAAATTATTTGAAGCAATTTAAAGCAATCATGTACAGACCATGCCATCACAGCAGATGAAGTTGAGAGTTTTAAAAAGCTCCAAACATCATAAAAAATATCCGTTGAGAAGCCAGTCCATTTTTCTGGGAACGGTCCAGTCACAACATATATACACTGTCCTACCACAACTAACCACCAGGATGCATTCAAGGCCATAGCTAACACAAGAATGCCAAATCCAAGCTTAGTGATTAGAAACCAATTCAAGAAAACGTGGCAAGCCAATGAACCTCCACAGATCACTGTTTGCATCATGACTATTCGTTGTGATTGAAAGAACTTCTGAACTGGAAAATAGTTTGCATATGCAAATAGCTGAGGAAGGGAGCAAAGGGCAAACTGTCCAGTCAGATCAGCCACCTGTTCCAACTGTCCCACCGCCTTAAGCAGAGGAGCTGCAAAAATATACAATAAACTGAATAAAAGCACTGTTCCATTCATCACTATAAAAGATTGCTGCAAGTAAACCCCAAGCAGGTTGAATTTCTTTGCACCAAAGGCTTGACCAGACAATGTCTGTTGGGCACTTGACATCCCTACCTGCACCGTAAATCTAGCATCAGAATAAAAATGATCTCAAAGGAAAAGTAACGAGTCAATGACAAATTATTATCCTGTATTGAATCATTTTCAAGAAAATTTGGGTGATTTACTGCCCAGGATTTGACAAAAACATGTTGACTTGTTCTCAATACAGTCTGCTATTATGCAGGCCCTTTAACAGCAAAGGGATGAGAGGCCTTCATTGCCTTGGGCAGGGTGGAAAGGTGGTAGCGTTCGAATCACAGTCTCTGGCCTCGTACTCTTTATATTTGTAATGGAACTATGTTCAGAACAAGAACTGAATAATTCAGGATTAAGTTTTAGGGAAACCTAAATTTGGAAAACTGTATGCAATAATATGTGGTAACATAAGATGCGATTTTCACACAAAAAGCTACTAAAAACGGCAAATGAATGTTTGTAGGTGTCTTTTATGGATGCAACAATTGTAGTCCAAGACAATTACAGAAATGTTTCGTCATTGCATGAAATAAAGCCTTATAGAAACAGAAAAAGATTGCAGGAACCATATGATGTCAATCGGACTATGGTCTTGTTGGCTAGATTTTTTGCACAGCTAAAAACCTAGGCAGTCATGAGATAAATCTCCCTTATTTAACAGTGAGGCTCCCGTGTAAGATGTTTATCAATTTGGTGAGTATAAATCCTAATAACTATTTTCAGGGGTTTTACTTTAATTACAAAGCTCATGAACCATAGCTTAGCAATTCTGCAGCAAGTAAGCACTTGTTTTGGAATATTTTGCAGAAGGGGGAAATAATAGAAGTAAGAAAAGAAGAAAGGAAGATGTGCTGAATCAACCAATAGTTATTAGAGTTGGTTTCATCCACAAATTAATTAAACAGATAGATCTCACAATAATCACAAGTAAAGGAAATGAATAGCTTCTAACCTAAATCTTAGATAACGCAAAGTTTATCTAAAAATTAAAATAGAAGAAAGAAGCAAAGCATTGTAGACACAAAGTTCTCCGGAAATCCACCTTTTATTCAATTCCCCAACTTTCCCATAAATAACAACACAAAATCTGAAGACTCCAGAATGCTCTAGCGAAATTGTGATCCATTAACCCGTAAGCTCTTCCTCCATTTATAGTGCATAGAGGGCAATTACAAATAGGAAGCTTTCAATGAATTGCCGCATGCAGAAGCTATAGAAAAGGAGATAGTTGACATTCCTTCTCCTAGAATCCTTCTTTGCATGACATGCATGATTTAGAACTGAAAATAAAACCTTCTATCTTGCATGTCTGCCACCTATTTCCAAGTAATTGACTTCTTCCAAAAACTTGAAGTAACGGCTTTTAAAGCCAATTACCTAAGTTTTACAATTTTAATTGATTACTCAATTGCTTTGTTGAAGAAAATAAGAGAAAGAAGAAGAAATTAGAAGAAAGTTGCAACACTCCCAGTCTTGTTCTTCTTCCATACTCTGCATGTTGTATCCAACCTATATTGCACTTGGGCCTCATGAATGATTTGGATGATATTTCTACCTCGAACCTGAGATGTTTTTTTCTCCTGCATGTGGTTGACTCTTTGCCTTTGATTCCCACCAAACTGGATCTGAAAACAGTTGACTGTGATTTTGCTTACAGGTGTTGCCTCTGACTTGTCTTCCCCTTTTATCTCTGAAGCTTTTGCAATTCTTCTCCAGTACATGCAGCAGTAAAATGTTTGCCGTAAACAATTCAAACAAAACTCATCACCTTTTATTTTTAATTGCATATGAGCAATTTTGAATTCTGAAAAGCACTCCGGGTGAAGGCAAATATAAGTAAATTCAATGAAGGCTTCAACTGAAAGATTAGGAACACATACACAAGCTTCTAAAGGGGTTTTGCATGCAATGACTTCCTCCCTAACTTTGGCGTCAACCCTTGCTAAAAATAATTAAAAGAAATCAGTTTTTAGGCATGGAGTTATGCCAGAATGGGTCGCACTTTTTGGCTAGAAATTGTGGAAAAAACATGAGGGCAAAGAAGTGGCAATATTCACCCCTCCAAGCAGCCCCAAAATTTTCATTTTTTACTTGGGTGAATTAACTTGCTTTTGTGAAAAAAACATAAGGGCAAGGAAGTGGAAAAATTCACCCTTCTAGGCAGCCCCAAAATTCTCACTTTTCACTTAAATGATTTGTGTGAATCTTCAATCTTCCAGGCAGCCCCAAAATTCTCACTTTTCACTTGGGTGAATTAACTTGCTTTTGTGGAAAAAGCATGAGGGCAAGGAAGTGGAAAAATTCACCCTTCCAGACAGCCCCAAAATTTCCACTTTTCACTTAAATGATTTGTGTGAATCTTCAACCTTCCAAGTAGCCCCAAAATTCTCACTTTTTACTTGGGTGAATTAGCTTGCTTTTGTGGAAAAAACATGAGGGCAAGGAAGTGGAAAAATTCACTCTTCCAGCAGCCCCAAAATTTTCATTTTCACTTGGGTGAATTAACTTGCTTTTGAGGAAAAAACATGAGGGCAAGGAAGTAGAAAAATTCACCCTTCCAAGCAACCCCAAAATTTCCACTTTTCACTTAAATGATTTGTGTGAATCTTAAACCTTCCAGGCAGCCCCAAAATTCTCACTTTTCACTTAAATTGTGGCATTAAAAATGAAAGGAAGGGGCAGCCAAAAAAATGCAACTTGTATCATGACTTTTGCTTTTAAAATTGTGTGAAAACTCATCACTTACGGCAGCGTGGAAATTGGACGTCAAAGACAGCTTGCACTTTTACGTTTTGGTCTAAGCAGCATTTTATTTCCATTTTTGGATTTTCGGTGAAAAAACACAAGTAGCAGCAAAAACTTGTTGCTTGCCCTGACATCGATGACTGTCTTTCGTTGCGGTCTTTTCATTCATGCTTGCCCTGTGTTCTGGATTATGTTGATTATCCTTTTTTACATTCCATACAAACCACCATCTCCCCATGTACCTCTATGCCTAAGGGATTAGGTCAGATGCATATCGATGGCTCCATTTGATATCAAACTCTAGATAGTCTATTATTTGAGAATGTTCTTGTGTGATGTGTCATCTTTTCACATGATGGGGTTATATTGATGAAAACTCTGGAAGGCCCCATTCCACCGTTGTCAAGAAATTGAAAAGCTTTGGTAGCATTTAACTGTATATGTAAAGCCCTGTAGATTTATTGTTGGTTGTAACCCTGCTCACCAAGGTCGTCTGCTATGTTCTGATGATATGAAATGTTACCTATGGCCGTAGTCTGCACAGTAGATGCAGAGCTATTTCATAGGGGCATGGTGTGCACAATGGCTCCATGCAGTTTAAGGGGTGACAATAATGCCATCCTTTATTTGTACCACATTTAATGTTAGTATTCTTGAAGGATGGTTGGGATACGGTTTCTCGAGTCTCAGGATTAAAAATCATGTGAGACCAGTGTTTGGGTGTTCGTATGTGTGGTGGTCACTTGCAAAGTAGAGTAAGCCCTAATGGAAAATTACATGTATCCCTCTTACCCTTGATTTGTTGTGGATTCATGTAAAAGCCTTTGTTTGTGCTTTATGTAGTGATTTTTGGTATATTGTTTTTAGAATCTTTAAATTGTTGTAATGAAACTTGAAAGGACCCCATAAACTCCCATTTTTTATCTCATTTTTTCACATTTGCATAATTATTCAAACTGGTCATACCAAATCTACCTATTGTGCTCATTTTTTCAAACAGTTCACATGTCTTTTGTATGCTTCCACAAGATGTGGTCTCATGGAGTGTAGATCACCAGATATAGTTTTTGCTCGAGGCCATTATTACAATGAGCATTTCCCTACCCATAAAAGGACTGGGAGTTTCTATTTTATCTAATTGCATGTTCTCTCAATGTTTTTTCATCTCACTGTCAAGGAAGCAATAAGGGGAGAAACATAACAGGAAGTATGAGAAGAAGTCCTAGTGTTCCTCACAAACTATCTTTTGATGCAATTTTTTTAGTGTTATATGAGCTTTTGCATGTAGGTCGAATGGGTTCCCAAAAAAAGACCTTATCTACAAAGCCATTGAGATATTTGAGAATCATATGGAAGTTAAAATGGGAAAAATATGAAGGCCAGGGAGGAGGAATTACAGGAAAAGTAGATGATAACATGGTTGGAATCAAATTGTGATACTTTTGGAAAATGTAGGGGGATTCTTCTGGCTAGGCCTATCTCTCACGCAAGTTCGCACAAAGAGAAAAAGTATTTTCCGTCACGTCGTCGTTAGTTTTGTTGTGTCGCCATTAGTTTTGATGGAATAGGTAATAACGTAATATGTTGTTACCTATTCTATCAAATTTCCATTTAAAAATAATCAGCGCCGTATAATTTCATACATGAGTACGCAGCAGGATGGTGGGGCATGGAAAATATGGCTCGGGGTTCGTGGGTTTGAGGCCAGCTGGGTGCAAGGATAGACGCCCTGGTCAAAGTTTTGCGCACGTTCGCGTTGACTATGAACTTGCGTGATGGATAGGATGATCGGCTTCTTCTTCATAAGGAATATTTTGATGATGGGGAAACCAATATGGCTTGTGATGAAATAAGGCAAGAGAATCATGGGGTACCCACTAGGATGAAATAAAATATGCATGCAACAGGAGGACTTTCATGAGAAGAATGTCATTTGACTTTGTGGGATTCCTAACAGGGAATATTTGGGCTGTGTGAAGCCCTCTGAATCTTTTCAAAGCATAGAATCATCAATTTTGTTATAATTTTTTCTCTTTATTTTACTTGTGTGTTTGAGTCTGTTCAAGGCTTTCATAACACTAGAATTTTGTATACAAGTAACAAAATAGCAACCTAAAAACACAATCCAAGGGTATTATAATTTGTACAGCTCAAAAAACCCAAGATTATAGTTTTTCTGGCTTCAAATTATGATCATTGTATTTATACAATGACAAAAAATAATCAGCTTCAAAAATATTTCAACTGATGCCATTTGAAATTTTCCTGAGAAGTCTAGGTTTGTAAGAAATAATGTCGATCAAGGTTTCAAAATTTGACTTCTTCATACAAGCAGACTCCAATGAGGGTGTAAATTTATTGGTTAGTTTTTGCTGGGCTACATGAGGAGTTAGTTAAGCAGATGAAATAACTCAAATTGCAGTTTATACATCTTGCAGATAGTTTTGAAAACTTAAAAAAAAACTAAAAAATCAGTAACTTCATGGGTGCTTTCAGAAGGATGTTTAAGATTATTGATACTTTTTAATCAGTTTGTTTTGTGGTTCATTTGGTTTTCGTTGTGTTTATGTTTTACTCAGTAACCCGTTTTCACCCTTTGGGGCTCTCTTATGTTAGTTTTGGGTGGGTTATCACCTTTTGAGACTCTAATCGGTTGATACTATTGTTTTCTTTCTTTCATTTTGAAAAATATTATACACCACAAATATATTTCCATTGTCATAAAGTTTCCTTAAAATATAAGAACTATTCGTGCAAAATTCTATCCCTTAATAGCTAAATTCTCCTTCCTATTTTTGAATTTTTAGCTAAAGATTCCAAATTTTGGAGTTGAAAATTTTTCATCTTTAAATCTTGGACTAAAGATGCAGAGGTCAAGGAATCGGTACTTTTTTTTCCTTCCTTTAGGGTGTAATTTTGTGTCAAGGCTATCAAAAATTTGTAGTGGTTCTAAAAATATATCATTCCATTGTGCCATTTTACTAGATTTTAGTGTAAGTTTTGATCTGGTTAGATTTATATTTGACCTATTATTTTTATTATTTTGAATTTGAAAAATTGCTCTACCTTCATCAAATGTAATCATTTACATGGTCTATTATTATTGTAAAGTGATTTTTGTTTGTATGATCTGGGTAACTCTATATTTGGCTTGTCAAATTTGTTGTTTTGCTCTCTATAAAGCAATTAGATGACTTATAGGTGATTGCAGGATTTGTGCAAGTTGCGAAATGACTTAAGACGGTGTGTGGTTAGATCCATACCTAGAAGGAGATTTGAGATTTGGAGAATACTATTTTGGTAATGCTCCCAACTTCCAAGAAGAATTGTTTTGTACCATATGTACTTTAACTGACTAACTTTGGAATAACCTAATATTAGATCTCACTTCTCGTGCAATGACAATAGGTGTAGATGTAGACGTAGGAGTAGGTGTGATTTAGTGAAGTAGTTTTTACAAATATATATGTGAATCACTTCCTCCCATGCTTCTATAGCTCTGGAGGTATGGAAATGTTTCAAATATTCCATTTAATAGTACTGGAGACCTTGTGGATGGTGTATTTCAATACGATTAGACTGATTTAAATGATTGTGCCACCATTTTGAAAGACAACTAAAAACTATTAGGCACCAGGCAGTCATTTCCAGAAACTATCGTATAGCGTATTTCATAATCGCATTTTATTTGTCTACATATTCAGACCAAAAAGGATAACAGTACTCCGCGGAACACATTTTGAACAAACGAACTGTGAATCTTTAAATAAATTTGAATAAGGTTCGTTACATACCATTAGTCCAAAGGAGATTCCCCCAACGGTACTAGAAGCCAAGGACACAGCGGCAAGCTCCAATGTGCCAAATTGACCAGCATAAGATTGAGTGACGACCCCAAAGGCATAAGTACAGATCCTGTTAAATGCCACAGGGGCAGCCAGAATCCAGAACTTTTTAGATTCCTCCCATACTTCCCTGACTAAATTGCTGGAAAAACGTGTAGGGACATAGTCCTCCAGAGAAGGCACTTGTTGTTGGGATGTCTCAAGATCAGATAGTGCCAAAAGTGGGGTTGTGGAGGGTTTCTCCATTACTACTGCGTGCCCACGATGCAATTTCAATGTCCAGATGAATTAGGACACTAGAAACGATGATTGGAGAATACCTAATTGCAGGTATGCGAAACCATTGAAGTATTACAGTACCCATCTGGATTGGGAACACGGAAATGTTGATTGGCCAATAGCCAATCGCAGGATTATGTAACTACAGCATAGGTACTGTCGATACATACAAGGAGTGCGATTCCAAATTTCCAGATATGACTGATTGCACAATACCCAATTGAATATTTAAGTATAGAATAATTTCAATACGCACATGGATTATGATTCTGACATTGATATGATTCAGGCGATGCCATATACAGATTTATTTATGTAATTTTATAATGCAGAAGGCACATGGATTATGATTCTGACATTGATATGATTCAGGCGATGCCATATACAGATTTATTTATGTAATTTTATAATGCAGAAGGCCCATGGATTATGATTCTCACATTGATATGATTCAGGCGATGCCATATACAGATTTATTTATGTAATTTTATACTGCAGAAGGCACACAAACTTTCAGACGTGAATGGAATTAACATGGTGCCATGGGAGGGGGCTCCTTAAATATTTCAGCGGGTGTTGTTGAGAAAATTTAGGAACATTTTAGCAGTTTTAAGGTTCTGTGATTTTTTATTAGTTTCCTCCACAATATCCGTTGAGATGTTATAGGATCCCATTGAATTTTTATGGTTATTTGTAGGTAAATAAAATCATATTTCTCTTTAAAATCTCCAAAAAATAATGGTGGGAATGCATATTAGATTCTATCAGCCCTAAACTGTAGGGGGAACTCCCAACCCCCCCTCTCCAGTCACCTCTTAAGTTAGGGGCTAAAAAAGTGGAGCTCCTATTTTTTAGGCCTAGATTCTATTATTTCTCGTAGTTGGTTTTAAAAATAAGCATGGGACCTTCTATTGCATGAAAATATGAGCCCAAGCCCCTCCATGGGACCATGCCCTTAGATAAGATTACTCCAAATCGATATTGAAATTATTGGTTTCATGACATTTTTTTCTTGGCCTAGGTCATAAAAAATGGTGGTTAAAATGTGGATTTGAGTATTTAATTTTCACTTTAAATTTATTTTAATCTTATCTTTTATGATTAAAATATTTGTAGATATTTAATATGGTTTAAATATTTATCATTTATTATAATGATGTTTAGGGTAATTGGTAAGTATTAGTTTAAATTAGGTGTTATTGACATATTTATCAATTGTTAATAGTTCCCTCTTTTTTCTCCCACCTTCAAGTTCTATTTTCTCTCATGCTCCTCCTTTCCCCTACTTTGAACCTTGTACCAAGAGTGTGAGTGAAGCTCTTGGGGCTTGTGTATAATGTCACTCATACTCTTCGTCCCTTTGGAGATCTCTTTTGGTTACAATTCACTCTTTTTATTGTTTAATTTTTGTAATGTCAAGTGGTGCACAAATAATGTCCTAGTTTAAATTCAACTATCTATAAACACGCAAACTTTATAGTTCACTTACACAGTGGAGATTAACAAGATATTGTTAGAATTATTTTGAGCACTTACGAACATTTAGAGAGATCGAGAAACCATTAATGCATTTCCATGAAACATTTTTGATGCATGATAGTTATTGTATGTCATTATAATTGTTTACATGGATGTAATTTAGTGTTTTTTGAAATATTATTTATTGTGAGTCTTTGGAATCAACACTATATGTAGAGAATTTATAGTTGGGTACTTGTAGAGAGATATAAAAAAGGGGGTTTGAAAACCAAGGACAAATAACAATAGGTATAATCATGTTGAATCTAACTCTTGGGCCAAAGAAATTAGTGAATGGGTGTCATATCATCTCCAATTATGTAAGTTGCAATATTTTTCTTGTAGGCAACCAAAGTCGCTAAAATTGGAAGAGCAAATATATAAAACAAGTCATTCCAAGTCACCACAGGCTATGGTAACCTCATACAATGTATATCCCAGTGGCTGACAATTTGGCTAGACTTTTAGCAGTGCTCAAATACACTAACATAATTGAAAACATCACAAATATAGGATAGTATTATGTATTTTTGGAAAATTTAACTGGTGAGAAAAGATATTGTCTAGTTTTTAGTATTTTCCTACACATGTAGCCAAATGGACACTGATACCTTGTGTTGATTTATTGTGATTTTTATCATTTGGGTTCATGTTCATGGGCGGCATTACCCACGAAAGGCAGAAGCAGTCGGTCTAATGTGACCCCGATTTTGATTTATTTAGAAATATATATATTGTATAAGTATATAGTGTATATGGCTTAAGTCCTTGGAAGAGGTTGAGTCAATGACACCCACCCTTCTATGTGATAATTTCTAAGTCCTTGGAAGAGGTTGAGTCAATGACACCCACCCTTCTATGTGATAATTTCTATAATTGGAAGATTTGAATAGGTTCTTGACTGTATTCCAAGAGCATAAAATATATGGTCTGCAAAGGGAAAATATTTGTACATATCTTAAACTATTATCAAATATTACTCCTTTTGTGGCACAAGGTTTGTCCCTATTGTAAGCACTGGTGAAAAGAAATACGTGTAGTGCATGTAACAAATGATTATAGTTTGCCTCTCAAATTATAGAGGGGAGGATTGAGCGGTTAAGGTAATAGAGTTGGCTTAACTTCAATTTATTTTTATTGTGGGATTTGAACCTATGACTTAGACCAACAAAAGTGGTTATTGAGGTCGAGTGAGCTAACCTGGAACACTACTTAACAACTTACATTCATTTTGGATTTAAAATGTGGCTGGTAATATTACTCATGAATAAACACTATTTTAAAGTCATATCAATTCCAAGGATCAAGAAAAATTACTAACACCACTAATATTACAACCAAGGAAAACAAAAAATACCAAGGCCATAAAATTACAATCACTCACTTACAATATTACACTCAATTACATCCTTCCCATATAAATATGAATGTGTTGCCAATGTTAAATTAGGAATAATGCCTAAATGATCCATAATACGACTCGATGAAAACTTAAGTCATCCCAAAAAACACAATATCGAAATTTGGTAAGTCATTGTTGACTCTTACTTATAACCTTGATGCACTACCAACAAATGATTCCACCATTGTGCTTTCTAAGAACCTTAGGCATTATTGTGCAGTAATTCTATGCTCACCATGTATTCAAGTATTTCCAACATTGAAGTCCCAAAGTCCCCACAATTTTTAGGTAGATGCACGATAATAAGATGTGTATGCCTTCATAATGTGAGCCTATGAAAGTAAATTATGCATTACTGCACAAGTTTTTAAAGGAATTCTATTTTTGCACCAAGTCTTCATATCTCATGTAAAGCATACAACTGTGATACCATGATTTTTAAACCTTATGTCATCTCCAAAGAGAAATTTTAATGTGTATGCATGATCTAGAGGTGTCGTGATGTATGTTGAGCACTCCTTGCACAATATCTTAGTTATAAAATCACCATTTCTACTTTGCACAATAGGATATAATCACACCAAATTCTGGAAATTTGTCTAAATTTAGAACATTATTGTATACCTTTTTGGTAAAAAATTTCAATGCCACATACAAATATAAATAAACATAAAAATTTTACTCTAACATTTTTGGGTTAATGCAAGATTACATGTGGGCCCATCTCATGAATGGCTAGCAAGCACTCAAGCCCCACGATTTTATATGTAAGAGATTGTAACAATAAATGTATCTTACCATATTATATTATGTATGTCTCATCTTAATCATTAGGGCTCATTGTGCTAATGTGGCGAATGATTTTGGGAAAAGTGATTTTGTGGCAGGATTGATCGTGTAGCAGGTTTGATCTCATGGCTTTCCACCAACTTGTTTGGATGTGACGGATGTAGAAGGGCAATCATTAATTGTTATTTTGAAAATTGGAAACCAAGACCAAAGCCACGAAACTCGAATTGAAATGCAATTTTTTCCCTAAAATATGATAATCTACTAACTACAGTCGATTACATACATCAATCCTTATTCGACATTACTTTATATGAACCACTAATAAAATTATACATATCTAAATTATGCAATTCTCCGTTTTGTATAAAACCAATAGCATATTCCATCATCCACATGCACATTTGTCTAAATAAACATAATATTTAACTTCATTTTTTATTTACTTTCCACATGGATTAC
The DNA here is from genome assembly GCA_019776745.2 of Taxus chinensis. Taxonomy (NCBI): domain Eukaryota; kingdom Viridiplantae; phylum Streptophyta; class Pinopsida; order Cupressales; family Taxaceae; genus Taxus; species Taxus chinensis. The sequence goes on along the minus strand of CM034147.1, from coordinate 154,911,999 downwards.
ATAATTTTTTAGAGAGAACTTATCTGAGATAAATAATCAGGAATTTGATACAAAATTCCAATGCACACACAAGTAATAGTCACCAGACTATGGCCACACTACTGAGAGGAAATGTTATACACCCATTGTATATTCATGTTGCCCTAGTTAGGAACCATCTGAGGTTGTACAATGTACCCCGGTTAGGACACCTCTGGTGCCCCTCTCTCTTGCCCATTGCCTATCTGTACCCTGGTCAACTTTGGAATTACTTCACAAGTTAAATTTTGGATACAATAACAGAATCTTTTACACTCTCTTGTAATTGTTTCTCTCCAATCATAATCATGTTCTCTTTTTATTTTCATATGCCTTTTTATAATATTGCATGGGTAGTTATGAACCAACACAATGGTTCCATACTTTTTCACTTTAATTAATCATCTTTAATCAAATGCTCAAGTTGTTCACTTCCACTTTTATTTTTCAATAGTTTATTATAACACCTTTGTTATAAAGAATCTCAACTCAAATTTTTATTTAATAATTCAACAAGTCTTTAATGATTAAAACTTTGAGATATTAGTCACATAACATTTATACCCCCTTGAATCAACTACCGTCCTCGGTAGTTCCAAATTTATTCTGAAAATCACACAAAAAAACACAAGTTATTAGTTAAATAATTCAGGATACTGATCTTTTAAAAAATCTTCTCTTTCCCATGTAGCACTTTCAACATCACAACAAGTCCACTTTACTTTAACCTCTTTAATTTCTCTATTTCTAAGATTTTTAATCCTTCTTTCCAAAATTAATTTAAGTTCAATTTTAAATTCACATGTAAGTTCAATAACAATGTTTTTCCAATCTATAACATAGTTAGCATCATTTACATGAAACACATTATGTATTCTAGATAACTCATGAGGTAAAGCAAGTCTATAAGAAAGAGTGCTTATTCTTTAAAAAAATTCAAATGGACCACAATAACGAGGAGCTAATTTAGCATATTTACGTAAGTTTAAAAAACTTTTCTTAGGTTTAACTCTAAGAAATACTTGATTATCTATTTCAAATTCCCAACAGATCTTTTTGAATAAGCCCAATGTTTATACCTATCTTAGGCAACTTTCATGTTTTGTTTTGCTTTATTTATAATATCTTTCATTTCTTTTAAGTTATCATTTGCATACCAAGATCTATTATCAGGATTAGACCAAGAAATTGGAGTAGTACAGTTCCTATCATAAACAACTTTGAAAGGGGTCATTTTGGTTGTAGTATGATAACCTTGATTGTAAGCAGACTCAATCAAGTGCAAATATTGTTCCTAGTTTCTAGGTTTCTCACCTGTATACATTCTAAGGATGTCCTTTAAAATTCTATTTATCTTTTCAGTTTGTCCATCTGACTTTGGATGCTAAGCAGTACTAAAACTCAAACTCGTACCCAATTCATCAAACAAAGATCTCTAAAAAGAAGAAGTAAATCTAAGATCTCTATCAGTTACTAAATCTTTAGGAAAACCATGCACATGAAAAATTTCCTTAGAAAACAGATGAGTTATATCAGAAGCAGAGATTTTGATTTTGGTTGGTAGAAAATGAGTCATTTTAGTTAATCTATCAACCACCATAAGGATACTGATGGGTCATTGTAACTTCCAATCATTTAATCAACTTGTTTAAACGTTGATGTCATTATGAACCAGGGATGCGTCCAAGATTGTATGTAGAGAAGGACTATTCAACTCAGTTCTATGATGGTTTTCTCTATTTGGGGGGGTTCAGTTGGTATTGTTCTCTTGTTTCTATCTACGCTACGAAAAGTAAATACAATTCTAAGCCACTGAAATGAAAGACAAAATTCAGGAAATGCATCTAATCTACTGAAATAACGTTGTTGTAATAAAATGCTTTCAAAAGGAAATGCTTAACTGAATTGAAATGTTCACACGAAAGAAATGAAAATAAGGAAATATAATAAAACAAGGGAATATAAGACTGCATTCAAATAACCATTTGAATAAAGATATTGAAACTTAAACTTATCATGAATAAAGATTATGCACGAAACACCAATCCTCCAGTCTCCTCAGTCGAGTGGGCCCTTGTTCTCCTTTGGGATTGAGGTAGTTAACACTAATAGATACTCAAAATGGCATATAGATTATATTGATCCAAATGTGTAATATCCCACTTCTGGGATAAGTGGAAAATATGCAAATCAATAACCTTCCAATACACTTATCAACTGTAAATAGCTAAACTCAGTCAAAATTACTTGGACCAATCAACTAGACGACTCAATAAACTCGAAGACAAGGGTTTAGTGGCCTCTACTAATTAGCTAGCAATTAATTCTCAGCTGAACCTATAAATCAGATCTAGGTTTCTTTTGCAATCAATGCAATCTACTGTTATCAAAACTGCTACTACTTTGATGGCTGCCCCTGAAGCTTAATAACTACTCCAAACATACTCTCAAATCAGTCCTTAAAACATCACAAAGATATGCAATTACTTGGTTGCCCATATTAAAATATCTTAGTCATAAGAGATATGCAATCAAGCTACAAACCTCTGCTATACTGAAGGTGAAAACATCCTTCAAACTCAAATTACCTTTATTACCACAGTTTGCTGTTATGGAGCTCCAAAGATACCCTTAAACCAGGTTGTATACAAGTCTCCACAAATCAACATCAAACAGCCATCTAGATCACCTTGAAGGGAACTCAGAATTATTCGTATTAGATCCCAAACAGCTACACTCAGAGTACTAATCTTAAAGGACTCAAATCATAAGCGAGTGTGTGTAAGATCCCAGTCGTTAAACACAAAATTACATAGACTCTCAGCTGAGTAACGAGTATATAGGAAATTGCTGCTAATAGGCCAGCAACAATATTTAAATGGGGTCTCTGATTTTAGTAAAGAACAACAGCTCCTTCACGCTCCAAAATCAGACTACAATGTCATCAAATACTTTCATTGTTGTGCCCTGAAAGAGATCGCTGCAACAGGGGTATAGTATCATGCACAAGACAGTCAATCTATTCCAAAGGTGCCACAAATCAGTTATTAAAACAACTATGCAATCGCCGGTTATCTTAGACCTCCCAAAAGTGCATTCAAATATATTTACAATAAGTCGTTGGAGCTAATAAATCACAGTCAATCCATTTGTTGGCAAATAAGCTTCCAAACATGCATTAGAATATTCATAAATTTAGCCAAAGAAGTCGTTGTAAAAAGAAGACACTATCATGGAACCAGCTGACCGATTCACATCAAAGAATGCTCTAAAAACATACCACAAACATCATAGAAGAATTCGCCTAGGGTTTAGAGAGATCATACACCAAATCGATTTGCAATAAACTCCAGAAATTCTTTAATATGATAACCGGAAACCAGCTGCTATAGTGATGTTGCTATAGTAGAAAATACATATTTCTACTTGCAAATTCAACCAAAGAAAATAATGTCTTCAATTTAATATTCAAAGATCAGCTACAAAGATCTACCAAGCATGAGAGGGCGAAAGAAAACATCAATGGGCATACATCCCAATTCCAAGCATGGAGTATCAAAATAAGTTCATCATAGCATAATAATAATGGTCCTAGCACTCCTTTTTATAAGCAAGAAGGCACAAAATTTGAAAACCCTAGGAGAAGGAAAATATTAAATAAAAGCAGTTTGTTCTCCCTAGGTGTGGCGTCCCCTTTTCAAATGGTGATTTTAACAATAAAAACCACCTAAAATATTTATTTAATTAATTCCTCATTTAATTTTTATATTTCGGGAATTAAATTAAATAATCTTCATAATTAAATAATTAAATAAGTATTGCTCTAGGCAATAATATTTAATTATTTAATAAAAATGTCTCCCATGCACATCCCGAAGCCCACAGGGACGTATAGGCTAAGGGTCTTCAGAAATGGGGACATTACAAAATGAGTTCAAAACATACTCCGTCACGAGACTGAAAATAAACTATCAACTGATATATAAAATTATATTGAAAACTACTAACTATGAAATTGTTTCAAGAAGGTGTCTTATAGACACAATCAGTTACAGAATGTGCTACAATCGTAGGCAACAGATTTAACTAATAACAACCTCATAAAGTCTCAATGACATCTTGTAATATAGCTAAAAACAGAGTCCTTGTTTATAGGCTATTATGAGAAAATCCTTCAGAATGACATGGTGGCAAAGGACTCGGTCTTCTTGACTATGACTGATCAAAACTGGTAGAAAATGTTCTTTATCAACCTTCACATGTCATCACATCACTCAAAAAGGCAGTTAGTGGGAATTCCTACAGTCATTAGTTCACATGAGACAAGATAAGGAGAAATGCATCAATCTTACTTTGGATACAACTATCTAGAACATCCCCATGCATTAATTAACATATTTAGGAGCAACATCTATAACTATATGGATGATATAATAAGTGAATTTATGCACTCATCATTTCCCCTGCATTTTACCTTTTGCATGTCCTCATGCAAACTCATCTATGTCCCGCTCTCTAACCAAGCTGTTGTGACATAACATATTCCTTGAATTGGTCTGCATATTATTTCTTTCTTCCTTTGCACCCTCGGGTTTCTAAGATAGCGTTTGCACATGCTTTGAAACTGTCATGAGATTGGGCAACATTATTTTTCCAAGTGATCATAGGACTAAGAACAAGGGGAGGTTTTACTTGCATGCCAACCCATTTATTATTGTATTCTTTTGCACCATTTTCTGCCAATTTCCGAATGATCTCAAAAATTGCATCCCCTCTTCTCGTACTCCAGCTGAGGTTCTGTGGGGAGATCACTTCTCTTCGTTTTAATGGTAAGCTCAAAGTGTCCCACCTCTTGTCACAAGCTGTCAAAGCTTCACCAAAATTCTACTGGCAATAAATCTCAAAGTCCTGAACGCATTTGGCTAATATTTTTGAATTCTTCTTTCCAATTCCAGCTTGATAATATAGAGACCTGAAATCATTTTTCATGGAGACATTATTATGGTGAGTAGGCCTAATATAGAAACTAACAAATCGGGTTGCTTGATTAAAAAGATCTATTTATTGGCCCCATAGAATTTGGTTCCTAACCAATGATTGAAAACTTTTCAATTAGAACTCCCCCACAGACAAATTGATAAAGAAATCAGGGAAATTGGAAACCAACATGTCATGAAGGTAGAATTCACATAACAAATTCTTTATTTCTGGAGTACTCCCTTGATAAATTTCTAAAAATGTTTTCCCATCTGGAGCCTCATGGGGCTCTCCACAACATATCTTTTGTAATTGCCATGCATAAAACTGTTCCTGAAGGAACAAACTATAAACTGAAGAGAGATTCTTACAAGATAGAAGTTTGCAAGCCAGAGGAAAAACATATTCAACAATTGATTCCAATTTCTTCTTAGCATTTGACCTTGACTCAACTTCTTCTTTAAGTTTCTTATTTTCTTGGGCCAACTCTTTATTTCGAAGAGACAATTGGTCACAACGAGAGGACAAATCATTCCATGCTTGCAACTCAATATTCTTTTGTCTTTTTAAACTATCAACTTCTACTTTTAAGACAATTATTTCTCTAACTTTCTCCACAGTTCTTTGTACAAATTCATTTTGCATAGATAATTGGGTTTCTTCCATACCTTTTAATTTCTTCCTGAGAGTGGAAATTTCATCCTGATACAACTTTACGACTTCATCCTTGTATGATTCCAGATGACCAACCTCTCTTGCAGTAGTTTCTGGAGCTCCAGTCTGGGTTTCCGGCGCTACGGGTATTTCCAGAGCTACAGACATAGTTTTCGGAGCTTTAACAATGTCTGACATATCATTATCAGGGCATTGTTCTTTGGGAACGATTTTCGTAAACTCATCATATTTTAATTGCTCACCATGAGCAGAAGAAGTACCAACTTCAACAATCTCTTCCAAAATTGGGGTTGAACCCTCATTAGACAATACAGGCCGAGAAACTTCATGTTTCCTTGATGCACAAGACCTCATTGGTCTCAATGAAATAACAACGGGGGCTGGTAGGGTAATCTTTTCTTTGGAAGCTCGAGGCACAGAAGGCTAATCATCCTCACTTACAAACTCTTTTATATCCACACTGGAAGGCTGAGGGGTCAATTCAAGCTTAGGTTGAGACCTAGGAGGCAGTTCTGAAGAAACTGGTGTATGAGCCTTCTTTATTTTTTTTCTGTTTAGAACTCTCTATTGCAGTTATCTTCTCTACCTTTCTCTTAGGCCTACAAAAATCCTGATGTGCACAAATTAACTGGATAAGCCCTAGGTGCTTTAGGGCGGCTTTACCACCTCCAATTTTGTATTTTTGACCCACCTTAATGACAACCTCTGCAAGGTACTCTGGAAGATTAACCTTAAGCTCAAGGTTTGTTCGGCCCTTCTTCAAATGAGTGAGAATTTTCAATGTGTCACCCCCTAGCACCGATGGTTGCCCATCATAGATAAAATACTTGTTCACCCAAGTAGCAATTTCCTTCCAATGACCCGACAAACTCTCCCTTTTAATACCTTTTTGAATTCCATGGGGCTTGAGGATTATTTCGGACAGAGCTTCCCCTTCATCATAAAACCAAGTCAAATTCTTAAGTGGGGCATTAGTTACAATTTTGTGCCCAAATTTTGGGAGCACGAATATTGTAGCAACAATATAGTTGTTTATTTCAATTCTCTTGCCTCATACTAAAGAGCATGTTGCCTTAAAATTCAATAGAAATTCATCAACTAAATCTTCATCGTAACCTTCAAATTTACGAATAAAGTCCAACCAACCTGCCTCATGGAAGACTTGGGAAATGACAACATTTTGTAGGAGAGGCTCCGCAGATTCTAGTTCCACTTTCTTCTTTTGTCCCATAGCTCATACTTGTCCGGGTGGAGTTACACAAAAATGGCGAAGGTTTATGCGAGAGAAATAGAGAAATTGCATGAAATGTCAGTAGCGGAAGTTTGAACTACATTTTGAGTTGATAATGGCATTGAGTCAGCACAAAAATGGTGGCGAAAAAGATTGATGGTACTTAATTGGGATGGAATAGATTTCAATTCTCCGCACGTTTCCCATCTTGTCATCATAACTGCTCATGCCACTTGTCCTTCTCAAAGAAAGGTGACACATGTCGCTTACTTGTCCATTATTACCCCTTGATTCCCCACTTTACTCCATGAGACTTGATTTGACATCCTTAATAAATGCATTGGGAATGGGATTTTGATTTTTTCATATTAAATAAATACATTGGGGAGTTCTAAAAAAGTTAATATCCATAGCAAGGGATGAGTACACTTCACCTTGCCAGCTCATCTTTCTACTGACCGTTGGCGCTCCACCTCTTGCATTTGAAGTGAAATTGTGATTAATGCACATGCTAATAATTGGCATCTCTAACCTTTATTGAATGCATAAAATAAAACATATTTTTTTATTTTTATGATATGGGGGGAAGAGGATCGAAACTATGATCTTCTCCCTTTATTTAAATTTTCCAAACAAACTACTCATGGCAAGAAGAGTAGGAGTCTTCCACTGAATCAAATTCTTTGCACAACAACATGTCCTTAGTGAAAGTTTCCTTATCCTGGGGTTGTTGATACATCCTCAGTCTATGGCCATTCACCAGCAAAGTTCTCCTGTCACCATCAATTGGCAACAATCTCACATATCCATTATCATAAACTTGTTCAATTTGATAGGGTCCCAACCATCTTGTTCTCAATTTTCCTTTGAATTGTTGATACTTTGAGTCAAACAATAAGACCCAATCTCCTTCATTGAACCTTCTATTTTTTATATGAGCGTCATGTCAGGATTTTCTCTGATGTTGAAGGATTTTAGTTTGTTGTTGTGCCTCCATCCACATTTCATCAAGTTCATTCAACTGCATCACTCTCTCATGTTGAGCTTCATCCAGATCAATTCCAATCTTTTGTGTTGTCCTCCAGGTTTGTAACTCAAATTCTACATGAAGCAATGGCTTCTTCTCGTATACCAATTCAAATGGGGAAAAACCAGTGGTGGTTTTCCAGGTGGTATTGTATGCCCAGACAACTTCAGGCAGTCTTGGCACCCAATTTTTCCTATTTGTGTTGACAACTTTAGTTAAGATGTTCTCCAACTCTTTGTTTGTGACTTCCACCTACCCATTGGATTGGGGTGGTATGGTGATGATTTCCTATGCTTGATTTGGTAGATCTTCAGGAAGGCTTCAATCATGTTGGACATGAACTGAGGTCCTTGATCAGATACAATGGCTCTGGGAGCTCCAAACCTGAGCATAATCCGATTGTACAAAAAAGTTCAGCTACAACATCCTCATTGGTAGATGTTAGTGCTTGAACCTCGGCCCATTTTGTAACATAGTCGGTGCACACCAACAGGTACTCTTTTCCATAGGATGGGGGTCAAAAGGCCCAACAAAATCAATTCCCCACTTCTCAAATGGCCCTAAGACCAGCTGAGGATTGAGGGGCATTTCAGTAGACAACGTAGGCTTCCCCATTCTCTGACATGCATCACATTTCCATACATACTTCTTGATAGATTTGTGGAGAGAGGGCCAGTAGTACCCAGCTCCAAGGACCTTGTGAATTGTCCTCTTCACTGAGTAATGTCCTCCTCCAGGTTCATCATGGCAAGCTCTCAGTATGTCATACACTTCATCTTCTCGAACGCACCTACAAAGAACCATGTCAGGACAACATTTAAACAAATATCCATTACACCATTTGTATGTAGCACTATTTTTGACTAATATTTTACGTTCTTTATAGGTAAAGTAAGCTAGAAACTTCCCTGTAGTTAGATAGTTGGCAAGATCAACAAACCATGGAGGATGTGTTGATACTGCAAACAAGTGCTCATCCAGAAAGTGATCTTGGACTGCCTCCTCTTCTCCTGAAACATTCAATCTCGAAAGGAAGTCAGCAACAACATTGGCCTTTCCAGGCTTATCAATAATAGTCAAGTTAAATTCTTGAAAAATAAGTAACCACCTAATAATTATGCCCCCTACTACTGGTTTGTTCATCAAATATCTTATGGTTGAATGGTCAATATACACAAATGTTTATATCCAGTAATGTAGTGTCTGAATTTATTCAGAGAGTAAACAACTAGAAATTCTTTTTCCGTAGTGGTGTAGTTCTTCTCTGTGGGGGTCATATTTTTGCTGATGAAATAGATGGCATACATTTGGTCTTCCTCATCTTTTTGTCCAAGAATAGCTCCCATTGATGTGTTAAAAGCATCAGTGTGAATATGAAAAGGTTGTCCTCAATTGGGTCCTCTCAAAACTGGGGCAGTGGCCAATTTTTCCTTTATAACTTCAAAAGCTTGTTGACATTGAGGCCATTCAAAAACACAGTCTTTTGCTAGCAGAGAGAACATGGGTGCATCAATCTTACTAAAATATTTTATGAACCGTCTGTAATATCCTACATGTCCAAGGAAACTTTTGATATCAGTCTGATTTGTTGGTGTAGGCAATTTAGTAATGAATTCTATCTTTTTAGGATCAACTTGGATACCCTTAGCAGAAATATGATGACCCAAAACAATTTCCTGATCAACCATTATCAAACATTTTTCATGATTTGATGAGAGTTAGTGTTGCTCACATCTAGCTAACACTTTTTCAAGATTACTCAAAGATTCTTCAAAAGTAGACCCATGGACGGTAAAATCATCCATATAAACTTCAACACAGTCATTGGTGAGGTCTGCAAAAATAGCTAAAAATACTCTTTGAAAGGTTGCAGGTGTATTACAAAATCCAAATGGTAGAACTCTGTATGAAAATGTACCCCAGGGACAAGTGAAGGTGGTCTTATCTTGATCAAAAGGTGTTATACTGATTTGGTTATATCCACTGAACTCATCTAAGAAAGAGATGTATTTCTTACCTGCCATATTGTCTAAAACATACTCGATAAAGGGCAGGGAAAAGTAATCTTTCTTGGTGGTTTTATTAAGCTCCTTATAACCTATACAGATTCTTCACTTACCGTTTTTCTTAGGAACTATAACGAGCGATGATACCCACTTATTATCAGATATCAAATAGATAAATCCTATCCTCACCAATTTTTCTTTTTCATTCTTGACAATGTCTCCAAGTGCAGTATTAATCTTACGTTGTGGTTGTCTGACTAGTTTAACATCTTCAGTGTAAATATGATGAGTGCATATGCTTGGATGAATCCCTTTCATGTCAGTATAATCCCAAGCAAAATATTTCAAATGATTCCTCAAAATATCAATGACCCTAGTCTCTTGGTTGTCTTCTAAATTGTTACCAATGGTCAGTTATTTTCCTATCTCAACAGTTACTTGTTTAGTGTCTTTCAAAATGGCAAGCTTTGTTTCAACAATCAAAGAGTTCAAGGGACAAGCATGAGGCTGTAGCATGTGAAGAATAGTCATGTTTTCAAGGGATACAACCTTGGCTAAAGGACAATGAAAATCAGTGGTTGTATTTCCATGGTAACCATAGATCTCTTCACAATCTTCAACAAAAATGTCACTTACCAAGGAGATGTTTTCTTCTGAGTTCAAAACAATCATTTATGTAGCCACAGTTTGGATTTCCGTAGCCACAGTATCATCTTCATCAAACATTGGGTATGGCTCAGCAATTTCTTCCATATGATTTTTCACTGCAATGGTGGCCAGATAAGAAGAACTCATGTTGTTAGTATCCAAAAAATCTACCCACACACGTTCACAAACATCCACATATGGTTGGGCAGGAGGATAAAAGGAAATATTCTTTGTTTTTTGTCCATTTGAAATAGTCATTTTTCCTGACCTACAGTCAATGTATGCAACAACAATAGCTAACCAAGGTCTTCCTAAGATAACTAGGTATCCCAACTTTTGAGCTTTAGGCTGTAAGACCATAAAATCTACAGGATACTCCCAAGATTCAACTGTGACCATAACATCCTCAATTACTCCATCTGGTACAATAATAGATTGATATGCCAATTGGAGGACAATATTGGTTGGTTGCAATCCTGTCAAGGACAACAAATTGAACATATTTGTTGTTATGACATTGATGGCAACACCAAGATCCACCAAAACATTAGATATTGACTGACCATTCACAAAAATAGTAATGATTGGACTCCCAGGATCCCCATATTTTGGTGAAAGAAGCTTTCCAGCTACAAGGTCAGCTAGATTTCCTTCTACTTTGATTGTTTTGGGTATTTCTTCTTCCTTCCTGGTGTCTTTATGCAATGGTTTCTAATGGTTTGGTTTAATTTGGGAATGTCCCTTATTGCTCTTAGAAGTGGGACCTCAATGTTCATCTTTTTCAACTCCTGAACTAATGTTGTTTCTTCCTCATTCTGTATTTCTTTTAATCTTTCTAGAAAAGGAGTTGCATGCACATTCTTATCTTTCTCCTGGTTATTCCTAGTGTCTCGTGCTTGTGGAACATGTCCAGTTTCCTCACTTTCCTCAGGTACCCTCTCACTTTCCTCAGGTATTTCAATGATAACTATAGGAGGATTGTTCACTGTTCTTCCAGATCTCAGTTGCAAGTTGTTAATGGCATTTACCTGCATTGTCTCACCCTATCCTGCTTCATTAATTGAATTTGTTTGTTGATTTTTGGGGTTTGAGACAGGCTGAGCTGGAAGTTGAGTTTGTGTTGCTTGCCCTTGCTGGTAATTTTGTTGTGGTGGAGGCATTAAAGTTTGTTGTTGTTGTGTGAACCTCCTTGGCTGATTAGAATTTTACTAGAATGCCCATTGTTGGTTTGGCCATGGATGTGCATTGGTTGGTGGTGCCCAACCTTGTTGATTGTATAGAGGCATCCATGGTGGTGGTTGTGGGTAAACCATCCAGTTTGGTGGTGTCCAATCAGGTTGTCCCCAAGTTGGTGGAGGAGTCTGATTGGGCCATGGCATCATCCAAGGGTTCTAAGCAGGTCTAGGGGCATAAGCAGACTGGTTATTTGATCTTTGAACGAAGTTTACCTCTGCATTTGCTTGAGTTATGGCATTTAATATTTCTTTCAGCTAAGGTAGGAGAGTGCAATGGTTGGTATCATGGTCAGGGACATCATAGATCAGGCACATTTCTGTGATATCCAAAGGACATTCTTTCAAAGGATGTCTTTTCCTGCATCTGGGACAATATATGTCTAAAGGCTCTTTTGCAACATTGTTCTTAGCTTTCAGCCCATCTATGGTTGAAGTTAACTGTGACAAGATGTATGTTTTCATGTTGGTCATTTCCTCTAGAAGTTCTGAGGTACCTAGGGCATTTTTTGATGTTTTCCTTCGTCTAAGGCTTCCCTTCGTTCTAGAGTAACTCCTATATAACTTAGCAATATGTGCCATGGAGAGTTTGTGTAAATCACCTCCTCCCATGAGATGGAGGGATTCTTTGGTTTCATCATCAAGTCCTTTAAGGAAAATTGTCTTAGTTATTTCTGCATTCAACTCATAACCACTTCTCCTATGGACAAAAAGAAATCTGTCCAAATAATCCTCCAAATTTTCATCTTCTTTTTGCTTCATCTGAAAGAACTCTTCCCTCCTATCTCTTCCCCTGCAGTAGTCTTGGTATTTGTCCAAAAAAAAAGTCTCCATCTGCTCCCATGAATGAATGGAGTCAGAGGGAAATCCCATAAACCACCTCATGGCAGAGAGTCTTTGAGGGTGGAAGGAAAAATTTTGAGTTTATGGTTGTCTGTTTTGTAGTCATATGTTTGGCAAAGGACTTTGAATTCAAACAAGAATTGGTCTAGATCTTCTATGGACATTCCTCGAAAGATAGGGAGAATGGATGGGGAAATGTTTTTCATAGGTGCATCCTCATCCTCGTTTAAGACAATGGGGTAAGTAAAGGTTCTACCCAAGGGTCTGTCATCATCATTTCCATTGTCTCCCATTTCAGAAAGTTTCTCAGGTTCTAAATAAGATGATGCAGACTGTTCATTATCACTCCTAGGCAGTGTATTATATTCAGTGTCACTCTCAGTGTTTACTACTTGTGATCCGGTTGGAGATATTCGTGGAATGTTGCGAGGTATAAATCTCCCTTGAGCATCCCGTGGCTTGTGCATCAATATTTCTTGTGTAAACAAAACTTAGGACTCTTACTAGTTGCATAGATAAACTTCACTAACACCCATAACATGTAATGTGAATAGAATGGCGTGTTTTGCTTATGGTTATCCTCGACAACAACGCCAAAAATGATGGGTCGTTGTAACTTCCAATCATTTAATCAACTTGTTTAAACGTTGATGTCATTATGAACCAGGGTTGTGTCCAAGGCTGTATGCAGAGAAGGACTATGCAACTCAGTTCTATGATGGTTCTCTCTTTTCTAGGGGGTTTCAGTTGGTATTGTTCTCTTGTTTCTCTCTACACTACGGAAAGTAAATACAGTTCTAAGCTACTGAAATGAAAGACAGAATTCAGGAAATGCATTTAATCTACTGAAACAACGTTGTTGTAGTAAAATGCTTTCAAAAGGAAATGCTTAACTGAATTGAAATGCTCACTCGAAAAAAATGACAATAAGGAAATATACTAAAACAAGGAAATATAAGACAACATTCAAATAACCATTCGAATCAAGATATTGAAACTTAAACTTATCAGGAATAAAGATTATGTACGAAACACTAATCCTTCAATCTCCTCAGTCTAGTGGGCCCTTACTCTCCTTCGGGATCAAGGTACTTAACACCAATAGATACTCAAAACAACATATAGATTATATTGATTCAAATGAGTTCAGAACATACTCCATCATAAGACTGAAAATAACTATCAACTGATATATAAAACTGTATTGAAAACTACTAACTATGAAATAGTTTCAAGAAGGTGTCTTATAGACACAATTAGTTACAAAACGTGCCACAATTGTAGGCAACGTATTTAACTAATAACAACCTCATAAGTCTCAATGACATCCTGTAATATAGCTAAAAACAGGGTCCTCGTTTGTAGGCTATTATGAGAAAATCCTTCAAAATGGCATGGTGGCAAAGGACTCGGTCTTCTTGACTGTGACTTGATCAAAATTGATAGAAAATGTGCTTTATCAACCTGCATATGTCATCACATTATTCACAAAGACAGTTAGTGGGAATTCATACGGTCATTAGTTCACATGAGAAAAGATAAGGAGAAATGCATCAATTTTACTTTGGATACAACTATCTAGAACATCCCCATGCATTAATTAACATATTTAGGAGCAAAATTTATAGCTATATGGATGATATAATAAGTCAATTTAAATGCATATTTGATGTTCCATTTTTCAAACCAAAATACAATTCATGAAAGTAATTATCATTAGACAATGCATCTTTTATCTGTTGTTCAAATTGACTTCTTTCTAAGGACAAAGCATTTGCACACATTTTTTTTTCTACTTAAAGCATCAACAACTAAATTTTCCTTACCAGGTACATATTGTATTTCAAAATCATATTGACTTAATAACTCTACCCGTCTTCTTTGTCTCATATTTAATAAGGGTTTAGTAAAAATATACTGTAAATCTCTATAATCCGTTTTCAAAACAAATTTGCAACCTAACAAATAATGTCTCAAAATTTTTAAAGCATCATTATCAATTCCAAATCATGAGTAGGTTAGTTCTTTTTAGTAAGCAGCAATTTCCTAGATCCAAAACACACAACTATATTATCTTACATCAATACACATCCAATACTAGAACCACAAACATCAATAGCAGCAGTGAAAGGTTTAGAAAAATCAGGAGTACATAACACATGTGCACTCGTTAATGCTTATTTCAATTTACTAAAAGCAACTTCACATTTCTTAGACCAATCATATGTGTTACTTTTCTTTGTTAAATTTGTGAGTGGAGTAACTATTTTAGAATAATTCTTAATAAACCTTCGATAGAATCCAGATAATCCAAGACAACTTCTAATTTCTTGTACATCTTTAAGCGTATCCAAATTGTGTACTGCTTTTACTTTAGACGGATCTAGTGCAATTCCTCTTTCAGAGATAACATGTCCTAGATGTTTTTTTTTAAGTCTCAAGTATTGATCTAACATGTTTCTCATGTTCTTCTTCATTTTTGGAATAGATCAAAATATCGACTAAAAATATAATCACAAACACATCTAAGAAAGGTCTAAAAACATCATGCATCAATGTCATAAATGTGGCTGGAGCATTTGTTAATCTAAAATGCATAACAACAAATTCATAATGTCCATATCTAGTTCTAAAGGCAGTTTTTGCAACGTCAACATCTTTTATTCTAATTTAATGATATCCACAAGGTAAATCAATCTCAGAAAAACATTTAACACCATTCAATTGATCTAATAAATCATCAATTCTAGGTATTGGATATTTATTCTTAATAGTTAGTTTATTCAACTGCCTATAATCAATATACAATCTCATAGTGCATCTTTTTCTGGAGTATTTTACTAATAGACTTAGAGGTTACCATCAAGGCATTTACCTAGTAATGAGAATGACGATAGTGCATCTTTCATTTAGATCCCAGGCAAGACCTTTACTGAAGTTTTGAAACGATTTTTGGCTACACGTGCCTGTACACATTTATCAATGAGAGAATAATGTGTTATGCTCATACCCAACAATAAGTAAACCTCATAAACTTAGCTTTCAATTTCCATGTAATTACCTCTTTATTCCAATCAGTCAAAAAAGTGCTGACTGTAAGAATCAAGATCTGTGACGAAGTACCGACCAGGAGTCCAGTCCAAATTCCCTGTGGTGACATTAAAATATGGGAATCCATCAAATATGGTTTTCAAGTGCAATAAAATTGGTAGAAACTATAGCAGCATTCATGATTTCTCACTTAGAGACTCACCTTGACTTGGAGATTGAACTTAAACCCAAGAAGAGCACTAGTAGGAACACCTATCAAATAATAGCAAACTATGTTCACTTTTGCAACAAAAGCTTGCCATCCTGCACCAACAGCTACTCCTGAATAACAGAACATTACTGACATGAGTTCATATCTTCCTTTGCTGATTTGATCAAACTAATTTGGATGCAAGTTTTACAGTGACATAAAAAACATGAAGAGAAATAATCAATGCAACCAAGGCTGATAAAAAATAGAAAGAGCAGAAGCTTCATCCAGATGGCGGATGTTAGAATTTCATAGAAACAATAAATCAATCAGCCACTCAGCTAATAGAGAATTCAACATACAGTAGCATAGCAAGTGAGCAGAACAAATGCATTAATGTTGATGCATGGTTTAGCATTCCCCTGATGAATGCTTGCTCTTCTAAGGTATGAAGACTATTTAATGTTTCAGGCTTCAATGTACGTTAAGAGTATTTTCTACCAGAAAGAAGATCTACTGGAAATTACCTGTGAGAACCGGCTGAACACTATTGATAAGCTCGGTAAATGCAACGAATATTGCCAGCTCATACACCATGTGACGAACTGTAACATCGCTGGTGAAGAAGGATGCTATATCATTTCTAGCTATAAGAATGCCAGTGAAAAATACAATGCCGCAGGTTACACTCGTGATCAGACAAACAAATGCAACAAATTGTGTGCGCTTTGGACGCCCAGCTCCTAATTCATTTGATATTATGACACTGCAAATTAATAGGCAAGGTATCAATTATCAATTTGGATATCCAAGATAAAGAATTGACAACCACAAAAAGTAGATAAATTTCACAAACCTTGTTGCAGCACGGCTATTGAACATCGTCAGACCTTCATACACACTCAAACTGCACAAGTAGGGATGTGGAGCCAACTGAGCACTTGATATGAACAAGCTTCATTCTTAACAAAATGAAGAAAAAGACATAAAAATGAAGCTGATGTTGATGATTCCAGAACAAAGGGGAAAAGCATGAGATTCAATAATACCAGATGGAAAATGAATCCACTGCAATTTTTGGATTTCTCAAATTCCCAGTTACAAGAGCCAAAACTCTATAGTACCATAGGTCCACACTGCATCAATTGCAAACCATAAAGGCGTTATACTTTAAGCAAATCACCGAATTTTGATAATTTCTTAGCAGTATTTAAAGCAATCATGTACAGACCATGCCATCCCAGCAGATGAACCTGAGAGTTTTAAAAAGCTCCAAACATCATGAAAAATATCCACTGAGAAGCCAGTCCATGTTTCTGGGAACGGTCCAGTCAGAACATATATAAACTGTCCTATCGCAACTAACCACCAGGATGCATTCAAGGCCATAGCTAATGCAAGAAGGCCAAATCCAAGCTTAGTGATTAGAAGCCAATTCAAGAAAATGTGGCAAACCAATGAACCTCCACAGATCACTGCTTGCATCATGACTATTCGTTGTGATTGAAAGAACTTCTGAACTGGAAAATAGTTTGCATATGCAAATAGCTGAGGAAGGGACCAAAGGGCAAACTGTCCAGTCAGATCAGCCACCTCTTCTGACTGTCCCACCGCCTTAAGCAGAGGAGCTGCAAAAATATACAATAAACTGAATAAAAGTGCCATTCCATTCATTATTACAAAAGATTGCTGCAAGTAAACCCCGAGCATGTTGAATTTCTTTGCACCAAAGGCTTGACCAGACAATGTCTGTTGGGCACTTGACATCCCTACCTGCACCATAAACCTAGCATCAGAATGAAAATGATCTCAAAGGAAAAGTAATGAAAAATTATTATCCTGTATTGAATCATTTTCAAGAAAATTTGGGTGATTTACTGCCCAGGATTTGACAAAAACATGTTCACTCATTCTCAATACAGTCTGCCATTATGCAGGCCTCTTAACAGCAAAGGGATGAGAGGCCTTCATTGCCTTGGGTAGGGTGGAAAGGTGGTATTCGAATCACAGTCTCTGGCCTCCTACTCTTTATATTTGTAAAACAAGAACTGAATAATTAAGGATTAAGTTTTAGGGAAACCACAAATTGGAAAACTGTAAGCAATAATGTGGTAACATAAGATGCGATTTCACACAAAAAGCTCCTAAAACTACAAATGAATGTTTGTAGGTGTCTTTTATGGATGCAACAATTGTAGTCCAGGAAAATTACAGAAACGTTTCTTCATTGCATGAAATAAAGCCTTATAGAAACAGAAAAAGATTGCAGGAACCATATGATGTCCATCGGACTGTGGTCTAGTGACAAGATGGGAAGCTTATTCCTACGATGACATGGGTTCAAAACCTGGATAGCATACCCCTTACAATAAGTGGTCTCCTTGTTAATGCAACAATCAAGATACATCAGAGACAGCAATCAAGATCGAAAAGTGTTATGACGAGTCTTTTTGGTGGAAGTGTTTATAGATGCATTTATCGTAATTTCTTGATGGACCATGTTTTTTTCCATATTTTTAGCAAACAGTATAAAACCCTACCTAAGAAAGTTGCTACATTGATAAAATGAAAGCAGGTACCTTCATAATCTCAGATTCCCCATATAAATTCCTCAAACTTCTTGGCTACATATGCAGGCCTCATCACAACCACAGAAACAGTGGCATGGGCGGCACAGACAAAATCAGTGACCATATATTTGACAGCAACTACTGTTAAGTTGTTAACCACCCCTTCAATTCTAAATACCCTCTGAGAATCAAGTCAATATAAGTCTCAACATGATGAACAATGGCACGACTCAGCAAAATGTACTTAAGTACTTAAAATACCCAAAATCAGGACTGGATACAAAAGGGGTTAAAAATCCGGTGTGATTTTGATGACAACGCCATCTGAAAGAGGTAAGAACTCGAGTCTAATTTTGATTACAGCCTTATTAACTGGGTTAAATGATTGTGCCACCATTTTGAAAGACAACTGAAAACTATTAGGCACTAGGCAGCCGTTTCCAGAAACTATCCTATAGCAGTAATCCCACACATTGCGGAACACATTTTAAACAAACGATCTGTGAATCTTAAAATGAATTTGAATAAGGTTCGTTACATACCATTAATCCCAATGAGATTCCCCCAATGGTACTAGAAGCCAAGGACACAGCGGCAAGCTCCAATGTGCCAAATTGACCAGCATAAGATTGAGTGACGACCCCAAAGGCATAAGTACAGATCCTGTTAAATGCCACAGGGGCAGCCAGAAACCAGAGCTTTTTAGATTCCTCCCAGACTTGCCTGAAGAAATGGCTGGAAAAACGCGGAGGGACATAGTCCTCCGGAGATGTCTCAAGGTCAGATGGTGCCAAAAGTGGGGTTGTGGAGGGTTTCTCCATTACTACTGCGTCTCCACAATGCAATTTCAATGCCAGAAACGATGATTGGGCAATACCCAATTGCAGGTATACGAAACTACCAACGTGGATTACTTAAGAACACGGAAATATTGATTTGACAAAGGCCAATCGCAGGTTTATGTCCCTGCAGCATAGGCACTTACCGTCGATACCCACATATGAGTGATAGAACAATACCCAATTGAATATTTGAGTAAATGTAGGTTAATTTCAATACGCACATGGATTGATCTTGACATTGATAATAATGTTTCAGGCGATGCCATACACAGATTTATTTATGTAATTTTATAATACATAAGGCACACAAACTTCCAAACGTGAATGGAATCATAGGCCCTTTGATTCCCACGTGCTCAACGAGAGAATCTCCAGAAATTTGGAAGTCTTTTGAAAAATGACAAGTTGGAACTTGGATGACTCAAAACGTTCAAATTTGTCGGGCTAACTAGTCAAAAATTCAATGTGGAGGAATATTTTTAAGGCATGGAATATTTTGGTGTTAAGATGTATGATTTTTTTATTTTTTTTCTAAACCAAAAAAACAACTTTATATTAATAAAAATATGTGGATCAAAATACAATGCCAAGCCATTATGCTTATACTAGAGGAAATATACGATGTATGATTTTTACGTCCAAAGGCGTATCTCAGTTGGACATGTATTGAAAATTGTATGGTTTAGGGTGAGCAAGAGTTGTTTCGCGGATCCCGAAGATAGAGGAAAATATCGACCAATGAAAGGGATGCACATGGATTGTGCTTGTTAAGAAGTAGAATCGACCGTTAATCACGAAGTATGTGTTGGAGCCGTAGATGGCCTAGCAGCGACAGTGGAATTTTCTTTCGATGTGACATGAATTAATTTCGGCCATGTTCCCAAATTTAGTGATTGCATTTTCATGGGCGTCGAGTTCCGGTAACACTCAACATATTTGCAGTACTCAATAGATCTGGTTTTTGTCAGTCACACATCATATGGTTCCCAAGACACGCAGGTTGGTCTGTCACACATGGACTGTAGTTTTCTGCATTGGAATTTTGAGACAGAGTTGACATCCTTCATAAACGAAGATTGAATTTCAAGCAGGGTCAACATCATTAAGTATTGACCATTGCTTGACTACAACATTTCATTATTATTATTATTTTTGCCTGGACTTGGACAAAACTGTGCATGAATCCCGACGGCAAAGTGACTCGATCCGCATACAACAAGTATGAAAGGAATCATCATCATTATTTTGGTATGAAGTTGTTAGAGTGTTATTTTGTTTTTCATGACAATCTGATTGCATAGATTTTTGCCTTTGGTTATGTAAACGATGTTAACAAAAACCATGTGGTACAGGAGATACTGCCAGGTTTACATATGGGTTTAGCGAAAATTGAGGGGCGACGTTGTAGGTAGTTATTAGACTGCTGCCATCCATTATTTTTTCATCGGATGACCTCTCTAAAGTGGTAAATAGGTAGAGAAAACCGACTACAACTTCCACTGTTTTTTATATACAGATTGCCATTTTTTTCCTACTTTCAAATATCAATCAATCGAAATGCTAATGATATCATTGCTTCTCATGTTCTTTTGTAACGCCCACAAAATTTACACATGAAACCCAAAACAAACAAAGGTTATAATAGAAAAATTATGGAATAATTTTTTTGTTAAAGGAAACGAAAGCGACGACACGGTTAACCTTAGGTTTTAAATGGTCGTCACAAAATCACTTAAATAATATTAATAAATAAAAGAATGAATTTAATCTATGATTAAGTATAAAATATTTTATTCAATTAAACCTAAATTAATTTAATACATATGTTTCTAAGGTCATGCAAAAATTTAATAATTAAGTCCAACTCTAAAACAATCCTTCCATTTACTCAAAGCCAATTATTTAATTCTCTAATATAAAAGTGGGTCTAAATTATTAAGGAAAGAGTTTATTTAAATTATATTAAAACAAAAAACAATAAGTTATTTAACTTTCAACCCACACTATTGGCCCCATTCAAAAGAAGACCCATGTGATCAAATGATCACCTCACCTACCCCCACCTAACTTTTGTAGGAGAAAAAATGGGTCATTGGATGAAACCAATCTAGGCCATTGGATGAAGAATTTTCAAATCAACCCTAAAATCTCTAAGGAAGGCTTTTATTCATTTATCTTTGCTCATTTCACTTATTTTGTTTTTGCAAGGTTAAGGGAAAATGGAAGAGGGGGAAGCCATGGATGAGAAGGAAGGAGTTTGGGGATGGATACACACATCGCCCAATATTATTTATTTTAAATCTTAGATCTCTAATCCTACCGTATTCAAGGGATTTAGTTGCAAATTTCTATTATTCATTTGTTGAAAGCTTGAATTAGCTACTTGGGTAATCCAAAAATACCCATTTGGGTATTCTATACATTTTATCCAAGTTAATCCATTTTCTTTCTATTTAAAGTTACTCTTTCTGTCTCTGTGTGTCTGTATATAAGTGTGATATAGACAAATAAAGTGTCCCTGTTATATCTATACAAAGCACATGTATATATATACGGCATATACATGCACAAGTCCGCTGTTATATAGTGGGATAAACCGCTTAACAGTCCAACACAGGGTTCCAAAAAAAAACAAGGTATACCTGAAATCTAAATTTTGGGCTCGTATTCAAAAAAATGTGTAATATATATATATATATATCTTAAAGGTATTGCTACTACATAATAATAGTACACAACATGTGTATATATATAAATATATTTGTTATATACATTGCTTTTGAATACAAACAAATATATATATGATGTGTCGTGTGTATATGTGTGTGTATGTATGTGTATTTTTGTATAGGTATTTACATACATATACACACATACATAGTGTACATGTGTGTGTGTGTGTATAGGGATACTTTATTTGTGTATATCTACTGTATATGTAGATGTAGATGTATATGAATATGCTATACTGTGTAAATGTGAAAGTGTATGTGGATCTGTACATGTAGACATACACATGAAGACATACCCATACATGGGTATTTTTACACATACACATACACACACACTTTCACACATATATATATATATAGATATATATATATATACAAATCTACTTGAGTAGTACATATGTGTGTGTGTGTGTGTGTGTATATATATATATATATATATATATATATATATATATATATATATATATATATATATATATATATATATATATATATATATATATATGTGAATTGTGTATAAATATCCAATCGGGAAGGTCGCGGCTATGAAGCACAGTCTACAGACTGTATTTATAGGTATAAACGCAGAGGGGATAGGGATCTGTGTATGTATATATCCATATCGGGGAGGCCGCGGCTATGATACCACAGTACACAGACTGTATTTTAGGTATAAACATAGAGGGAGGGAGTATATATATAGATACATATGCATTTGGTATGGTTGGTGGGAGCCTACGCCCCCACCCGTATGTATCCTTGCATATAAACATACAGACATACGGGGGGGATGCGGATGCGGGGGGGGGGGGGGGTAGGTGCAAGGGGTGCCGACCCTACCCCACCCCACATTTATACAAAAGAAATGTGGGTGTGTGTGTGTGAGTCAGCACCTCCCGCAACCGCCCTCCCCACCCATACATCCACACATGTATATATTCAAACATAAGTATACCATATACTATACTGTGTCCCCAATAAACTGTGTATAACATAAATAAATAAATATACATAAATATATGTATAATAATAATACATATCTATAGTATGTAACAATGCTAACTTTCATTACATAAATATTATTACATGATAGTATATATATTTATTAACATACAAATGATAACTATATCAAATATTTTGGTTACATGAAAAAATAGTAATATATTAATATCATTAATACATTAATAATGTTAGAACCAAGTGTATTCCTTCATATATGAATTAAAATAGGTATAAATTTACTATATCAATGTATTATAAAACAAATACAATTTAAATTATAAGTGGATCACTTACATTCTTACAATATGGGTAATGATATTAATATGATTAAACAAGTCATTTGGGCATGGCAAGAATAAGCATAGTTAATTTCAATAAGGATCCCTTTTTTTGTATCAACTACCCAATGGAGAATGGTGAATAGGTACCACTAAGGAAGATTGTTTATTCTAAGAAGCTTAACACATTATTTTCCTCCTTACCAATTAGTAGGAAGTGTAATAAACTTCTATACTGTATCCAAATACAGTCATCCCATTTCACAAAGCAAGAGCAAACCAATAAACTATGATTTATCTTTTTTTTAGGTGACTATTCAAATAACAACTATTTCACAAGTAAATGTAATCCAACAATGATAGTCATTTCATATTCAAAATAACCATATCACATTTTAATGCAATGAAACAACTTAACTTAATGAAGGGAGAGACACATTCTCATTTTACATCTATATTTCACATTTTTTTCATTCTTCGAGGACAAAGAGAAATCTTGATGGATTCCCTTCATAATGTTAACTATATCATAAAATTTTACATTTTCTCAATACCATACTCTTAAGGGAGTTTACAATCTAATAAGGATTTCCCAAATGAAGATACAATCTTTCTTTCAAGCTTGCAACTTATAAAATTACAATCATCCACACAAGTGGGAAGTATAAATTTGAATTATGTACAAATTTCAAAAAAGCTGTGCCACAAAGCCAAACTTACAAGTCTTCAATATGCATGTCTTCATCCACAATGGTAACTACAAAACTCTAGCCTTTCTTCAAACTTCACAACAGAGATCACAAAACAAGGACAAGGGGAGTAGGCAACGCTCTCTGCCCAACCTTAAATCCATTAACAGGAGAAGTCATCCCCTTAATGGCCCCCGAGCCCCAACCAAGGAACCATGAGGAGCATTGAGCAACAATGACAACTTCCAACAAAGTGGCTTCACAACAAAAACACATACAAGACATTCAACTCAAGCAAAACAACATATCCAATAAAATTTGCACATTTAAAACAATACAAACATTTGAAAATCAAACCAAATACAGTAAGGGTTATGGGATACCACCTCCTTATGCCTCCCAAGTGAAGTGGGAGTCTTACCCTAAGCCTCCAAGTGCATAAAATAATCACACAAACTCCTTATCTCTCCCTTGCAAGCATGAAACAAAACCATGATTTCCTTTTCACTCCCCATAGGTAAGACTCCCATTTACACTCTCACAAATTACATGCCTCACATAAACTCCCTTTTCCCTCCCCAATGGTCCCATAAACCTTTCTCCCACACCCAACTAAGGCTTACTACCCAACCAACACACAAACGCCTTCACAAGGCAAAAAACAAACAAATTTACAAGCACATCATTTCATACAACCATAAACATAATCACATAATAACAATGGTGGAGAGTCTACCTTTCCATTAAGCTCCAAGAAAAATCCCACAAGTCTCTTCAAATCCCAAGTTAAGCATTTTTCAAGGCACTCCCAAAGGCTCCAATTTCAAAAGTGCACAAGAAGAGAAAAAGAACAAGTAACCCCCATTACAACTAAAAAATCATGATCAGTAAATAGAAATGGAATGTGATGGATGCTGAAGTGGATTCATGTAGGATTCCATTTCACCATTCCTTCATCCCTATATTCAAGTCAACACACCAAGACCTAGATAAATCAATGCACATGCAAAGGACTATGACGACCCACGTGGTTCAAAACTTGCACAACATGCTTTCAAATGACCTAATAAATTAGAGTAGAAAGAATGTGCAATAATTTTACTTCTATTACACTCAAAATTGATAAAGAGGTCAAAAAATAAGTTTCCCAACCCATAGGCAGGCGCTGATGGGTAAATTTAAGAGGCATGAGACAAGTCTTTGCTTGTCTCACAAGCCTCCAAAAATGCCCTCAATTCAAAATCCGAATTTTGAACTTCGGGTAGACTAAAATAATCTCTAATCAACATAAATTTTTACTTACACAAGGACTACCAAATCTCATCATAACTATTTATCACATCTCTAATTTGTTTAACTAAAACAAGAATGTTTTAAGCTTAATTAACACACATTTACAATATACTAATAAAGTGACCAAATTTCTAAAAATTTTAAATATACAAAACATAAATAAAGCACATACAAAAATTAAAGAAAAGGGACACCAATTCACCCCATGGCCACATATGTGAAATCACCCCCTATAAGATACTTATAAACTAGACATGCAAAACACCACACTAAACAACATTACACAAGTTGTCAAAATTTGCCTTGTTTTTCAACACTCAACATCCTTCTATGGTTGGTCCCCTATACCCTTCGATGTATGTGATCAAAGTCATGCACACAACAAAATACATGTCTGGCCTTCCGGTCAAATTAACAAAATCAAGAATACGATATATATATATATATATATATATATATATATATATATATATATATATATATATTCAAAAATCATCATTCAACATTAGTAATTCTAATATCCATCAATATATCAAAATCTAACCCTAACATCCATGAGATTACAATTCATACTCAAAACATCCCAAAGTATAATATGTCAGTATAAAATCCAAATCATGTAAATCAATATATATAAAATTATCTAACATCACTATCTAGTGCATCATAATAAAATTCAAACCACTTAATGTCAATAGTCTAAATGTCAGTATAATCTATCGTTTACTGATCAATGTATCCTAATCAAATGTTTGAATATCAGTCCAATAGTATCAATATCAAGATAAAACAATGTTGAAGAGGAGTGGGCACTACATCTTTAATCTTTCTCATAATACGTATTTGTGCGCATGCTGAAGTATTTTGAGGAAAGAAGCGGATGTGGTTGTGTGGTGGAGATGATGCATGAATAGGTGACCGTAATAAATTATAAAACAACTCCTGAAAGGAAGAAAGGAAGACATTTCAACGTGCTTCGTAGATGGGTCTGTCGTGGAGCCCAAGTAACTGGCATGGGTTTCAGTATGGAGAGGTTATGTTATGTTTGCCAGAAAATGGAGTATGGATTTGATTGTGAAGCAGGATTTTCATCCATGGATGTGGTTTTTTGGGTATGTTTGTGCATAGTTGTTCAGTATAAATGTCTTCTTTTTGGATTCCTTTTGTTATGTGTTCACGGTTGCTCGATTGAGTTGGGTTTATTGTTAAAGGTTGTTGGTGTGTTCTTCTTTGGTAAGATTTTCATTTTTTTGCCAACAAACCCTGTGTGGACATGTTTAATAGATCATAAAATAGAAAAACAATTATGTGTATGGTGAATTTGATCTGAAATACTATGACAAGATGGAAGTATGTGTGTGTGGGTTTTCGTGTGTGAGTTTCAAACAAAAGAAAGTAACTTTTGTCACTTGTATTGCAGGTTTTTACGGGTAGGAGGAGTAGTTATTGTTGAAGGCATTTTCATCTCTGCGAGGTGTTATTGGTTTGTAGGGTTTTTTATCAGGAGGTCTCAATGAGGTATCGATAAACTGTCCCTTGTAGACTTAAAACTGCTAGTAGCATTAGTAAATTGTTTGAGAGATAGTTAGAATTAATCGTACATATACCTAAAAAAGTATGCTATGTTTTTGAACCATATATGTGATCTGCAAGATCATGGGAGAAAAACCCATTCAGTGGGTCCGAGAGGTGATAAAGAAGACAAATGAAAGTGTTTTAGATGTGTTTTAGGTCAAAAGCTCATTTGGAGGATCTTGAATGGAGGATTTATGTTTTCCCTCCACAACACATTATTTGAAAATTTAAACTTTGTAATGGCCTTTGTAGGCCTCAAACTTGAATGTGTAGTGTGTCAAGGGATGAAAATGACCTCCAAGGTCATTGTAAACATGCTTATGTATTTCCATGTTATGAAACCACCTCAAAGTATTGTAAATAGGTGGATTGAGCTAGTAAAGAGTCAGTTTGACTAAATAAAAGGGTGATATAGAGTAAATAAGGCCATATTGGGTCATAACATCATATTGATGAGGAGTTGAATGAGCTCCTAAGAAGTTGTAGGGGGATATTTATCACAATTTCATGATTAGCAAGTTGTTTGAACAATATTTGATTAGGTGAGTCCTTTTAGGAGGTTGTTGAGTGAATGAAGGGGTAAGATAAGGAAGGTTAAAACATAGAAAGTCAAGTTTCTATATGAATGTTCGTACAAGAAGAGCATGTAAGTGTTTTTGAGTATGAAGATAGTATGTACTAATGATGTTCAGTGAATAATAATACAAATTTAATTTAGGTTTTGAACGTTTGTTTTGTAACTTTTATAGTTGTTTGTTTGTATACGAGCTAGAAACTAAGGCATCAAATTTTGAGAGATTTATCCATCCAATCAAGCTGAAAATTTTAGCGAATCTCTTTCCTATGCAAACATCCTAGCACACCAAATTTCAAATTTTAATTCCACGTGCAGGGAGTTATTGATTGCATGAGTTTGTATGTTTGTGGTAGATTAAACAATGGCAATAACTTGATGAATTCGATCCCAATTCGTAAAGGATGATGATTCAATGGGTTATGAAGGTGCAAATCACGTTATATATCGATTATCAAGGAATTCACAGGCTTTAAAAGGGTAATTGAAATTTATTTGGTCAAACTGCTATGACACAACCTTGAATTAAGCTAACTTCAAGACTATCACTCTTTGGTTTAGTGTGAGATCTATCGAAAGAACTTAAGTATTGTTTATACATGTTTATAAGGCTCTTGAAAAGATATCTAGAAAGCTACTCTTGATTTATGAGGACTCGTAATTTTGGGGATGTATACCTAAAGCACCATATTAGAGGATTCATGGTGTAGAATTGGTGGAAGAACATTTATAGTGAAAGATACTTGGTTCATTATAGAGTCTTATGTATTAAGACCAATCTTGTGATCAGAAATGCTTAGAAGGATAAAAAGGACAAAGAAGAATACAAGAGAAGGTAGATGAAAACATGATAAAGGACTGTGTGACACAACCTTGATTTTGAATTGTGAATTGAATCATTAAAATATAGGAGTGAATGAGTCTTGAGATATACCTTGGACGTTTAATAAGAACTGTCTATGTTGTATAGTAGTGGAAAATCTTCAAAATCAGGACTACTCATCTTTTGCTACCCAAGTGTAGACCTAGAAGAGAATTGGTGTAGCATGTTTGATAATACATGGTATGATAAAAGGTTTGATGAGTCTTTTGAGCATGATATGATATAAAGCATAGAAGTATGAATGAGTTCATCTTGATCAAGATTAGGTATGGTTCATTGTTGATATTTCATTTCCAATTGCAAAGCAAGGGTCCTCATATACATAACTAGATCCATTAAAAAATGTTTAAAGGCAAGGATTGATGGTTTATAAGAGATAGTGATCAATAAGAGCAAGTTTCAAGGTATAAGGAGGTTTGTTGGAAAATTGAGCGTAGCATCAATATGTTAGCCATACTATGCTTTTCTTGTCAAATTGGTTGTACAGGTAGTTGTCTAGTTTTTTCAAAATAGTATGTTGTGTTTGTGAAACATATATGTTGACATACCTGATATATGGTAGATAATTCTGAATCTATGATAGAAACTTTATTTCCTTGTTTGAAAGATAATTATTCAATTGTTTATATGTTTGAAGTAGTTAACATTATTAGTGATTTTGTTTCTTTATGGTTTGTTTCTCATTGGATAAACACCAATTTATTTTTCATAGTAATTGTTGCAACTCCTTTAACCTAAACTGACATGTGGGGGCATGTGCCCTGCCAAGGTCAGGAATTGGAGTGTGCTAAGAGGTTCTAATCCTCTGTGAGGCCACTTCAATACACCCCAAGTTGGGTGTCAGACTATGCTTTGGCAAGGTTGTTAAAGTTGTTTGTCGCCACAATTTTTAATCTCTTCTACTTGCTTTTATGATAGTTCATGTTTTTCCTATTCAGATGGGATCAATGAAAACATCAAGTAACATCTTCATCCCCCTTGTGGGTGTTACTTTGACAACACCACACTTGCATAGAGATGAATATTTCAAAAGAAGTTGGTTTATCGTGAATGTCTTGCATTGTAGACAGCCACGACTAGAAAAACAACGGATTGCAGAATTGGTCAAGGAACGTCTTCACTTATTAGATAAATCTTTCATGTATCTTTCTAAATTTTGTACATTTGGTTCATTATCCAGAGGTTTTGGTCTGGTCTACGAAACAACTGGTTATGGAAAAAAGTGTGAGCCTCCTCAAAAATTGAAGAAGATGGGTGTCTTTATTGAAAAGGGAAAAATGGATATAAAAAAAATCATGCAAAAAAAATCCAGAATGAGTACAAAAATAAAAATTAAAATGATATTTAACATTGTATATGTTCTTTTTTGGCTTCTTTAATACCTTTTCTAAGTGACTTACTATAATTACGGTTCCTCTACTATTTTCGCACGTGAGGTGTGCGATGTTAACGCCAAAAGAGAATAATGGTGAGCGGAAATGGAAATTGAAGCAGAAAATAAAGCATCATGTATCGATCAAATTTTTGGACGACAAGTAAAGACAAACCAGGTGGATGGAAGGATTTTTCATAAACAATGTCGACCATAGAGCTAGTAACACCATTAACAAGACATGTTTTAAACACAAAATTTGTGCAAATCACAAATTTTTGGTTGACGCAGAGAACAAGTCTGTGTTGCAAAATATCCATAATCAACCTATTATGAGTTATTCTTCTCGATGTATTGAGTAAATGATCTAGCAACAAGAGAGTAAAGGGGTTTTAACAATCGAAGCTTGAGGCTGTCCAACTCATCATCAATTACTATTATCACCCGTAGGTGCTAGGAAAATACATGATTTCTTTATTTTCTGGTTATTTTTATTCTTTACATCATTTTGATGCTTCTACTCCTTTTTTCTCACCCTCTTCTCTACATTGCACGCTACAGTTTGAGCCTCCATGCATGGAAAACCTTTTCTTGTCACCACAGATCCCAAAAATATGAGTACATTCTGAAAACCATGTTTGGTAACTACCCAAAAGGAGTTTATTATAAATCTATCTTCGAATTTCATTAGGGAAAATATATCGTTAGTACATACGGGCCAGAGGGGGAGCATCATGTCGTAAAGAGCATGAGCTCCGTTTTGCACTCCCTCACCTTTAAAACTCACATCACTCTCAGCCACCACCCCTCCATTAACAACACATTGCTTTTGCACGTTACAGACACCTTTCAAACCACTTCACTGCTCCACTTTGAACATCTTCTTCTTTAATCTTTCCTCAATCACACGTGCTTGGGTTTGAGGTGTTTTTGGGATGTTTAGAAACCGAACACCTGAATCTCACGATTAAACATGTCTTGGATGTGACAGTTCTCAAGTAATTTTATTTGTTGCTCACTCTTGATTCTCTTTCCATAAATTAATTTTGTTTACAGGTTCATAGCCCCTTTCTTCATCTGGAAAAGCATGAGATTTCTAGGCACGGGGTCAGAGGGCAAGTTTGATTTCATTCCCAAATTGGAATCGCCAGGACCTGTTCAAATGAATACACTTCCTCAAAAGACCATTAATAAGACATGTTTCAATCCACAAATTTGCGCAAAGCATGAATTTTTGGTTGATGAAGAGAAAAAATTTGTTTTACAAAAGATCCATAATCTTCCTATTATGAGTCAATCTGCCCGGTGTTCAGAGCAATTGATTTGGCAATAAGAGAGTAAACAAGTTTTAACAATTGAAGATTATGGTTTTCCAACTCGTCATAAACCTCTATCATTATTAGAAGTTGCTAGGAAAATACATGATTTATTTATTTTTTGGTTTGTTTTTATTCTTTACAACACCCCGATGCTTTTACTCCTCCTTTTTCTCACCCTAGTTTCTGTATTGAATGCTAGAGTTTAGGAATCCATGGATGGAAAACTTGGATTTTGTGGTCACCACGGATTAAAAAAAATTAGTACATTCTGAAAACCATGTTTCACAACTACCCAAAAGGATTTTATTAGAAATCCATCTCTGACTTTCTTCCGGGTGATGACATCCTAAGCATAGATGGGCTAGAGGGGGAGTGCATCGTAAAGAGTATGAGATTCGTTTTGGACATCCTCACCTTTAAAATTCACATCATTCTCGTTCACTACCATTCCATTGAGGACACACTACTTCTGCTACGTGTCGACATCTCTATTCGTCTCGCTGCCCCACCTTCAAAATTTTCTTCTTCATTTCTCTTTCAATAATTGCGCGTGTTTGGGTTTTAGGTTGATGTGGGATGTTAAAAAATCAGACGTTTGGAGCTCACCATTAAACATGCCTTGGATGCGACAGTGTCCAGGTAAATTTCTTTATTGCTCACTCTTGATTCTCTTTCCTTAAATTAATATTTTTTCAGGTTTATCGCCCCTTTCGTCACTTGGAAAATCATGAGATTTCAAGGCATGGATTCAGAGGGGAAGCTTGAGTTCATTCCCAAAGTGCAATCGCCAGGACCTATTCAAATGAATACACCCGCTCAAAGGATTGTGTTTGTGGACTTCATGTCGCCGCAATAGTTATTTTTGTCATCGCCACAGTTAGTTGAGGAGCGGTTAGATGTAGATCCCATGGTTACCTCCACTTCTGCTTCAAAACCCCCAATCAATGAATTTAGCAAAAATATTCTCTAGTAGGTACATGTGAAAAAATGATTTATTTCTTATTTAAGAAAATATATAACTGTTAAATCATTATGCATTAGCTTGCTGCAAAATTCTCTGGCATGTACATGCAAAAAAATGATTTATTTCTTATTTTGAAAAATATCTAACTGTCAAACCATTGGCTACCACGTGAAGGGCATATGTGAGTCCACGCTCCGTCGACCAATTCATCTCTCGCACCCATGTCACATCAGTTATTAGAAGGGGTGGAGCATTCCAGATGTACAAACACCTTTCGACATAATGAAATTTTAGGATTTCCAAGTTATATAGATATTTTATATTTATCCTAATGTTGTATGCCATTATCAATATTTTCTTAACATGACAATTTTAATGAAGGAAAACTATGGTTTTGCAAAGTTAGTACACATTTTAAATTGTTTTTGAGGGCATTCAATATAGATATTCCTTAGATTGATAACATAGTTGTTGAAAAGATATGCTATGAATGGTATAGCCTCAAAAGTATTGTATCTTCTATTTTTTTGTCCATGCATTTAATAACGAAATAAAATTTGAATGGGAAAAATAGACCCATGTTAAACAAACCAACCAACCCGGTTAGGTGCTCTTCAAAACCCAAAGAAAAACATGGAGAGCGACACATCCTAAGAAACCTTGTAAGACTTGGCATATTCCTTGCATAATAATAGAACTTTATTTCAAATCATTAGATCAGGCTGCCATGTCATCCAATGGCAGGGAGAAGTTGGATTATAAGGACCATGAACCTCCACAACAGTTTTGGGCTCATGCACCTATCACTGCTAAATCCTGGGCTGATGTGGACAATGAAAAAGATTACTATGCCACATTTTTTTATGAAAATGTGTGCCAAGTGTACAATGAAGGAGTGTCTGTATTTAGTTGACTTGATGTCGACGATCATTGATGGTTTGTTGCTTATTAGAGGGAGGGGGGTTTCCCCAAAGAATACGTCTTTCAACATTAAATATCAATTCATCTTATTCCGTAATTATTAATTACCATGGATTTTAATCCATTATATTATCCCGAAAAGATTGGGAATCGAGCCTTGTTCAATACACTAGCAAGGAATTGGCAGCTCTTATGGCCTTATACAACCAGGGCACAAGCCCTATCCAACACACTTTCCTCGCCATGAACGACGAAGCGTACATCGAATCTTGTGTGCTCTTCTCGGATTTCACCTCAAAATATATTGATATGTCCATGCCAAACCCTCACGATGACGAGATTCAAACCTATGACATATAAGGTGACGAAAACCTTTCTTCTTCTTTAACGTGTACGATCGATAAATGTTAGTGCTTCGTCAACCAAATAAATTGTAATTGTTCATGTCTCTGTCAATTTTCAGAGGTGGAGGAGGCTTCCGCCCGTGAAAATTCCTTTCAATGTAATAAGTCGAGCTTAATAAAAACATGAAAAATGTATCGTTAACAAAAAAATTGCAAAATACAATATACAAAACATTATTTATGTTCTTATATAAATATATACAAATATAATTTATTATATATGTTGAATAGATAAAGAATTTTAAAAAAATGTAGAACATCATTAATAAAAACGATATAATATATATATATATATATATATATATATATATATATATATATATATATATATATATATATATATATATATATATTGAATAAATAAATAAATTTATTAAAAAACTATAAAATAGTTTATGGCATGTTTGGCAATGACCATATATAAAAATAGCACTATTTTGTATTTTTGGAAGGAAATATTTGAAATTTAGCGTCACCTAAAAAATGTTTCACAGGAAAAGGTGCCCGTCAAATTTAACCCCTGAAATTTCTCCATGCCCTGTTTCAGAGTTTGTATTTTGACATGGGGCAGGAGTGTGCTGGCAAATGTAAACTGACCGGGTTGGACACCTCTTTCCCACCAACTCTTCTCTACAAAAGGTTGACTTTCATATGGTTCCATTCCTTCTCTGTGATTGGGGAATGATTGATCCAGAGCCATTTCAGGCTAAAGGTGATTTTTTGGGCTATGTTTAATTGCTATTATTTTCAAAGCACTCGTCGCAATTTATATGTCATCCACAATATCTACTCACCCTTGCCAATTTTTTGTAAGCACTTCGTATTTGAGCCTTAGAACAATCCTTATTAACACCAAAAGTTTCTTAAAACGAACCGCCTAACTCCCCTACAAGCACCATATCAAACTAAAACATAAAAACAATCCTACCTCTTTCTCACAAGCTGCACCACAGGCCCATTACAGAACCAAAATTCTGCATAAAACCAAAGTTGATCATAAAATACCCAAAACCAACCAGACCATGAAAAAAACAAGAAATGAATTCAATTTTCTTCATCATCCTTTATAGAAGAAAATGAATGATAAAATTCATAATGTTTGCAACAACTTACATATACATTATAAAATGCAACTACAAAGAATTTGTAACCCCAGGTTTAAACAAACATAATAAGAAAAAGCAACTCACTACTTACCATAAAAAAATTCCGAACATGTAATTACAAAGAATATGTAACTGGCAATGATATAAAATTTTGTCAAGGAAATACTGAGCTACCTTACATACCATCAATCTAAGTTCTCATGCCTTGCCTTTAACATTGACTAATCCTCGCCATTATTATTGCCCTCTTCATTATTGTTCGACATCAGTGTTGTATTGCCTTGTTAGGTTGTGGAGCCTGTTTTCATGTGAGAAAGTGTTGAAGACTATACACTAAGAGTATTGTACACTTTCCACAGTTGTCTCGCCGGGGTTCGAGGGCACAACCCCCGAAAAAAAAATTGGCCTTAAAACGTGCCCAATTTATCAGGAAACGTTTCTTTCTCATATGGGCGGGTTTTTTGACCCATAGGTTTATGGGACGGTTTTGGCCCATGGTTTTAATACCCACAGTTTTGTAAAACTGCTTAAGTAGTTGTCTACTTATATGGTGTTATGTATATGGTAGGCATACTGTAAAATTACATATGTGTTTTGAATTTGGGTGTGAATTTTGTAGAGTTTGTTGAGCATATCTCCAAACAGATCTGGGTATTGTATTGAGAGAGTGGTGGCTTGTAATAAAATCTGAGCAAGTGATTCTTGGTGGACGTAGCCCAAATTGGGTGAACCACGTTAAATATTGTCTCTTTATGTTGTGTTATTTTATTTTGCACTTTTATTTAAGATCTGTAATATTTTTCTGCATATTAGTTTCTACTGTTGCGATTATGTGAGAGATTATTCCGCATATTTTATCCCTTATTTCCTAACATGCCTTCGTCGGAGTTGCCCCTACCGAGTTGCAGTACTTCGGTGCTACGAAACCGCAAGGGAAATTAAAAAGTGAACCTCCGCCTACCGCCCCAGGTGGCTCCGCCAAAAGCGCCATCAGTTGCGCCACCAACTCTTGCATTTGAATTTTGAACCACCGCTAGGGTTTTGAAACTCTTCTGGAGACATTTCGTAGCGGCAAACAGGGAAAGCAGAGTGCAGTTTTTCTAAAATGTTGTGGAAAATAAAGTAAAAAATGAAGGAAAAGTACCCTCCATATATCCAACTTTATGTTTTTCTACCGATAATTTATGCTTCTCTACCTATAATGTATCCATTTCACACTTACAATACAATTAAAAATAAGTTAAATTTTAAACTTTTCACCCTCTAACCTTAACAAGCCTTAAATGTTGTGGAAAATGAAGTAAAAACTGAAAGAAACGTACTCTCCATATATAGGACCAGTTAAAGTTCAACCATTAAAGTTCAACCACTCATTTGCAACCTTGGCCATACAAACAATGCGAAAACAATATCTCTTACATTCCATCATCCAAAATTATACAATAGAAGCCGAGCTTTTCCAAGCTATTTGTTTGTAACTGTAGATTGGACGGTGGTTGTTTCCCATATTCATTTGATGTATGCGTTGGCCAGAATTCGAAGGCGGCAGAGGTAGGCATTGAGGCTCTCTGTCTTAGAATCCTTTCAGAGAAAGCGGAGATCCATTGCATTCCATGTAAGAAAAAGTTGTTTTTTAAATTTTTTTTCTCACAATAGTGATGATTACATGCATGCTGATAGTCTTTCTACTGCAATTGGCCTCCATGTCTGCTATTCTGGATAACAACTGCGATTGAAAATCTATGTGCCGCCACCTCCTCCATGGTTGAAGACGAGTTGAATGTTGTTGCTGGCCATAATTAACATCTTTGGATTGAAACTCGGGCCGCTACAGAAATTGCCATTTCCTTACGAAAACCTGACAATGGCAACAACAAAGAGACTGAACGCGTGCCACGTGTAGGGAAGAAAACAATCCACACATCGTCGACCAAACAATCGTAGACGTTGATGTCTTGTCGGTTGTCAGAGGGGGTCGGGTTTTCTCCCAGAGAACACGCCTTTCGGTGTAAGTAACTGCAATGTTGAGGATACACTCGGAATGAGTTCCTAGAGTAATGTTTATTAATTTGTTGGGGATATTTATTTTTGTGTTTAGATTATGGCAATGTAATAATATTGTTTTATCTAATATGTTTACTAATAATTACTATATAAATATTTATTAATAGAGGAAAAGGTATAAATGTAATCTATTAATTCATATTTTTTATTTATTACACCAGAAGGCGTGTACCAGTTGGGTCTTTCCTTGC
The DNA here is from genome assembly GCA_019776745.2 of Taxus chinensis. Taxonomy (NCBI): domain Eukaryota; kingdom Viridiplantae; phylum Streptophyta; class Pinopsida; order Cupressales; family Taxaceae; genus Taxus; species Taxus chinensis. Next base: position 154,875,322 of record CM034147.1, on the reverse strand, counting down.
TGATTCTGGTAGATTTCAGAAAATGGGCGGACCACATTGCTCCTAGCAGAGGCTTTGAAATCCTATGGCGGAGGTTTGGCTGCAGAATTTTGCGGATCCCACAGTGTATAAACCTGACCAGTTAGAGCACAACACACGGATTGTGCTCGACTGTTTCGTGTCTCCTGCCTTTTTTCATCCTTGCCTTGGTATTTTCCTCCACCGCTTCCCTGCCATGAACCTGCTCTTGGCTGCGTTGTAGCAGGAGCCTGTGAATTTTATTATGATGCAATAGAGAATCAGTACATGCGAATGTCACTTAGTGAGACCCTGGTATCAATTGTTTCAGAATCTAAATTTTCTGGCAAGTTGAGAACATGGATTGATCCTCGGCTTAAAGATTCTTACCCTGTTGATAGTGCAGAAAAAGTTGCAAAACTCGCAGCAATATGTTTAGATATGGGTTCACACAATAGGCCTGATATGAGAAATGTGGCCAGAAAGCTATCTAAGATTTATCTGAAATCTATGAAATGGTTAGAGGAAAATTGATCTCTTAGTTCTACAGATAATTTCCAATTGCAAGAAATTATAAACAAATCCTCTTTGTAGTTTGATATTTCAGATACTTATACCAGCCTTGGTCTGTGTTGTGTATTTAGACTGTGACAGAACCGAGTAGGCAATTCTAGCAGCAAATAAGATCACAAACCATGCATTATTATATAGACTTCCAAAAATGGATGCATTGAGTTTTAACATGATAATATTCTGCAGGAAGCCCAAAATGACAGGTACCATACCAATCAACAAAGATATCAATGAACTGATATTATATCATTTGTAGTACTAGTAATTCCCAAGGGGACTGCATCAGTATAGATCATTCATATCTGAGACGCAGTTTCTTAAAATAAAATAGTCCACAAAAATGATGCCTCCTATAGGGGCCAACAAAGCAGAATAACCAATCAACCAAGTATAAATGAAACCACTGGATTGCAGTAGGCTCCACGACAAAAAGAGGATTCCAATTATAGCAGTTAAAAATCCCCCCTTCTGAATGTAAACCAAGAAGGGCTGAAATTCACTGAAGCATTAGTAGGGGCAACTACGTTGGCTTCAATATTTGTGGTCAGTGTTACCAGGGTAATTCCCAAGATGGATAGAGAAATAGGTACTATACCGCCAATTCATCCAAGAACATCAATTGGCGAAAGTGACATAATAATAATTTCATGATCTTGGAATCCTTGTATGTTAATAAGAAAGGGAGAGGAAAGGGGGCTTACCTGGGATGTTGATAGCCACAATAGCCCAAAAACCTATATTGGCTGTGTGAGAGAGAAATACTGACCAGAAATTTCCTTCCTGTGCACCTCCCTTCCCAAAATGAGACCTCATGGAAAGGATAGAACCAAACCCGCCTGCATTCACGTAGGCCCACAATAGCAGCACTGCAGAAAGTGTCATGAGAATTGCAGCAGAGTATTTCTCCAGCTTTCTGATGCTCTCCATCCCATTGAATGATAAATGGTTTCGCAACAAATGCAATATTCATGTTCAAAACTATGATTACAGATACACTCTACATGTGGATTTGAAAGATGCTACAGGGGAGCTTAAAGGAGTTATTGCATTTGATGACCCTACAGAAATGATAACGAGAATTACAGCACCAGACTTGCAATTTATGTTGATTGATAGTGATGCCACACAGGAGATTGTTGATCACGTCATTGGACATGTTCCTTTTCACTCTTTCACTTAAAAAAGGAACATACAAGGGGAAGACCCAATTGAAATGTGTTATTCTTAAGTCGAAGAAAACATGATATGCCCTACAAACTCCCGGATATGGATGTTCTATATTTTGTTGATGCATAAATGTTCCGTTCACAACGACTCCCTTTTCATATTTGTATTTTGCACAATACCTTTTACAACTTTATCTTTTTGTGCGGATATTGTAGCGTGCTCGCTACATGTATTCCAACAATATAAAAAGCAAATCTTCCTCCACTAAGTTCTAATTCCTCTGCAATATTTTTTTGTATCCCCCTCATATCTGATTATGAATGAAAATATTCCATGTTGCTCTTGTACAAGATGTCTTGTTTCTTGTCGTTTCTCATGTGTACAATTGCATTTATTGTTGTCTTTTCAAGAAAAATATAATGTTTATATCTTTTCATGTGCTCGCCTTGATATTTACGCTTGTATAATTAATAAAATAATAATTACTTTTTTTTCATTGGTTTTCTTGTAGAAAGATCCAACATACGACTTGTTGACTTCCAAATGTATCCTCTTGAAGTAAGGGCACGTAGATATGAGTATTATGCAAGAAATCTATTATGAACTAATGACCATCAACGTCGCAGATACCATCTCGCAAGTTAGCGGGCATGCCTCGGAGCCTGCTTCCTTCGCACAAACCACAAATTCAAGCACCCCCACCAAGTACTTCCACTTCCACCTTCTACTCGACACTGCCTTGTGCCAGTATGCATCTCACAAATGTTCTGCATGCCGGCTGTAGTTCCCGTCCACATAGTTCCCTGTGTGGCACCTCGACTTACACTTTAGTCAACAACATTTACAAATATACCATACATCCAACGCATGTTACATTTGAATTTCCCCAATACCCGACTCCAACTTCCCTCTCTCGTTTCCTACTCTTGGTTTACGCCAAACCTACCTCTTTCAATCATTCAACAACACTCTATCCCCTTCTCTTACCCTAGAAATACCCCTAGCACTTCCATCCTTTATTCAAGCACAACGTTGTTTTTGTAAAAGAATAGAAGCCTTTGCAAAGATGGATACTTGCTTTGTCTGTATGGAAAGCTACCCAAGAATGATGGGGAAAAAGACTAAAGACAATTACATATGCAATAGATGCTTGACCGAGAAAAATGGTCACCGCTTCTTTGCAGGGGTGTGTCATGAATCCAACGCCATTAACCCGCAGCTCTTGAATGCACTTAAACAAGGAGGAGGCCACATGCTTATCGTAACAGTAAATCCAATCCTGCAAGTTATCTAGGTACGCAGCGGACAATACAAATACACTAGCCACACTATCAGTATCCCAAAAAACATTGAATCTATTGTTAAATTCCTTCCGTGTCGTCTTAGAGAACTAGACATCTTGCTTATACCAAGAAAAGGGAAGAACCAAACAAAGTATGATTTCTATGTCAGCAGTTCATGTGTGTGGGATGCACTGCAATTCAAAATAGCAAATGACCCATATTACAAAGATGTTCTCATCGAATATAATGTCTTGTCCTCCTTGCCAACTGAACTAACCAATGTTTCTTCCATCTTGCAAAAAGCTCAAATAGATAATCCCCCTACGAGGAAGATATTCCCATAGTATCTGATGCTGAGGAATTTACATAACCTAATATACAATCCCTTCCATTATCCTTTGCCCATGTTTTCCCTAATTTAGGTACTGAACACGAGAAGATTCAACGATACTTGTTTTCTTCAACATGTAGTCCGCCATTTTCTTTGCCTTGGTCTGAAACCAGTCTTGCGCCGATCAATGAATACAACACAAAAGGCTTGTTTTCAATGGATTTTCTGACTTTGTTTGCCACATGTTTAACCATGTTTAAACAAGCTCACATGAAAGAGATCTAACTTCATGAATATACATTGCCCCTGATCCATTTCTTTAACAACTGCTTTGGTGACCACCCCAGGTTTAGGTATTTTTTGCTCAACCTCATCATGTGTCATCACAACCAAGCTACAGATTCTGTCTCCATGAGATCACCATATATCCATTTCAGATAACATTCCAACCAACTCAAATAACTATGCATTGTGGAAGATACCTTCAAGATAATGTGGGAATGATTCCCTCCCACAAAATATAATGCAGTTTGGAACGACACTTCGCGAAACAAGGTATATCTGTTTAAAAAATAGAGGCGAAGTTTCCAATATGATTGAATAACTAGGAACACCAACTTTGTTCTTCAATTTAAGCGCCATAGACACCAAATGACCGGACCTGCATAGTGTGATGTCTGGCACTAGCCCTGTAGATCATCATGAAGCACACAAATGGAGGAACCATAACATTTTCTCTAACCCTCATCGTGTTTATGTGTATTTACACCAAATATTCACATTATTCCATGAAAAGGTATTGCAAAAATACTTGGGAGAAATAGGCTATTGGTATAGGTAAGACTTGTCACCTTCTTTCTTTCCGCTTCCACAAACCTTCCTCATACTTATTCATCTCTTTCCATGTATGAATGGAAATATAGAGGATCCACACATGTACATGGTTCCTTTGGCTTCCAAAGTCCCCAAATGTGGAGACAATTGATTGGAGTGACACGTTTGTTGTCAACCAAGTTAGAGAGTACTTCAAAAAAAAAAAAAATCATATGGAACCCCCATGCCATTTCCCACAGGTCATAATACATTCATCGTCCACTCCAAGATGATCCATGCTTATTAAACACATCATAAATATTGGAAACTGACCCTCTTTTAGACTTGGAAGAAATTTTGAATTGTGTGCAAAGACACACCAAATGCTCTAAACATATGTACCCACGAAAGAAAAAAAGTGGGATGGAATGCAGGTATAAAGCACCTTGGGAACTACTCAAACAATCATCATTAGGCCTCAATGATACACAAAAATTTACAGTATATGTCAGCCAGAAATGATGACAAATTAAACATCCACAACCTGGCCATGTTGTCCATTTGGAGATCTAATTTTGATTGCCATCCCGTACTCTCTAAGCATGCATTCCTAAAATATATTGCAAAATATGCTTCCAAGGAAAAACAACGTTCCAAATCTTACCACCAAATATTCTCAAGGCTATTTTCAATGACCAATCTCAAGCAACTAGCCAAGGTAGCCTACTGAAAAATTCTTACAGATATTGTTTTCGATCATGACATGAGCGCGCAAGAGACATGTCACATGTTACAGAAGTTTCCTCTTGTTCTTTGTAGTTGATCATTTGTTTCCTTAAATATTGGAAAGAAAATTTTGCACCGCATATTTGACACAGATGATCCAGACTCCGAGCCAACAATTTTTTTGGATGTGTACATGAAGCACCCTCCAAATATGGAATTTGTTATACTTAACCTGTGCAAGCCGCTACTAACTTGGTCTTACAGAATAGGCTGTGAGCATACAAAGCTTGAAAGCATGGAAGCACCTCTCAACATATGTTATTGTACGTGTCTTCCCTATATTTTATTCCATTCCCAATTATCATTACCCTTCCTTTTAACTTTTATGTTGGAGCAAACTCCTCCTCTACAAACCTTTTCACAACATTCCAAAAAACATTGGAACCACAACATAACAAGTCATTTATAATTGGATATTGCTGAAAGACATTTATCATCCTTAGCATGTAAAGCGCATCTCCGTAACAATTGATTTGTCTTCCACTGAAGAATTTTGTTCTAAAGATCAAATCTTAGGGCCCACTCCATTGCAAGATGAATGGGATATTTTATCCCAACTACATCCTACTAATTCCATGTGCCTTGACAACTTCAACATGTTAGGCCTTCGTTGACTTCGATCAACCGGGTCATAATTGGGGGCGCACGATCAGATGTACTGCCTAGGGTGCTTTTCATGAAACCTTGGGTTGTTCTTGCATTCATATGTGCATGGAACAACATGAATCCAAAATTCCACATCTAACTGTGTACAGGTTCTTGAATGCCTTACAACAAGGTGGAGTAAATTTTTAATCATAAGCAGTAAATCCAATCCCTCTGCAATTGTTATCCAGGTATTGCAGCGGACAATACATCTTACCTCATACACTAGCCACACTATCAGTATCCCAAAAAACATTGAATCTATTGTTAAATTCCTTCCGTGTCGTCTTAGAGAACTAGACATCTTGCTTATACCAAGAAAAGGGAATCAACCAAACAAAGTATGATTTCCTATATCAGCAGTAATCACTGTGTGTGGGATGCACTCCAATTCAAAATAGCAACAGCCACCCATATTACAAAGATGTTTCCGTCATCCTGAGGCATATGATGTAACTTTTCAAATCCTTGCCAAGTGAACTCGATCCAATGTTTCTTCTATCTTGCAAACTACCTCATGCTCAAATAGATAATCCACCCTACCAGGAAGATATTCCCATAGTATCTGATGCTGAGGAATTTACATGTATCACGCTAAATATACAATCCCTTCCATTATCCTTTGCCCAAATGTTTTTCGACAGCTAATTCTAGATACTGGAACACTGAGTCAAAGATTCAACGGGTACTTATTTTTCTTCAACAAGTGGTCCGCCATTATATCTTTTGCCTTGGTTCTAAACCAAGTCTTGTTCCGATCAATGAATATCAACACAAAAGGATTGTTTTCAATGGATTTTCTGACTTTGTTTGCCACAGGTTTAACCATGTTTAAACAAACTCGCATGAAAGAGAATAATCAACTTCATGAATACACATTATGCACCTCATCCAAATTCAGTTTAACAACTGGCTTTGGTGATCCACCCCAACTGTCAGTAGGGCCGAATTTTTCGAAGCGCCCTCAACCTCATCATGTGTCATCGCACCCGGGACCAAGCTACCTAGATTCTGTTTTTTAAACATGAGACAATATATCATTTAAAACATTCCAACAACTATAGGTGCATTGCGGAAATACCTTCAAGATAATTCAAATGATTCCCTCCCACAAAATATAATGCAGTTTGGAATCAACACTTTGTTGAAACAAGGTCTTTTTACTCTGTTAGAAAAAATAGAGGCGAAGTTTCCAATATGATTGAATAACTAGGAACACCAACTTTGTTCTTCAATTTAAGCGCCATAGACACCAAATGACCGGACCTGCATAGTGTGATGTCTGGCACTAGCCCTGTAGATCATCATGAAGCACACAAATGGAGGAACCATAACATTTTCTCTAACCCTCATCGTGTTTATGTGTATTTAAACACAAAAGATTCATACCTATTCCATGCAAAGAGGTATTGCAAAAATACTTGGGAGAAATAGACTATTGGTATAGGTAAGACTTGTCCACCTTCTTTCGATTTCCTGCTTCCACAAACCTTCGTTTCATCATACTTAAGTCATCTCTTTCCTTTTATGTATGAATGGAAACATAAAGGATCCACACATGTACATGGGTTCCTTTGGCTTCTAAAGTCCCCAAATTTGGAGACAATTGAATTATATTGAGTGACAACCATGGTTAAGTTGTCAACCAAGTTAGACAGTACTTTGCACAAATTCTGTTTAAGAATACTATGGAACCCCCATGCCATTTCCCACAGGTCATAATACATTCATCATGTCGCTGGTAGGATGATTTTTGTCATGTGCTTATTAAACACATCAAAAATATTGGCAACTGAACCCTCTTTTAGACTTGGAAGAAATTTTGAATCTTGTGTGAAAAGATTTTACACCAAATACACAGAACAAAACGTTCTTGTAACGAAAAAAAAAAGTGGGATGGAATGCAGTGTACAAAGCACCTTGGGAACTACTTGAAAAAATCTATCAGTTAGGCCTACAATGATACACAAAAATTCCAAGTACATGTCTAGCCAGAAATGATGAACAAATTAAACATCCACAACCCTGTGCCATGTTGTCCATTTGGAGAGCCTAATGTTGATTTTCCATCCCGTACTCCTCTAAGCATATGCTTAGCTCCTAAAATATATTGCTAAATATGCTTCATCTGAGGTTTTAAACAACGCTTCTAAATCATACCACCAAATGTCTCTCAAGGACATATTTTCAATGAGCCAATCCCAAGCAACTAGCCAAGGTAGCCTTCTTGAAAAATGTCCTTACAGATATGTTGTTCTGATCATGACATGAGCACGCAAGAAACATGTCACATGTTGACATAATTTGCCTCTTGTTCTTTGTAGTTGATCATATTTTGTCCTTATAACTTTTTGTGCCATAAGAATAAATTTGCATTACATATTTGAGATAAATAAGATCCAGACTCCTTTGCCAAAAATTTTTTCTGGATGTGTACATGAAGCACCCTCCAAATTTGGAATTCTAGAATACACTTATTGAAGTCGCTACCAACCTTTGGTCTTAGGCAATAAGTTGTGAGCAAGGAATGTTCAAATGGAAGCAATACGCTCTCAACATATGTTATTGTACGTGTCTTCCCTATTGATTTTATTCCATCTTCCCAAGGATCATTACCCTTCCTTTGTAAATTTTATGTTGGAGCAAACTCCTCCTCTACTTAAACATTTTGACAACATTCCAACAGACATTGGAACCACAATTTAGAACAAGTCATTTATTATTGGGATATTGGCTGAAAGACATTTATCATCCTTTTGACATGTTAAAGCAACATCTCTCGTAATTTTCGTTCATTGATTTAAAAGTCTTCCTCTGAATGATATCTTTAGAAACATTCTAAAGATCAAATCTTAGGGCCCACTCCATTGCAAGATGAATGGGATATTTTGATCCCAAACTACATCCTACTAATTCGATGTGCCTTGACAACTTCTACATGTTAGGCCTTCGAGACTTGGATTGAACATCATTAATTGGATCAAAAAATAGTATTTTCCTCTTTTGTTTTCATGAAATTGGGTTGTCTTTCATTGATATGTGTAAGACCACTACAAATATCCCTTTCCAGATGCAAAATTTCACATCTAACACTACACCTTTCTCTGCAGAACAACAACAAGCTTTTGATACAATAATCAATCATTTCAAGCAAGGAATGATTTCACCCCCTCTGAAATTGATTATCCAAGGTATTGCAGGCACAAGTAAATCTTACCTCATAAAAAATATCCAATTTGCATTACAATCCTCAGCATACCCGAACAACCATCTCCCCTCTTGTATTCTTGCTCCTATAGGAATTGCCATCATTCAACATTTCCAGCATCAACTATACATGTCAATCATTACACATTCCAGTAAAGAAAATCAAACCGATCTCAAAGGCATGTCAATTTCCTCTCAATCAATAATCCCTGCAATTACATGTTCATTACAAATCTAAATCATTAAAAGTTAAAAGAGATGATGCTTCATAGGCCCCAAAGTCTCCTATGCCAAAATCGATACTTCCGTCTTTCTGAGGCTAATTCCTTCACTTCAAATCTTCCAATTTTGGTATCAAATCCATCATTCTCGTTGGTGACCTTGGCCAACTACCTCCTGTCAAATATGTTCCACTCTATGTCGGTTACTCTTATGGAACAAACCTTGTGGCTTTGCTTCACAATCCTGTATCACGTTTTACTACGTGAATACGCGTCTGAGTAGGTAGTAGGTACAGTTTATACACAGGGGACAGCCACAGGAATTTATTTTTGGTCCGCGTACTACTGTAGTATCAGAGACTTGAATCCGACAGGTCAAAGGACTCAGGGACAAACACTCATCCAACGAATAGACTAACAAATGTATGGCAGTTGACAGTCTGCACCTTTCCTTTTAGCTCCAGCCTGAGTTCGCAAACATAATGAACATTCACGGAATTGGAATCACGATCTCAGCAAATGTTGACATCTTTTAATGATCCAATTCAAATTGTTTTTTTTTCAAATTTTAAAAAAACTTTGGTCCTGAAGCCGACTCAGACTATCCATGCCGACCTGCCACTTGGATAATTAATTCTCCTATGTAAACAACAAGAGGTTACCCCCATCAAAAATTCATGTGCGCCCTAGGCAACTACCTAGGTTGCCTAGGGCAATTGATCTACACCCACTGATTGTCAGCATCATCTACGCCCCTTCTTCGTCTCCTCCAACTCTTCCACTTTTTGTTTTCATCGCCTTCAACAAATATAATAGTCCTCCCTGGATTCCACAGATCCCCACCCATATTCCCGTACCCCCAATCTCTAGAGGCAACCACAGACAACTTCCTTTTAAAATGGCCTGGGCACTTACAATCCACAAATCTCAAGGCCTTACTTTACCTAAGGCAACTGTGGATATAGGTTCTTCAAAATGTCCTGGCCTTACTTTTACCGCAATGTCTAGATTCCCCTCCCTAAAATACCTATGCATTTCACCTCCCTTCTCTTTCGAATGTTACTCTAGAATGTCCCTATCTTGTCACCTCCTCAAAAGAAAGGAAAAGGAATCTTGATTAAAAAGTATTCAGTTCCCTGCTCTGTAATATAAGGTGCCCCAATCCTTCTTCCCCCTCCTTCTTTCGACATATTCATTCACGATGTCATTCCCCATTCACTTCCTCTTATACTTGCAATTTTTCCATACTTCATAAATATATATAGTGACTTTCAATGCAACTCTTTTGCCGCTTCTTTATTTCTCTCTCCACTCAATTTTAAAAAAAAATTGTACTTCCCCACGGATCCCTTTCTGCGTCCACATCACATAGTCCATCACGCGATTGCTAGTTATTAAGGAAGGAACAACTTATGTTGTGTATTTCTTTAAATATATGAAATAAAAAAATATGCTTAAAAATATAAGTGATTATCAGTTTCTTCTTATCTAATTCATATGGAATTTTAGCACTAAAATATAGTATCATTTATTTTATATTTACATGTTTTAACAAAAGACCACTCATTTTAAGCTCTCTGTAATATTGTAGTTAATATATACATTTTAAATTTATTTATTTCATTATACAGAGGCATTTGTTATGGATATGTGGCATATCATATTGATTTATTATTTTCAGGTGGTAACAAATGGCGGTGGGACTTCTTCAAACAAGAAGAATTTTTTTGCATAGATAAGAAAATTGATGTTATATTTTAAGTTATCACTACACTATAACAATCAAATAAACATCATATTTATAATTGTCTATGTAATGAATAATATCTATTACTGTCCACCTATCACCATTCTAAAAATATTTATGTATAAATAAATAAGCATAAGATTTGACAATTGAGCTCACTAATCAACAGTTTTTCCTAGAATGGTAGCAATAATTTCAATAACTACCATATTGAAATCATGAAATATATTTTCTTGTTCAACATGTCTCGTCAAGTCTTCTCAAATCTCAGCTCAAATAAGAAATATTATATCTTTATATAACAGGTCTCAATGTTTGTCTACTTTTCATACTTAGTAGTCTTGGTGTTTGATGTAATGTGCTAGATGATTCTATTAATAAAACAAACATGCAAAGTCTTAGTCAATACACAATTACAATCAGAGGTTTGTGTTGATGTGGTTTGTACACAATGTTTTAGGCACGAAAAAGCCTTAAACCCGTTTTACCATAGTAAAAATGTTGTATGGATATTATGTTGCAGATATTGAAAGTGTATGTTAAAGAATTCGTCGTTTAATTTGAGCACAATTTTTTTAGTATTCCCAAAGGATGTAATGTTCATATTTTAGACAAGTTTTAGTCACTTCAAATAATTTTGACATCAATTCAATCTATATCTTGTTTCGCCATTTTCTCAAAAAAGAGATAGAAGGAAAATCACATTAAATATGCAAAAATAAATTAAACAAAGTTTGAAGTTCTACAAATTTATTCTAAGCATAATACATTAGAGTGATGGATAGAAATCATGTTTGTATTTCGGAGAAGAATATAATTTCACTTCCATGCTTTGATGTGTGGTTCTAAAATATAATTCAAGTGTTTCCTAAGAAAACAGTGGGATGCTACAAAAAATGGCCATGTTTCACTGGGTTCCACTGGGCGAAATGTAAAAATATGAATAAAAGACTTTAAGGAAATGCATATAGAACAAAAAATCCAATGAAAATAAGTTGAACATACAATATTCTAAATTAAATATGTCCGGGAAATTAAATGAAGAAGTTGATTTAAGTTATAATAGCAATTTTTTGTTTGACATAAAATAATTTATTGCCTTTTTTCATAATATTGAAATTAAGATGTTAGTATTTTTTAATTTAAGACATATAAATTACGCTTCTTAAGAAAAGACAAATCTACTTTTGAAAACATGTGTTATATTAGACTTATGATGATATCTATCTAATGTTAGTTAGAGTTATAATATGGCAAAGATATGAATGAGAATATTTCGTAGCAGAAAATATTAATTAGTGAAAGAATATAGAAAAAGAAATAATATTTTTAAAAACATTTTTTTTTGGACTTTTGATTATTTAAAATAAATATAGTTTTTGGACTTTTGACATAATGTTATAATAATATAAGTTTATAATGTATTGATGGTAGATTGATAAAGAAGAAGATACCTCCACCAGAGTGCTTAAAAAATCTATAGTAAAAAAAATATTATAACATTCTTCTTTGTGACATATAAATCATCAAGGCCGATTAGTAGTACATTGTGGGGATGCAATTTCCCAAAATATTAATGGCCATCATATCCCCTTTATAGTTGATGTCACTCATTGTTATGTTGTAATGAATAAAGAATACAATTTAGGAATAAAAGGCTATTAGACCAAATCTTATCCATCTTCGCCAGTGTTATGAGTTCTCATCTCAGTTCACGAGTCTGATTCATAGTGGCCACATGATAGTGTCGTAATTCTCAACTCCCACTATCCCTCGGGATTTGTAGGCCCTCAGCTCTAGCATATGGGGGTATAGAGTGATACTAAACCTTGATCACTTATTCCCCAAGCTCTATAGTCCTCCTCTCGTATTTCCAAGCTTCCTCATGACATTCTATAGGGCAAACTTGAGGGCGGGAGGTATTATGAAGATCATTTATAGGATCACCCTCATACCGCTCTCTCACTACATGGAGGTCGAGGCCCTATATGTCTATAAATTGAAAGGGGGGTCATTTATGCTATGCACCCCTATATAGATATATGTAGTTCATCGTGCCCCCAATATGCATATCTCCTAGAGTGTGCAAGAAAAATAATTACAAGAAGGATCCATTGTCCAGCTCTAGAAATATATTTGTAGGATGTTTAAGAATGAGGTATAAGTCATGTCTTTGTCTTTCTTCAAGTTACGACAAATATTATTTTACAAAATTCTGATCATTGTTTGTCTTGCTCTTTGTTGTAGGACGGTTCTAATCAATGAGATGGACAACATTTTCTTGACCTTCCTTCAGAAAGGAACACCTGTTCATGTTCCTAGACACATATTACAAGGGAAAGATACAACATGCGAAACAATGTCACCTGCACACACCCAAATGTCTCCAAATACACATCCTTTCCATAACTACACTCCAAGAAACAGTGAAAAGCTTCACACTGACATTTCTGCTTTGAATACATGGATCTTTCCTGCAGTCATGGGATATGCTTGCTTAGTTGTTGCAGTTATGTTGAGTTAGCATACCATTTCTCTTGAGTTATCCTACTAGTTGTGTGGAGTCAACTTTACTTATAGTATCAGTTAGTGAGAGTTATTCCCTACTAATCTAAGAGGAGGTTGCACATTCACCTCCTATATGTACATGACTTGTATCATTTTATCCTATGGAATATGGAGCATATGGAGCATTGATTTGATTTGAAGCCATTCGTTCCTTGAGATTTCTTGGTCATATTGCATCTTATTGTTAGTTATTTCAATTTCTGCAATTGCTCATGCATTCATTTTTCATTAGAGATCCAGAAACTCTTATATGGTATCAGAGCAATTCTAGTGATACATTTTCCATTACTAAGTTATTTGTAGTTTTTGAATACTTCATTTGTGAAACTAACAGTTCATGTGCAAATAGATCCGACTTCATCTTTGTTCTTTACAGTTGTGATATTTGGTTGTTTTCTTGTATTTTTTTGTTTTCCTGGTTTGTGGGAATATAGCCTATTTGCAGGCTTCTGAGGTTTTCAGGTCAACATACTATATATACAGTCCTAGAGATTATTTATTGCAGGTTTTAAAGGTGTTTTGCAGACCCTTTAGCATTGTTGCAGGCTCTTTAGAAGAGTTATATGGTTCTCACATGCGTGTTACAGACCTCTGAATTTGTTTTGATGTCCCATATAGTTGTTAAGGTTGATTACCGGGTGTATCCAAACCTATTTGTTTCTCACCCTTGCAGATTTGTTTGGTTTTGTTCTCACCCTTGTATGTTTTCCAACCTTTCCTTGCTCTAGTGAAGGTTTCAAACGGCCCATACATGCATTGCAAATCCGGATTCATTGGCTATTTTTTAAAGTCTCATGGAAGATATTTTCACTATTAAAACCCACCTCCTTCTTTTGTTAAAACTATATTTTAGTGAAAAAAATGCATTCCATGTTTAGTGCAACTTCATTTAAAATAGGGCTTATTTACAGGAAATAATGATTGTAAAACTTTTGAGTGGTAGCTCAATATCGAGTGTATTTTTTTGTAAAAGTTAAATATTTTTTATTTCCCAAAGCATTAGAACTATTTATTTTTGTAAACACACTACTTTATAAAGTGTCACCTTCTGGGGGGGTTCTTACAAAACTCACGAGGGAATTTTACTTTTCAAACTAAGTTATAAAGTGCCATCTAAGATAAGTTTTGGGGTTTGTTTGCATTATGGAATTTCATTGTTCTATTGTTATGCTCGACTATGGGAACTTTATGTCTTGGAAGGCAGGCATTATCAAACACTACACTATGCACAGTTTGTTTCCCTACCTCCATGGTCTCATTCCTGAGCCTGATGAACCTCTACAGAAGTATGAGTGGTTTAATCACAATGACGAGGTCTATGGCCTTCTCAGTCTTACTATTTATAGGGAAATATTACGTTTGTTTAAACACATTATGTTCCCTTTCACTACCTAGACCATTATCTAATGTTTTTATGACAAACTTGTTTCACCATCTGAGAGTGACACTTTCCTAGACCACTCTAGTGCCACCATAGATTCTCCCCCTTCTCACATCCCTTTCATTATTGAGTTTCCTTTTGCACCTGTTGCTACCCATGAGTCACATGTTGACCACTTGCCACAAGATCTTGTTATTGAGTACATTATCCCTATTGTTGCCTCCATAGAGCTCATTGTTGTCCATGTTCATGCTTCCATTCACTCTCCGTAGTAGTTTTCTATTGGAGAACCTTCCTCTGAGACAAATGTGACCATTGCCTCTCGTGCTCCATTACATATTGATTGCTCAATTGATGAAACTCCACATACACCCGTTTCTACCTTTGAGTGTAGTGTTTCTTCATCTTGTACTTCCAATAGCTCTTCGTAGTAGTCTTCTCCTCATGCTTCATGTTGTGATGTTAGTACATTCTTGTCAAACATTGCTCTCATTGAACAACCCCATTGGGATGAGTATTTGTCTGACTTGAGTTGTCTGTTTGCATATTCCACTTGTGTTGCATTACAGGAATATGCTCTAATTAAGCCATCACACATTCTGGAGGACCCTTTCATCTCTCTCGTTGGGAGTTCCCACCTTGGGAAATTTGTCACTTCCACTATTCCAGAGATGTTTCATAATCCACCTCTTCTTGTGGATCACTTTGTGAGGGTTATTGGGCCCACTCCATCTTCTTTGTCTGACATGTATACTACAGTGGCATTACAATTGTATTTTTTGCACATGTTTTCCAAACCTATGCCACCTTTCAATTGCAGACTAGATGTAGACATCAGAGTACTGCAGGATTCTTCTTCCTTTTTGGAGAGGGCCAAATTTCAGTGCTCCTTTTTTTCCTTCCAAAGGGCAGGAATGTTGTTCGATGCAGGTGGATTCTCTTCAATCTTTATGCAAAGTACCACATCATCCACACTCTTCTTAGGGGACCTTCTTGTCCTCGGTTATTTCTCTCTCTACTCTGGAGATGATTATTATATGTGGGTACCTCATCAGGTTGAGTTACTGGGACCCATTTCTTCTTCTCCTTTTTTCTTGAGTGAGTTTCTTGTCTCTTTTTTAGGGGGAGTTTTTTCTCACTGGGTTTTCTCCTTTTCTCCACTTTATGGGAGATTTTCATTTGTATGTGGGTACCTCATCAAGACTTGTTGTTGGGACCCACTTTCCTTTTCACTACCCACCTAATTTGTGCTTATGGGGGGTGTTAGTGTGGATATTTATTTTCCTTGTATTTATTTATTTACTTGGAGCTTTCCTACATTCATGGTATGTGCTTTCTTAGTTGTTACAGTTGTGTTGAGTTAGCTTACCAGTTCTTTTGAGTTAGCCTACAATTGTGTGGAGTCAACTCTATTTCTAGTATCAGTTAGTGAGAGTTATTCCCCACTGATATATGAGAAGGTTGCACATTCACCTCCTATATGTACATGAATTTTATCAATTTATCCTATGGAATATGGATCATATGGAGCATTGAGTTGATTTGGAGCCATTCTTGCCTTGAGATTTCTTAATCATATTACATATTATTGTTATTTATTTCAATTTCTGCAATTGCTCGTACATTCATTTTGCATCTGAGATCCAGAAACTCTAATAGCAAATTAAAAATTTAGATTAGGAAGCCTATAGTTTTATTTAAAGGTTTTTAGTACTTTCAAGAGGCAACAAGGAAAATTTTAGTGGCTAATATTCGTTAATTCATGAATATTCCAAATTTCAAAATTTGAAATTGGTGAATTTTTCAAGTATGAATAGGGACTGGGTTGCCAAAATTTTCTGGGTATAAGTTAATGTTTGGGGTCGGTTCACCTAGGAGTTTCCACCGACAGCTGACTGTTATCATTAAAATCACCCTTATAGTGAAATTAAAATATGTCAAAGTTGCCTCATATATATATTTTATGTAATTATTTATAGTTTATTATTCATAGTTCTAAACATAAAACTTTTGAACCTTCCTAAATTTGCGATTACCAAATATTTTATCAAGGCTTTTAGCTTTCGAAATTGGAGGATTGTTGAGCAGAGACAAATATTTCCTTTCTACTTTCAAGGTACTTTAGTAACTAGTTTCTTCTATAGTTATAACATGTTTTTGGCATACTGTTTGGCTGGAAGGATAAAGTATGCTACCGGAAAGTAACATTCAACATGGCATCGGTTGGTAGCATTCTTAATGTTACCGGCCAGTTGCATGAATAATGCTACCACCTGAAGTATTATGTATGTTACCGGTTGCAGCTTTCTGAATATAAACTATTGTACCATATAGCTCGCTACCAGCCAGTAGCATCCAATATGCCATCGATTGATAACATTCTAGATTTTACTAACCGGTTGCATTCTGAATGCTACCAGCCGGTAGCATGAGGAAAGTTGATGGCCAGTAGCATACAGAATGCTGCCGATCGATAACATTAAGAATGTTATTGGCTGGTAGCATAATGTATGCTATTGGTAGGTGCATGTTATAATGCTACCAACCAGTTGCATATAGATACTGATTGGGAGATTAATGCATGTCACCTTCCGATAGCATGCATTATGCTATCGTCCATTAGAATCCATTGTTATTTTGATTGCATTTAAAATATTTAGAACTGTTTAGATGTTTATTACATTTATTTAATTTAAATATTTTCATTTACAGGTAAAATGGCTACTCTGAATAATCAACGAAAGGTAGAATCACAAAAAGAAAAGGCTACATAGCAATTTTTTTCAACCCCACAAAAAGAACAAAGACCCAAGTTGATACCACTACAAACATGTACAAGGGTACTGGTAAGTTGTAACGGACTATCATAACCATTTGGCAGTTTCCTGGCTTAAGTTTTTGATCTGGAAAATTTAATTTTTATAATTTTCTAACGGTCTAAATAACTCTCCCAATTATCTAGATAACTTGTATATACTTTTTGACTTAGAGTTCTTCATTATATGGTTGCACACACTCAAGATTCACTTGGCACATTTCCTTGGGTGTAGTTTCCTTACACGCCTTTCCATATCCCCTTCATTTTCCTTTTCCTCTTTGTTTCATATTCCCCTTGTGCATGTCTTATGTGCATTCTTCCTTCTTCCTAGCATCTTTTGACCCTGCACACATGCCTTGCACTTGCTTCAGTCAGCTAAGTCCCTAGCCCTCTCAAGCACCCTACATATTACTTTGTAATAGTTGTGCCTTGACCATGCGTTCTCTTCTCACCAATTTTCCTTGTTTACTTGTGCACGTTGCACACATCTCCCTTCTATGTTCTTCATGTGACTCATTCTTTTACACGCATACCTTTGTGCCCTCCTCTACACCATTCCATGCCATGTCATTCTGACATGCTTGAGTGTGCCACACATAACCAGTCAAAGTGTACTAACATGGCATCGGATCCTTGCAACAAATCAAAGAGTGACACGTGGCTGAAATGATAAAACATTTACACAGTTGGCCATGCTTTCAGCCGATCCACGTGTGCCACATGTTTTTCATTCGCTAAGGACTCTGAAAAACTTCTGATAACTGTATATTTTTCTATAGATCTGTGATTGCATGTGCATGCCTGGACTTGTCAGATAGTTGTTAACATAGGCTACAGTGCTATACTTTCAAATTCAAATTATTGGTAGATCTAGTAGGTGATAAATGGGAAAACATATTTCTGAGCATTAATGAACATATCTAATTTCTTCAACCACCCAATTTGATATGATGTGCCCTCCTTCAAACACACCATACAAACCTAGGGAAGTGAATTTGACAGATTCACAGGTGGATTTATAGGCATTGAATGTTTCTTGTTGGTGGTTGCATTTCAAATTCAGGATTTTTCCTCCTTTCTCTTCTTCTTCCATCGATTCATCTATAAATGTAAGAGTTGGGCTCATTATTAATGTTGGACACTTTGGATCCTTACACACTTTGTTAAAGGACTTCATATTTTCTATATTTTGAGTTGTATACCTCTACATATGGCTCTTGCATGTCGGATATCGGCCTCTTTTTCCATTGTAATAGCTTTGTGCATTTCTAGAAGTAATAGAAGCATCATTTTGTGACTATTCTTTGTCCTAATGTGTTTGCATTCCTTCTTCTTGCCTTTTCTTTTGCATTACGTGCCTGTTGTGCCATTTCACATCCCTTACAACTCCTTATTTAGTTGTGTTCCATGAAACTAATCTGGTAAATATGTTTTAAGTTGTGCTACATGTGCCTAGCCTTCTTTCACGCATTTCCCTTCATTTTCACTTAGAACAATAGTGTTCATCCCTCTTTTCTAGTGTTATCACCTTTTAGTGTAGTTTCCTTTCATGTTATCCTTCTATCCCTGGTCCCTTGGCATTATTAGCTTAGTTTCCCTTTCAGCACTAGGAGTAGCAGTAGCAGTAGAACTAGATAGAGGAACTGGCCTTCTCTAGAGATCTATCCCAAGCACAAGGTCCCACAACTTGGGGACGGTTCCATTGTTGTCACAAATAACTCAGTTCTTCCAGATTTGAGACATGGGTGTAAGTTTGATGACCAACTAGTTTTTGGCATGCCCGATGGGACCAGTAATGAAAGCTTAAATTTCATATTTCTAAGTTCTGGTGTGTGGACTTAGTATTTCAGCCTTTGGAGGCTCATTTCAACACATCTGGTGACTCCCAACATTTGCATATCTCTATTTTAGCATCCCTGAGCACCTTTCATGAGAAGAGTGCATACAAGAAGAAGTGCAATAGATGAAGATTCTTTCAAGTACCTCCAGCTTTCCCCAAGAAGAGTTCACTCCAGAAAACCCACGTGTTGTATCTCTATCTCCAGCGTGTCACACCCATTCAACTCCTCCTCACAACAGACAACCAGAGTGCCCTGTAATGGCGCATCAACCACCTCCTCCATTAAGGAACTTTGCTAACTTCACTAGAGGAAGTCCCCTGGTTCTAGTCGTGCAACATGACATGCCACATGACATACTCAAAAATATTCCATACTTTACTGGTGAGAATCAAGCCACCCCTCAGGAGCATATCCAGGATGTAGGAAACGTATGTTCACTCTATTTGATCACACATGACGATGTAGCAATTAGGATACTTACAACCTCTTTCAAAGGTAAAGTGCTTTAATGGTACCGAGGCATGAGACTTGGATCTATTACCACCTGGGATGAGCTTGGAACAACTCTTTGACAATTATTTTGAAGATAAGTCAGATCACCTATCTTTGGTGGAGCAACTGACAACAACAAGGAGGGAACCCAATGAGCAGATGACTAATTTTAACATCAGATTTCAGAAGACTTGGGACAGAATCCCTCTTGTGGTAAGACCTACAGCCCAACATGTTTTTCTATATTATCTAAAGGCACTAAACAATTATATCTCAGTCATGATTCAATCCATGGGAGGTAGGAATTTACCAGCTACTTATAATATTGCAGTAAGGGAAAAAATAGTCTTATTCATGTGGGAAAAATAGCTCCTACACTACCTATGCCCTTGTTCCCAAAAATCTCACAAGCACCCCAGCCTTCTTTGGCCCCTATTCATGTTCCTGAGAAAAGCATGCAACCTGTTGCATCAACATCCTACTCTCTAGCACAACTGAAAGAAGATGAAGAATTGAAGACCCTGATTAGAAATTTGTCAAATAAAGTTATATCATTGGAGAAGCAACAAGTGCAAGCCTATAGAGGTAATTCTAATCAGGCACATAGCCAAAGTAGTCAGCCTTGGTAGAATCAATATGGAAACCAAAGGTAATCACCCAACCAATAGAATGATAGGTGGTATGTTAGTGCACATCTACCTTTGCAATTTTTTCCTCCTGTACCCTCTCTTCTAGCACCCAGTGCAAGTCAAGCGCTTGTTCTAGTTCTAAACAATTTAGCGTAGCAGTCAAAGTGGTGCTTACCTTGTAACATTCTTACAATCAATATCAATGTGCCAATGTTGTGTGCACACCCAAGCCTATATGATCCAAAATACTTAAACCTATGAGCCTTCAACAAGTGCCCTGAAATAAAACCAAGGAAGGCCAGAGGTTCCTCCTGATTCCAACTTTATGTTCTTTGGCATTGAGGACTTCGGTGTGTAATCAACTAAGCTACAGAGGATACAAGCATACTATGCGCACAAGTTGTGGACAACTCTAGATACAAGAAGAGAATGCTCAAGTCTGACACGCATGTCAAAATTCTAGAACACAAGCAGACTAGAAAAAGTAGAAGGATGCAGCCAAGGCATCCAATATTAAAAGTGCTCATGTTCCTCCACAAGATGCCCCATGTAAAGCTCCTTCAGAAGTGGCACGCACCCCTCCTTTGGAAGGTCAAGCCTCAACTTTGGCTAAAGCCCCTATTTCTGCACCTAAGTAGTCAAGAAAGGACATGTTGTTGTCCCTCAAATGCACAAGTCATCAGTGGGTCTTCCATTTAGCATTGTGGACCAAATGAAGAAGACAAATATAAGTGTCACAATGTGGGATGCCCTGACCATTCCATCCCAACGCGACCTGTTGCATGAAGCTCTGGCGCAACTCCCGTGCTCTGACCCAGCTATGAAGAAGTCGTGTGCTTCTATTAACATCTACCAAGATGAGGAGAAGAAAGTAAGTAAATTTTAAAACCCCACCCTTCTATATGTCCTTGATCATAGGAAAACACCTAGTACATAATTACATGATAGACTCGGGCACTAGTACCTCTGTTATGCCTATGAAGATAGTTGATGTCTTAGGTCTCAAGTGTATCCCCTTAACAAAAGGAGTCATGTAACTTGATAGTTAAACTGTTCACTACTCTAGGAATCATCAAGGATCTTGAGTTGACCCTTCATGCATGTCCAAGCCTCACTATAACTCAAGATGTGTCTATCATTGACTTACCTCCTTTGTTTTCCCTATGTCTATCAAGAGAATTTACTACAAAAGTGGGTGGTTACTTATCTTCTGATTGGTCTCATATGTTACTCAAGACAAGGTATGGTACCTGGTTTACCATACAAGCTGAGCCAATATTTTCCTATCATGTAGATTCATATGTCACATCCCCTCTCCAAGCTAACTGTTTAATCCAATAACAAGCTTCAGTTCCTGAAGAGAATCCTCTTCCACCTTTTATTCCTGATCTAGTACTTGATGAGTGGGTAGAGAGGCACCATAAATTTGACCCATATGTTGAAGAACTAGAAGCCTATGAAACTAGGCTTGGTACTTACTACATTCTTGAAGAAGAAGTTGTGTTGTTGCACGTGCTCATGAAAGACCAAGTTGAACCCAGTCTATGGAAGTTATACTTTGATGGTTCCAGAAGCATAAATGGCACGGGAGTAGGGGTGGTTCTCATTTCTCCTAAGGATGATAAATTATTCTTTGCTCACAGGTTGCATAGTTTACATGTTCTAACAATGTGGCAGAGTATGAAGGCACTAGTGCATGGCCTTCTCATTATTGAAAAGAAAGGGATTAAGGCGCTGCAGATATTCGGGGATACAAAATTGGTTATTCACCAGGTTACCAATAAGTTCTAGGAAAAGAATAAGCTTCTCAAATCTTATAAACATAGAGTTTGGGACCTCTTTGAGAGATTTGATGCTCTAAATATGTAGGTGGTGTTATGAAAAATGAACAAGGAAGCTGATCAAATGGCTGCATTTGGTTCGTAGTTCTCTCCTGTTGAGAACTTTTTCAAAGGAAACACTCAACACATTAATATGGTGATTAGACCATCCATTACAGAAAACAACACCAGTTGGAAAGTGTTTGACAGTGACGCGCAGATCATCCAATTCATCCAAAATGAAGTTGAGTTCTCATCAAGCATGCAAGTTGACTTGCATGACAGCTATGGTGACCAAGTGATTCAACTAAAGTCAAACAAGTTGTCTAAAGGGTTGGTCACCTTAGCAAAAATGTTCAGCCCTAATAATGAGTTCAAGGGTGAAGAAAGGTACATGTGTTTCATGTAAGAAGACTACTCCCCAGTCACTATTACATGTAGGAAAGAGTTACTGCTCAGTAAAGCTTGTGCGCACGAAGAAAAGTAGGCCTTCATCTCTCTCTGTCAAAAATACAGTGATATCTTCTCATGGGAGTATGAAGACCTCAAAGGATTTGATCCAAGTGTTTCTCAACACTCCATTGACCTTGATCCTGGTATCAAGCCCGTCAGACAGAAGTAGCGACAAGTCAATCCAAAGATAGAGCCCCTCATGAGAAAGGAGTTATCCAAACTCATTGAGGAAAAAATTATTTTTCCCATCAAGTACTCTACTTGGGTCACAAATCTAGTTATAGTGTGCAAGAATAATAGTGAAATCAAACTTTGTGTTGATTTTAGAGATTTGAACAAGGCATCTCTAAAGGATCATTATCCTTTTCCTTCAATGGAGCAGATTCTACAAACTGTGGCTGGTGTGCAAAGTTGTTCAATGTTAGATGGATATTTAGGTTTCAATCAGATCCTGGTCAAAGAAGAGGATCAATTTAAAATGGTGTTTACAACCAAGTGGGGAACATATGCATATCAAAAGATACCCTTTGGTCTATCAAATGCAGGTGCAACATTTCAGTGCACCATGGATATTGCCTTCAAAGGCTACATCAATGAGTTCATCTTGGTTTACCTTGATGACATAATGATCTTCTCAAAGCAGAGCACGGATGATATTGCGCACCTAGAGAAAGTTTTTAAAATATGCATAAATTATGGGGTGTCTCTTAAACCCAATAAGTGTAATTTTTATGTGGTGCAAGGCAAGCGCTTGGGCCATGTGGTGTTAAAGGATGGCATAAAAATTGATCCAGAGGGCATTTCAGCCATCCTGGATCTTTCCCTATAGGTGCACAAGAAATCCCTACAGTCCTTCCTTGGACAAGATCAATTTCATTAGGTGCTTTATCCCTAACTTTGTAGGACTGGTAAGGCCAATCACCCTGATGCTCAAGAAGGACATAGCCTTTAGATGGATAACAGAAGGAAGAGAAAGCTTCAACAAAATCAAGCAAGAGATTGCTTGCACACCAACACTCATCAACCCAGATTATTCAAAGGATTTCATCCTTTATGCTTATGGCACCGATGCAAAGTGTTTTATTGTCCTAACACAAGAGAATGAACAAGGGCTATAACAACCAGTGGTCTTCTTCAGCCAAATGTTCAATGATTATGAATTAAAGTAGAGTCAAATAGAGAAGAAATTCTTCACCATCATGCGCGCGCTCAAGAAATTCAAAAGTATGCTCGCAACCAATCATATCAAGGTGTTATTCTCCCATTATTTTGTCAGATACTTCATCATGGGAGCATAAATCAATGAGAAAAGAGCATGAGGGTTGACCAAAATCATGGAATATGATGTGACTATCAAATCCACAAAACTATAAGAGGTAGCACACTCTACAAGCAGATTTTTGAAGATGTGTAAAATAAATCTGAGACTTCATTATTTCTAGATGAAGGTCTTTCGTGCACATAACTTGAGCAGAATACAGATCCTAGTGCACGCGACTAGATGAAGGAAATGGTCACATTTTTTTCTGAGGGTGCATACCCTCCTAGTTTAAACAAAGTAAAGAGAATACATCTAAGGTTACAATCTATCCCTTATGTTTTTATTGATGGACTTCTCTTTAAGAAGAATCTTGATGGTGTGCTGTTAAGGTGTATCAATGGCACACAGACTGAAAAAGTGTTAGCATAATTTCACGATGGATTGTCTGGTGGGAACTTTTTTACCGAAACTACAAAAATGAAAATCATAATGATAGGCATCTTTTGGCCTACTTTGTTTACAGATGCACACAAGTGGGTCACAAAATGCAAGGAATGTGCTTTATTTGTAGGAAAGAAAATATTGGTAGCACTTCCCCTCTGACTAATTCAAGCAGATTAGCCTTTTGCACAATGGGGTCTTGACTTCATATGCATGATCAATCCACCTTCAACCAATGGAAACAAGTGGGTGCTGATAACTATGGACTATTTCACTAGATGGACAAAAGTTATCGCGCTCAAGGAATCAACCGATTCAGTCATCCTTGACTTTCTCGAGGGTATAGTCATAAGGTTTGGCGTTCCTCAAACCATTATCTCTGATAATGCAAAAGTCTTCCTTGGGACCAAAATCACTGATTGCGCTCTAAATTTGGGCATCTATCTGAAGACTTATTCCAACTATTACCCCAAGGAAACAGTTTGGCAGATTCAACAAACAAGAACCTAATCAGCATCATGAAGTGCACAATGAACATCAACCAAAGACGATGGCATACAAAGGTCTCACACACGCTCTGGGTAGATAGAATCACAATAAAAAAGGAAATAGGAACTTCACCTTACAAGCTTGTCTATGGAAAAGAGGCTACCCTTCCTTTGACGCTAGAGTTTAACTCATTGGCGCTTGCCCAACAACTGACATTTGAAAGCGCAGACCAGAGAGAAATTAAAATGGCAAAATTGGTTAATCTTGAAGAGTTAAAGGAACTCTACCTTAATCAAACTAGAACAACACCAACAAGCAATAAAGAAATGGTTTGATAGAAAGGCTAGGCCCCAAGCTTTCAAAGTTGGGGACTTAGTCTTAAAATGGGATGCTAACAGAGCTAAACCAGGGTGTCATTCAAAGTTTGATGCACTTTGGAGTGGCCCATACATCATCAGTTCATGTAAAGAGGCTAACTCTTTTGAGTTAACTCATCTTGGTGGAGGCACACTGCAAATCCCAGTGAATAAGATCTATATCAAACCCTTCCATTAAGTTTACTGCATCATTATGTATATGTTAGAGTAGTTTCAATTCCTCTAAGTGTATTGCGTGCACATTGTTCATTTGTACACAATTCTTTCTTCTCGTGTGCGCTCTTCTTTTGCTTCCATGATGCCGACAATTATCAGCAACTTACAAGATTCAGAATAGAGTCAAGAAATGATCCTTCAAGTGACTATAGGGGCAGTTCTTCAAAGTTACAAATCAAAATTTCATGATTACACAATAGACTCCATGACCAATGGATGCTCGAGGCTACTGATCTCCTTCATCTAGTAGGAAGATGGCCCCAAAAGTCACCAAAACTATTATCCAAATAATTCTCCCAATTATTTAGATAACTTGTATACACTTTATAACTCAGGGTTCTTCATTGTATGGTTGCACGCACTCAAGTTTCCTTGGCACATTCCCTTCTTTTCCTCACATTTCCTTGCACCCTCCCCTTCTCCCCTTTCCTTTTCCTTTTCCTCTTTGTTCCACTCCTTCCCCTTACGCACATCTCATGTGTGCACCACCTTCTTCC
Organism: Taxus chinensis; assembly: GCA_019776745.2. Lineage (NCBI taxonomy): Eukaryota > Viridiplantae > Streptophyta > Pinopsida > Cupressales > Taxaceae > Taxus > Taxus chinensis. The sequence goes on along the minus strand of CM034147.1, from coordinate 154,849,269 downwards.
TAAGCATATTTTCACCATGCACGTGTACCTTGTACTTGCTTCAATCAGCTAAGTCCCTGGCCTTCTTGCGCACCCCACATCATCTTGTAATGGTTGCACCTTGACCATGTATTCTCTGCTCACTAGTTTGCCTCATCTCGTCACATGTGTCGCATGCACCTTCCTTCTACCTTCTCCTTGCACCATTTACTTCCGCGTGCATACCTTTACACCCTCCTCTGTGCCATTCCGTGCCACATCATTCTGACACGTTTGAGTGTGGCACACACAACCAATCCACGTGTGCCAATAGGGCACTGAATCCTTGTAACAAATCAATGAGTGACATGTGGCAGAAATGAAAAAACATTTGTACAGTTGGCCATCTTTTCATCCAATCCGCATGTGCCACGTGTTTTGCATGTGCCAACAACTCTGAAAAAATTCTGGTAGCTGTATATTTTACTACAGAACTCTGATCGATGTGCACCTGGGCTTATCAGATAGCTACTTGACATAGGCTATAGTGCCAGACATTCAAATTCAAATTCTTAGCAGACCCGGTAGGTGAGAAATGGGAAAACATCTCTTTGGGCATTAATGAACATATCTTATTGCTTCAACCACCTGATTTGATATGATCCACCCTCCTTCCTTCTCCAACACTCCAAACAGACCTAGGGAAGTGAATTTGACAGATTCTTATATGGATTTGTAGGCATTGAATGCTTCTTATTGGTGGTAGGTTTTCCCTCCTGCTTTTCTCCTTCCACAGATTCATCTATAAATGTAAGAGTTGGGCTCATTATTAACATTGGACACTTTGGATCCTTACACACTTTGTTAAGGACTTCATATTTTCTGTATTTATAGTTGCAAACCTCTAGATCTGGTCTTACATGTGGATATCGGCCTCTTTCGCCATTGTAATAGCTCTGTGCATTTTTGGAAGTAATAGAAGCATCATTTTGTGACTATTCTTTGTCCTAACATGTTTACATTCCTTCTTCTTTCCTTTTCTTTGCATTGTGTGCCTATTGTGCCATTTCACGTCCCTTACAGCTCCTTATTTAGTTGTGTTCCATGAAACTGATATGGTAAATACGTCTTAAGTTGTGTTACATGTGCCTAGCCTTCTTTCACACATTTCCCTTCATTTTCACTCAGAACAATTAGTGCTCATCCCTCTTTTCTAGTGTTATCACCTTTTAGTGTAGTTCCCTTTCATGTTATCCTCCTATCCCTGGTCCCTTGGCATTATTAGCTTAGTTTCCCTTTCAGCACTAGGAGTAATAGTGGAAGTAGAGTTAGATAGAGGAACTGACCTTCTCCGGAGATCCGTCCCAAGAGCGCAAGGTCCCGTAACTTGGGGGCAGTTCCATTATTTTCAAAAAAAAACTCGATTCTTCCATATCCAAGACACGGGTGCAATTTTGACGACCAACAGGAAGCATATCAAAATTTTCAACCCCACAAAAAGAATGAAGACCCAAGTTGATACCATGGAAAACATATACAAGGGTATTGGTAAGTTGTAACAGACTATCATAACCATTTGGCAGTTTCCTCACTTAAGTTTTTCATCTGGAAAATTTAATTTTTATAATTTTCTAATGGTTAAAACATTTTTCATTTTTGTAAACAAAAACCATTTCTATTAAATTTATTCATAATGAAAAATTAAATTGAAACAAAAACCCTAAGGAAACAATAATTTCAGTAGATGAAGATTATATAGAACCAGACATGTCAGAGCTCGAAGATATTCCTATTGGTAAGTTGTAATAGACTATCATAACTATTTGACATTTTCCTATTTTAAGTTTTTAATCAGTACAGTTAAATGTTTTTAACAATTTTTTAATGGTCAAAACATTTTTTGTTTTTGAAAACATAAACCCATTATGTTAATTTTATTTAGAAAGAAACAGTAAACCAAAACATAAACCCTAAGGAAACAATTATTTCAGTAGATGAAGATTCTATTGACCCAGACATGCCAGAGCTTGAAGATTTTCCGGATTGCCAAATGCGTTTAAGAGATGAAGGTTCAAATGAAAAGATTCCAACAGAAGAAGTTATCTAAAGAATAAAACACCTTGGACAATTGGAAGGTCCTTTCAAGTAGATTAGGTAGCTAAATTCTCATTTATTGAGCCTGTACAATAAGATAATGGTGGTGATACTCCCAAATAATGTAGATGTACTATTTGTACTTGTAAATTGGGTAAAAAACATAGAATGCAGCTTAAAATGGACACTATAGAGAAACATTTTGGAAAATTCTATTATACAGTCACTGACAAAGATGGGAACAAAGACTCATAGATGGAAAACTGCAAAGGAGTGCATGCATATAAGATATAAGGAGGAGTATGACAATAAAATGAAACACACAAAAAATTTAGGTGAAAGGAGGTACTATAAATGTAAATTTTGGAAAAGCTACAAATGAAAATTTGAAGGCTAAAACCTTGTAGTTTTCAACCATATTCTTTATTTTGAAAATGGGAAGACCAATTTCAGACTTTTCAGAATATAAAAAATTGTTCAAGTTCAATGGGTTTCCAAACCTTCCAAATTCACATTGGTGAGAGAGCAGTGCATGGGAAATGGCGAGATGTGTTGTGATGATTGAAATAAAAGACCTGAAAGAAAATGTAAAGAATACTTGAGTTTCATCTCCCTTTCAATTGATGAAGTTACTGTCATTGACAACATTTCATGGGTTTGTATGCACATATATACATTCCAGAACCACACCAAAAACACCTCATCTGCTATCCATTCATAAAATGCAAGAAAAATGCAATGCTGAAAATCTTTCCAAATTGGTGATATCTTATTTGAAGGACATAACATGAATGGATAATTATTCTATAGCCACAAATCTGATTTTTGTTGGTGTTGATGGTGCATCAGTGATGCAGGGTCATAGAAATGGTCTATGTGTGCATCTCCAAACATTTTTCAGTCCTTTCATGATTCCTATTCATTGCATGGCTCACAGGATGAACCTTACATATAGAATAGTAAACACATTTGAATGTGTTGATAAAGTCGAACAACTTATCTGTGAAGTCCATGCCTATAGTCATGCAGTCTGAAAATATTTCTAGAGTTTTAAAAAAATTCACTTGGGGTCACAGATGGTAAGAAATTTCTTAAAGATGTTGACACTAGATGGATTTCTATGTATGAACCTGCATGTACAGTTTTTAAAGAATATCAATCTTTAATAGGTTTCATGCATAAGAACCATAGGTAGATTGACATGGATAAAGATTTTCTTTACCGACTTACAAACTTTGAAACATTGTTAACACTTTGTGCAATTCTTCCAATGTTGCATGATATGAATTGCATAACAAAACTTGCACAAGAATGGTCCATATATATAGTTGACTTCGTTAGGTTCAGAAAAAGGGTGTGTCAGACTCTAGATATTTTATATAGCTCTGATAAATTCTTTGAAGGACATGTTTTCTGTCACCAGCAAGATCTGATAGATTTAAAAGATCGTAACAACTACTTCAGATTCAATTTATCTAGTCATTTTTGTATCTTTGTTAATGGGAAAGAGATTAAAATTCACACATTCGAAAAATGAGTTAATATTGTTAGATCTAAACTTGAAGAAGTTCCTATTACACATAACTTATATGATTCAATTATATCTGAAATAAGTAAAAAAAATTCAGAAAAATCCCCCAATGCTTGTCAAATGAGATCAAAGATCATTTCAAAAAGGGAGATCTTTTTGAGGCCATGGGAGTTGTCAATCCTAACTTTTGGAATCCTCTAGGAGGCAGTTCTACTGATACATTTTAAAAATACATGGGTACTATAATTAAACATTTTTCATAATTAGTTGAATGCAATGGATTTCAGATTAATGGTATTCTTCAAAAGGAAACTCTTTCATTGCAATCAAATCAATTCAGATAGGTAATGAAGGAACAATTTGATGAACTAAAAGATCCAACAGAGAAGGGAGAAATAACAGTTCTATGGAAAAGGATTTATCCTAGTTCAATCCTTCATGAAAGCATAAGTGAGTAATTCATATTGTATGAACTGTGTCAGACAATGATATTGAGATCAATTAAAGATGAAATAGTTTTCAATGCATTAACATTTATAAAATCAAAATATTGGAACAGGCTTGATAAAAATCTTGAGACCTTCTTAAAGATGTACGTTTCAAGATATGATGTGGATTCCTTTCCTTACGAACGGGTAATGGCTATATGGAATTCTCTTGTAGAGAGGAGAGGGATCGGTAATACTAACACATGGAGTGTAGATAACAATGAATCAATGACTGAAAATCACAGCCAAAGATTAGATAAATGTCTTGGACAACAATCTCTTCAGGATAACTTTGCATTTGATCTAGCTGATATTGAATAAACAAGACTGCATGTATATTTGTATTCTGGAAAGAATTTTTCATAACATGATTATTATTATAATTATGTATAATGTTATTTTTGTACATTTTTAAGTTGCAATGTACATTTTTTAATATTATTTTCAATGTTGGAATGTGTTTACTATTGAATTTTTTTAAATGTGTCATACTTATTGTTCTGTTTTCCTTTGAATTAAAAAATAAAATTACATAATTAGAGAATTTTCACTATTTTAGATAATTTATGTTTTTGTTCTTTGAAATATTAATGCTACTTGTAGTTCACTGTCATGTCAGGACTCAACAAAGTATTGTAAAATGATAATAAAAATATATTTACCATGTAATAAATATAACAAACATAATCAAGAATAACAATCACCTTAAAAGTCAATTTGAATAGCAAAACAGACACAATTAACAATATATTATAACTAAAGTAAATGTAAAATTCAACAATCCACATTTATTAAAGGTTGTAACTTTCAATGTTGTTATATAATCTGAAACAATTTTGATAAGAACTCTCAACAACAATTATAGTTTCATAATGATAAGAATATTATTCTCTATGTCAAAAAAGTATTTTAAAATGATAATCAGAAACAATTTTGATAAGAAAATTCAACATTATCCACATCGACTAAAGTTTGAAACTTCCAATATTGTCATATAATCAGAAACAATTTTGATAAGAAGATTCAACAACAATTATAATTTCATAATGTATTTTGCGGATTCAACTTTGAGAAGATTCTTCTTTATGCTAACAAAGTATTTTAAAATAACAATAATAATAATTTTAGCATGTAATAAATATAATCGAGATTAGCAATCAAATTCAAAATCAATTTGAATAGCCAAATAGTCACAATGTAACAAAAGTAAAAGTAAAATGAAAAAATCCACATTGATTAAAGTTTGAAACTTTCATATTGTAATATAAAGTGAAAGAATTTTATAAAAAGATTAAACAATAACAATAATAATTTCATATTGTTTTTTGTAGATTCAATTTTGAGAAGATTCTTCTCTATGTTCTTCTCTCTCCTAAACTAATGAACTTTCTTTCACAACACCAGATTGAACCAAATCCTTTTCAGTAGCTTCAATATTCAAAAGAATCACTTTTTCTTGATTTGCAACTTCACTAGCAAACAATAATGTTTGATCGTCTTCGGCTTGCTTCTTCAATAGTAAGTCTAGATCCATTGCATTTGCCTTTATAATTCTTCTCAATGTATTATTATGCTTGTTTAGGATAACAAGCTTCTCTTTCAATTCAATTGTTGCATTTACACTTTTCCTTGCACTTTGTAAATGCAAATTGAGCACACTAGCCTCATTCTTCAAATTTGCATACTTTGAGTGCGTTTCACAAGAGAAAAACTATTAGGAAAATTTCAAAAAATGAAAATAATACTTGAAAATTTAGTAAGACTTACCAATGCCTTATCTCATTCCGCATTTGCTATAACTACAAGGCCCTTGTCTCGCGACCACATATTGTGGTAGGCTTGTGCTTCTGCATTTAAATTCTTAACTCGATTCAACATAATGTTTAACACTTCATCTTCATAATTATTATCAAATGTTACAAAACTAGACACAACCTGATTCAACAAAATATCAATATTTCCATACTCATTTTGATGTGAAGAATACAAAATATGTTTTTGGTTGTGATTTTTATATGGTGAATTTATTTCTTTTATCAGAACCTTAGCCCTAAAATCCCAAAATTTCAATTCTTCAACCTCCTTCAAAATAATATTAATATTGTCTTCTGTGTTATCAGTCAAAAGAATACCAAGTGGAAAATTAGTTTTTTGGTCATTAGTTAAAATAGAGCCAGCCTGTTTAGGAGATGGTGTTCTTGATCTATCATGTCTTCCTGGAGAAGACTTCCTTGCCGCATGAATCATATCTTGGGGATTGAATGTTCCATGATCCTGAAGTCTACTTTTAATCCCAAGATACTCATCATCTAACTCAATATTGTTCAAGACAGAAACACCTTGTCCACCAAGAAAATTTCCCACTAACAACGTTGGAAATTAAGAGGTAAAATTAAGTGTGCCCCTGCTTGTAGTTGGCCAAGCAAATGAAATATTCTTTCCAGTGAAAATTTTCCTCATATTTATTGGTGGGGGTGACAGAGGTGGCATGTGCATTTGTGGTGGACGCTGTAATGGAGGCCCTAAGACATTGAATTGTAATTTTGTTAATAATAGGATGAAATTCAAAATTCAAACATAATAGAAAGTAAAAATAAATAAATTCATATAAGATTATTAAAAATTAAAATTACTATGATCAGAGGAATGTTGCTGAGGTGCAACTGAATCCTGATTCTGTTGATGTTGTTGTTGTATAGGAGTAGACTAGAAAGACTGGTAGATGTGATCTAAAATATAATTATGAATTATGAATTAAATATATATCAGTCTTCAGAGTGTTGAATTTTATATCAATTAAATATCTATCATCAATTATCAGTAAACATATATAAAACAAGTTATTCAAACTTGGGGCAACAGACTGAGGTATTAAAGAAATTTCTAAGTCATACATTTGAGGCCAATGATACCCTATTTTTTTGGTAGTTTCTGCAGCAAAGCAAATAAAATTGCATGAAATTTTGAAACACATACAAGTTTTATATAATTAATTACATTTATTTTCAAAAAAATTGAAACATATATACATTATAAATTAAAATGTCTGTGGTATTTTGGCTGATTGGGTATGAGGGTTTATGGAACTCCTCATCTTTTTAGTAGGTGGAGGGGTGTCCTCCTTTGTTTGCTAATCATCAGAAATAGTAGCAGAGTCTCCAAAACCTGGTAGCAAGTGACCTTTGATAGAAATGTCCCTTCGTGATGTAGCTACAACTACCACCTTCTGTTATAATTTAACAGTAAACTGTTAATTCATTTAAAATATTAAATTTTAAATTTATATATTAATAATTACAATATGAAAAACAATAATTGAAAACCATCTAATAACAAATTAGGACTCACATCTTGCTCTTCAATTGTTAGTGTTAAATTAAAATTTGTTAGCTTTGAATGCATTGATGTCGAAGGAGGGGTGTTATGTAAATTATATAGAGACTCATAATATAAAGAAAGAATGAAATTTTTTGAACTGATGGTAACATTCTCATTCAAATGAATATTTTCCAAGTCAACTCTTATCCAGGAGGATAAGTAGTTGCACCAATCAAATTGCTTCCCATTTAAGGTATGAAAGATATACACTAAAGCCCACCAAGGAATATCTGTATATCAAACTTGCAAAATGATTCTGGCTTGGAAGAACTGCACAACGACCTACAGAAATGGGTGATTAAAATCCTTGAGATGAATCCCTCTTTTTGAAGGGTTTTGTGAAGCTGTAATTGTCAATAAAACAAAGAGAAACATTTTGTTAGTAAATTTTGAACATAAAAAACTTTGTTAAATTCAAATTTTTGAAAATGTAATATTGTAAAACAGAAAATAAAATTACAAGCGGAAGCAACAACAACAACATCAATAGAAAACTAAAAACTTGACTCCAGATAATTGCATTCTTCATCCATTAAAACAACTTTCGTCGAAACAGGATCCACATTTTTGTGTGATAGTCATGTGAGACGCTCAATATCATCTGGGGACGTTCCAAAGGAATCTGCATGAGATGGGAGTGTATAATGAAATGTGAAAGTGGATGAATATTGTTAAGTGATCTATGCTCTGTCTTAAATTGGGGCATATACAGTAGCCATGTGAAACTGGTTGCTTCGATCCATTGGGAGTATGTATTAGGGTCCTCAAGAAATTTGTATAGTTGTGGAAAAATGAGACTCTTATATGAAAACTTATTCATATTAGTTGTTGAAGCAAATGGGCTCTTCAGCTCTCTGGAAGAACACTTCTTTCTTCGTGGCATTAGTTCAAACTATTATAAATTTCTTGTTAGTAGTTGTGCTTGGTGTTCTTTATGGTTTCTTTTATGTCTGATGTCCTTTGGTGTTCAAGTTTCTTCTTGTGTTTTTCCTCATATACTCGTAGCTCCAATGCTCTAGCTTATCTATTCAGTGGTGTGAAAATGACCACATTTTATGTATTTATAGGAGTGACAGTGGGCCACCGAAGCATTTAATGTGCCACTTGCCAGTAGCAGACAAGATGCCACCGGATGATAGAATAAAAATGCTACCGACTGGTAGCATAATGAATGAGACATACTAGTAGCATATTATATTCTGACGGCCGGTAGCATTATTAATTAGAACCAAACTTGTAATTCTTCTCATTGTATTTCGATGACTCTATACTCATCTTTCCCACATGCACCCTGAGATTGTTCACACACTTCCACATTATCATAATGACCTTATCCTTGATTCTTATCAAAGAATAACCCTGGCTGTCCCATAAGACACCATACCTTTCACTATGTATTCTCACTCTTTTGTTATTATCTACTCACTAATTCATTCATGAATATGAGATTTCATTTTTGAATACTTTGTAGTAAATGAAACTACTCTTTTGTCTCTCTGCTACCCAAGCTCTCATAGAAATTTAGATTCAAGAATCATAGTTTATCTATACAGTCTTTCCGCTTGCCTTGATTGCTCTATCGAAACTTTATTGAATTAATTTTTCTATTCTTGCCTCTAATCTTTTCCTTTGACACCAATGTTCTTCCTTCTCTTAATACCTACCCTGTTCACTTCTCCTTTTTAGTTTATCTTCTCATACTACCCCTGCCCTTGACTAGTCCTATTGAAATATTCATAAATCTTTGTATACATTTTTGATCTTATAAATAATAATTCTATTCCATTTTAAACTCAGATCACTTGAATGTTATTTCTTGAAAAATGGTAGAAAAGTTCACTATAGTACCCACCCATGTGGGACCCAAACACAAGACCAAACATAACAAGATATTTGTTTACTTTCATATTACATAATACAACTGTGTGACACTAAAAGACTCCCAAGATATTGCCCCACATCACATAAGAGGACTACACCAACATGAAGAACATACAAACAATATGACAACACCAAATGCACATCAAACCACACTATTAGAAATAAACAATTCCAAGACCACGAACCCACCATAATATGAATATCACCAATGGGAACTTTACTCATTACCACCTTTTCATGTTACAACATTATCATACTCATATTTCATTAATTAACCTTAATGATTTTAAGAGTACTTAACATGAAAGAACACATTTTCCTTTTTTTTATAGGCCACATTTCTTTTGGTTCTTTTAATATTTAACAAATAGTGGTCCCATCTAATTTAGTTCATTTATCTTATTTCAAATAAATTATACAACTCGACTATTAATTAGGAGTAACTTAACATTACACATTATAAGATTAGATTTCCAAATTAGAAGCTATGTTTCATCCATTAATTGTTTTCACGTGGATCAATTCACATCCACTTTCACAACATAAGAACGATCTAATGAAGCTATGAATAATCTCCATGGTACTTAAATTTCTTAAACCAATAACACAAGATTATATTCTCAATAACAAAGAGTGAGTTATAAATTTCTCAATGGTGTATTAATACATAACCCAATAATCTCCGTAGTCCAAATCACTTTGCATCGTTCTCACTTCTAATGGTGTTCAGTTCCTAATACAACCACTTAAATTCATTAATATGACATTGCATCATTCATAACAAAAGGTAACACAATAGCTTTATAACCATTGCAACTACTACACCTTCACATGCCCAGAGACCCTCCACTAGGTTCATGTGGAAGAATCATGATCAGATTGAAAATACACCTAGAATCTCATAGACAACAAGAGAATGTTTTCTTTATCTTCTTTCCATGTTGAAAACTTATATTCCCCCAACTTCCCTAAGAATCAAATACTTTCATTGTTTTTCACTTGATGCTTAGCCTTAAGAAAACTTTACAACTCCATAGCTTATACCCCACATCCCACAAGTCCCAAAAATGACTCCAAGCCTTAAACTAAAGCATCCCACACAACTTCAACATGATTGAAAATGATTCCTAGTAGGATCCCCTGCCCCTTTTTCTCGAAACAATATTTGACCATTACCATTTCCATAGGGTGGTTTCGTGATTTTGATGACAAGCAGACATGACTCAAAAAAAACCTGAAATTGGTGCTCTTATTACCTCTAAACTAAGAGATGCCAAAGAGTTGTAAGGAAACTATGCTCGCCCTTTAATTTTTAATTATCTAACTAACATGCTCACACACAAGGGGTTATCAAACAAGGATAAGGTTGTCCCTTCTATCTTGGTTTTTCTACGAATTCCAAAGTAATAAGAACACACAAAGGAGTTCATTCATGAATAACCCACAAAAGTATGCTATGATAGATAATTTCATTTCCAGAGAAAAAAAACATCTAAAACATTAGCAAGATATACACCTATAATTAAATCACCCCTAGAGAAGAATGCCCCTTTTCCAAAAGATGCCAATATAATACAATTTCTTACTCATCCCAAAATAATCAATAAATAACATTCATGTTCAAAACAATAATGTTGATACATTCTACTTAATATTACATGTATATTTCAATGATATTTCATATTACAAAAACACTAGCAATGCTACCATTTCCTTCTTGTCCTGCATACCTACAACCACTGGATGGTTAGCGCATCTATTGACATGGCATCAAACTATAACCAAGTACAAGATACAATTTCATAGTTCTCTAACAATAATGAAACTATATTTAACATACTTCAAAGGACAGTGAAAATTGTAATGCTATTACATTTCATTTCCAAAGCCAAAGAGAGAGATAGAGAGAGGAGAGAGAAAAAACCATTTTTCCACATTCGATTTCTTTTCAAGAAAGTGTTAAAATAAATTTTCCTACCATCATGTAATCTTGTTTACAAGGTTTTTCTATCATTGTTTTCTTGGATAAGTTCATATTACATTTTTCACCAAGTAGTAACAAGTTTCCAAAATCGTCAAATTTAGGCAACTTTCTCAAAAAACAACATTTGAAAACCAATTTTGAGACTCAAACACACAAGGGAATGAATTCTTACATATTCTCATATATACAGGGAAACACTTGGAGCTTACGGAACCCCAAACTGGAAAACAGATTTAAAATGACACTTGTCTTTCCAAAGCTACCGATCGTAAATGCACTCAAGCGGCCTTGTCGCCAAATGACCAAAGGCATACAAAACCTATTAGGAAAATGATTTTTCGAGACATTTTTATTCAAAATGATGGTTTGTATTAATTATCTCATAGAAATATTAGAGGTATCTGGAAGCCAAAATCCATTTTGACACCCAAGGCTAAAATGGCAGGTCAAAACTAAAATGCATGTTTCACTTTCAGTAGTTGTTCAAAGTTGCGAACTAGCCCGTTGGGCTCGTAAACGGGTTACGAAATAAGTTCAAACAGACTTTTGAGGAACTACCTAGGATTCGGTTAGACACTCCACGTGATAACATACACGGCTAAAGTATTTTTCTCAAATTGAGGTTTATGATGATATTTTAAGCCTCCAAGAAAACAATTTTTTTTAATAACATTGCACAAAGTCATCTAACAGTAGTTTTCACCTAGTTTCTCGTTGATCATGTCAACCTTGTGGTTTCCAAGACCAAAAATAGTATAAAATTTGTCCATATATCTCATGAGGTAGATTGGGAGTAGAGTTTACATTCCATGCTTACTATTCTAGTTACGTACAAAAATGAGATAAATTTGTTATACGCTAGTACGTCTCATTTATATCACTGATAATTTAATCTACTATAGTTTAATTTTGTACCACATTAAAATAAGAAAACTATAATCATTAAAATCATGCAAGAAAAGAAAGATGACCATGCCTGATAATCACATTGGTGAAAGTGCAAATATCACATGAAGATCAGTCTGCGGCCATCTAAACGTCTAACTTTTATCAAAACTCATGTGTCATACTACAAACAGTTCATAAGGCCAACAAAATTGGAATAGAAGTTGAATCGATAACAGATCTCAAGAGGTCAAGCTTTTCCAAAAAAAGAAAATACTAAAGTGGTCCTTTGACCATACTTCCTTCGGGCATTCTGTTAAACAAATTGCGTCCTAGAGAAGTTTCCACATTTGTAAATATATCTATCTGGGCATGTGTAACTACAAAAACTTACAAAAATTCTCTATCCATTATGCTTTTATGGTGTCCATACCATGTTCCGAAGATCCCTTTTTGGCATGTTAGAAAGGTTGTGGAGATGGATTCCCACCTACCATTTGCATTTTCTTGAAAGTTTCCAATGTGTTTTCAATATAACCAACGCACTTGCCAATGACACAACAGACAACAAATCCTTTCAACACCTGTCAAATTGCATATGCTGAGATTGCAATCTGCCTCACACAACCCACTAAATCACATTTTTTAGGCATTTTAACCAGCATCTCGTTGTCCTTGCAGAGGGACTATGCCATTATTCTCTGTTACGCCCCAATTTTGTTTGCAAAATGTCTACCTGGGATCTTGTAACCAATATCATCTAACAAATAAAACTAACCTCTTCAAAAGTTGGGCACACGTCCTTATCCAAATTTAAATCTCCAGATATGGCACAGATAGGGAGGTGTTGACCGTGCCAATTGCATTTGTTTGAAAGATTCCAAACCACTTTAAAAAAAACCATTTGTGCATATCCCACAACCTGGGCATTCCACTTGACCACATTTTTCAGGAATTTAACCCAACAGTTTCCACGTCTGGTGCATGGGTAGAACTGAACTTCTATGAGGTGTCCCAGTTAATCTAAACAGCAAATGGACAAAGACGTCTTTTTCATTCCAGTTGGATACTAAGCTATTATTTGCCGAGAGAGACCTTACCCTACTATTGGTGGACAAGAGGAGAATCAAATTTAGGTGCTAAATACGAGTCACCATTTGCAGTTGAGATCAATCATACTAGACCCAAAAATGGTGAAGATAAAATCAAAAGAGATTTTTATGACCACACAAAACATTACAAGGTTGTAAGCCTATATCAGACACCATGATACATTTTCCTTCATAAGTGTAGACAGAAGAATCATGCACTTGAGGAATCATTTAGCCTGGTCTTATGCTACTATTTAGATGGTTCTCAAGTGGATAAAGTATTAATTAATCCCACCTTTTGGCCATCTTTATTTTATATTTTATTTCGTCATTCCCGCATATTTTATTACACTTATCCGCCCATTTCGTAAATGCCCCGTCATTCTAGCCCAAAATTAGGGCGCCCTAGCCTGTATTGGGGCGCCCTGGTCCCACTTTAGGCACCCCGGTCTATGCACATCCTTTACCGCTTCTTTTTGGGGCCTTTCTAGCCGTTTGTTGTCTTTATCTTTTTCCCAGTTGGCCTTGTCGGGATTAATTACAAAATTAAGCTTGAGAGCCGTATAAATATAAAGTTATAAGACCATAATAAGGTTCCTAGGTCATAACATCACATATTACTATCACTCCATCTAGAGTTGCATCCATTGCATCACTTGCATCCACATACTATCATACATCAAGGCTAGGATATCTGCATCATACACACTGTATAGGGGGAGGGATTCTATTCTATTCTATGCTCACATGGTATTTACATTTTCTATAGTTACTATTGCTCACTACTTCACAAGGTGCGACTGACACAAGAGCACCTAGGGCATGATATGCACACACACACACCAGAAATACATCTGGGTTCGAAATGTAGTGCAACTTTTAATGATAAGACCACTAGTTTGGAGGCTGAGGTCAGTTCGAATCATTCATTTGCATCTTTTATTTTTCTAGGTTTTGATGCTTCCTTTTACATTGTAGGTCATTTTCTAGCTCATTTAACAGATCCAATGTGAAAGATAGGAAGCACTCGAAGACACCTTGCGACCATATCATATTCATGTTTTGAGCATTTACAGATATTGGAGTGCCAGATTGCAGACCAGTGTGCTTCAGTACACTGCCAGGTGCCCCAGTCATTTCAAATCTTCCAAATCTGCCCTTCGCAAGGTCCCAGAGTGTTCATCTACACTTCCGGATTTCATTTCCTGATCTGCGACAATCACTTCCAATCAGCTAATCCATTTCTTTCCTTTCTTTTACATATTAGGGTTTTTTTCCATTAGATTTAATTGTGCAATCACTTTGCATCATTTTAGCATACTTATTTACAATGTTTTAGTCCTCATAATTAGATTAACTAAGATTACTATTTCCTAGCATATAGTTTTATTTTAGTTAATCACTCTGGTGAACCCGATGACTTTCACACTTAGGATCCTTCTTCTTTTATCATGGGTCAAGTCTCTTTATCTGATTTACTTAAGCGATATCCCACTTGTTAGACTATTTTACAACAATCCCTAGAAACCAAGTATTTTGATGACAATATGCCACCACATGAATTAAGTGTTATGCTTCATTATTTATTTGTCGACCCTGATTTTGATGATCCTCCATCTAACCAGCCCATCTTAGACTCGATTCAGGACTTACATGCAATTTTTTTTTCATAGAATCCACAATCACACCCCTTAGATCTGAAGGTCAACAGTCTAAGGATGTTTCTCAATCGTATAAATCCTCTATAAAATCTATGGAATCAATGATCACATCTCTTAGATATGAGATCCTACAGCTTAAAGACGTTTCTCAATCGCATATTCAATCTATGGAATCCACCATCACATCCCTTAGATCTAAAATTCAACAACTTAAGGATGTGTCTCAATCACATGTGTGTTCTTCTTCAACATCTCCTATTCAATCTCTGTCCACTACATGTCATATAGTTGAACCTCAAGTCACACCATCGCCAGAACCTCTCATACTTGATCGCAATGCTAAGCCGCATGAAATTCTAGGCCAAATTCTTAGTCCACTTTTGTTATCTACGCTCTACATGGATATCAGGTACTCATCTCTATCTACTTTATGCTACCGAGCATTCCACTAACCAACATAAATTTTGCGCAAAATGTAGACACAAAATCATGCACTTTAGGCATCATTTCACCCGGTCTTATACTACTATTTAGAAGGTTCTCAATTGGATAAAGTATTAATTAATCCCACCTTTTAGCCATCTTTATTTTTTATTTTATTTTATCTTTCTCGCTATTTTATTGCACTTATCTTCCCATTTCATAACTTCCCTGTCATTATAGCCCAAAATCAGGGCACCCCAGCCGGTATTGGGGCACCCCATGGCACCCTGGTCCCACTTTGGGTGCCCTAGTCCCACTTTGGGTGCCTCGTCTATGCACATCCTTTCCCACTTCTTTTTGGGGCCTTTCTAGTCATTTGTTGTCTTTATCTAGTCGTTTGTTGTCTTTATCTTTTTCCCAGTCAACCTTGTCAAGATTAATGACGAAATTAAGCTTGAGAGCCCTATAAATATAAAGTTATAAGACCATAATAAGGGTCCTAGGTCATAACATCACATATTACTATCACTACATATAGAGTTTCATCCATGCATCAAGGCTAGGAAATTTGCATCACACACACTACATAAGGGGAGGGATTCTATTCTATTCCATACACAAATACTATTTATATTTTCTATAGTTACTATTATTCACTACTACCCAAAGTGTGACTGACATGAGAGCATCTAGAGGATGAAACACACACACACACTAGAACTACATATAGGTATGAAATGTAGTGCAACGCTCAGTGATAAGACCACTAGTTTGGCAACTGAGGTCAGTTAGATCCATTCATTTGCATATTTTATTTTTATAGGGTTCGATACTTCCATTTGTATTGCAGGTCATTTTCCAGCTCATCTGAGAGATCCAATGCAATAGACATGAAGCACTCAAAGACACCTTGTGACCATATCAGATTCAGGTTTTGAGCATTTACAGATATCAGAGCACCTAGATTGCAGACCAGGGTGCCCCGGGGCGCTTCAGTACACTCCAAGGCACCCCAATCATTTCAGATCTTCCAAATTTACCATTTGCAAGGTCCCTAAGTGTTCATCAACACTTCCTGATCTCATTTCCAAATCTGCGACAACCTGCAACCATAAATTCCAATCAACTAAGCCATTTCTTTCCTTTCTCTTGCATATTAGGGTTTGTTTCCATTAGATTTAATTGTGTAATTACTTTAAATTATTTGAGCATAATTATTTACAGCAACTAAGATTACATTCCCTAGCATATAGCTCTATTTTAGTTAATCAATAAGCTTTGAGCTGAATTTGTTAGAGAAAATAGGAAAACCAAGGTTGCATCAAAGTTTGCTACACAAACCTTCCTTACCACCATGAAATCCTCCATCCGAATACATCCTCGCGCATGCCCAAAGTTTTATTAAAACATTCTTCCGACCAAAATTTTCTTTAAAAAATCTCACGGCAATAATCGTACAAACCCAAGAAATAATTTCATTAATTTTCTCACGACAAAACAAAATAGAAAACCCAAGGATTTACATTAAATTCTATTTGAGATGTGGTTTGTCTCAAGCTTCAAAATGAGTTTGGAGAGATTTAAGAATACTAAAGAAATATTTATATTTAATGAAAAGTCTTATTTTATGTTAATTTCAGAATTTAATTTTATTATTTTGCAATTTGTTATTACCCGAACTTCAACAATGCCATGGTAAGTTACTATCATCTCGTAATTTATTTCATTAAATTAATAAATGTAATTATGATGTGATTAACGCGGCCTCATTATTTGTGGATGTACCTCGTGTCAAAGGTCGAAGACCTCATAACCACCACAAAGATGGTAATAACCCGTAAATCATAGAGACTGGCTCCCATCAAGTTAAAGCGTTTGGGAAGCTTGAATTTTAGATATTTCATAATTAAAGATAATCATGCTCTTGGCCTTAGGAAATAAGACCATCAGTGATAAAGGATCCATACAATTAATTTTATCTTTTAACATCTAATATTCTAATTTTAAGAAGGTAGTACTATTTTTCTTACGCTCCATTTAATTGTTTCATTTTACGAATTATTCATATCGTGAGCACGATGCTAAAAAAATGAAATCACTCCTACCAAGTACTGACTTAAGCCCACACAACTACAATCAATAGGTGGTAACGGGAGGGGCATTACATCTCCCCCCTAACAAAATCATCATCCATGATGTGACACAATCCAAGCAATGAGATGACAAAGTAAACACAGAAAGTCGACAAAAACAATACATATCTTATTAGTGTATGGAAGGCTATCACTCGAAGCATAGGTTGAAGTATAGATTCAGCCTAAATGTGTAAAAAAAGTACCTCACTACGCATCTTCACAAAAAAATAAATACGAGATCACCCTTTTTAAATTTTTTTATAGGGTGATGAAGGGATCATACTATTCAAGTTTCCGATTAGCAAAAGAAAAACTATGTTGCTTAAAACGCAACCACCAGCAGGTTTAGGAATATTTTAAAATTTTCTCGTTTTCTTTGTGTTTTGAGAAGATTGACATTACCCATTATTTTATTACTTAACTCATCTTTTCCTTAAAACAATTTATTAGTTTGAAAGCTTATAATACCTCCTTAATCAACCGTTCAAATCCATAGTGGATTCAGATCCAAATTTTTATATTCATTTCAAAACACACTCGCTTGTGTTCTCGCATAAGGGTATTCACCATTTAATAGTTGTACCGATTACACATTTTACTTGTTAAGGATTTTAACTTTCAAAGTTCCAATAGGTTACCCATACAATTGACCTTAGAATGTCGCACAAGGTAAAAACACATTACAAATGACCCAAAGAACACATTTTTAGCACATTTTCATGACTAAACCATATCACAAGACCTCTAACTCCACCATGGAAAGACAACAAGTAGTCCACCTAACATAGAATTTCTAGTAATTATGCCCTAGGAATAGATCCAACACACACATGTGAATAATCAAACAATGAAGCATCACACTGATACATATGCAACTGCTATCACATGACTCAAAACCATGACTGTACCCACACAGTTCCAAGACAAGATCGAATAGTACATACCAACAAAGAGGAGTAGCAATCCTCAATAAGAACCATGCATAACAAGACTCACAGGAGTGACTCATGAAACATAATTACCGGCTCCATATGCTTTCCAGATCTCCATATACCTCTTAATAGAAAAAGAATCATAGTGAAAAAACCAAGTTGGGTCACTCACCATAAATACTTGTCAGCTTATTTCTCCATGTTGGGATACTCACCATAGAGCCCCATCTCCTTATTTCTCCATATCAGGTCACTCATCAAGATTCCCACCACCTTATTTCTCTATGTTGGGTCACTCACCATAGAGCCCCATATCCTTATTTCTCTATATCGGGTTACTCACCAAGATTCCCACCACCTTATTTCTCCATTTAATGATGTCGGTTCACCATATGGCCCTAGGCAGATAGAGCCCCGTCACTTCCACCCAAGTGGCATAGTAACCTGTAACTCAATACCAAAAATCCCATGACTCCCTTGGGGCATACCCCCATGCAACGAAATGGGTCCATAGGTCCAACCACTCCATGGTGAATCCCATGACCCTATTCCAACGCATAACGACAATAGAACCAACATATCAGCCATATTCAAATGCCAAGTGGAAAGAAATTATCAAGCCTTGGGCTAGGCTAGAAGAAAATTTAGACTTCAAAAGTAGGTTTCAAACTAAGAACAATAAATGGCTAAATCACTGAAGTAATGCAAATGCCTCTTGTTAGCACAAAACCAATTAAATTCCCAAATCTCTAAAGCTACATCACTCAAGAAAATCATTTGTTCTTACAAGAAAAGAGAATAGTGTCAATTTACAAATAAAATGCAGACATAGAAAAATCACATTACGATCACTACATGGCCTTTCCATGGCCACCAAAGGGGAACTCATCAATTTTTTGGCACTCGAAAATCGATCTTTAGCTTGCAAAATACATATAACAAGAAGTCAATATCAGATGTGATTATTTGGACAACCCAAATAGGAGAGAGAAGAAACACTAGCTCGCATAAGCATGAGCCTAAGGTGGTGTACATCCATAATATACTTAGTAATTTTGATGATCCAAAGGATCCTCACTAAGAAACACCAATCTATAATCTTCTCAGAATTAGTTATAGAAAGTTAAATTGCATATATATAAATTAGAGCTTTCCGGCCATATCTTATATGCGGAAAATGAAGCACGTATACAAAAGTTATGGCCCGTTGAAAATTTTGACCAAATGTTAAAAATATGGACTGTGTGTAGGTGACATGGACACGTGCACATCCAATTGGAACAATTAAATTGTGACACGTGGCATAATGGATATGAAGTAAAAAATTTGATTTATAGCGCCAATCTTCGACACTCAGTTACAGACAGGTGGGCCCCACTTTTTTTAGCTGGGGGCCCTCAGCTAGGTTTGACACACTTGATTGTAGAGGGTGCCTTGGAATCCATTCTTCATATTATCATTGCAAATATTCTGTGTATATATGATCTTAATTGTATTGACAAGATACATGTGAGATTATTTGTTTTGCATTGTAAATACTTTGCATTGGTGTCTTTGGGGACAGTCTGACTTGACCGACCAAGTTGACCTACCCACTGACCTCACCTCTCTAACCACTTAACCTACCCAACTCATTTCTTATCTCTACCAACTGTCACATACTTCTTAGTGACCACCTATCTCCTTGTCACCTATCTCTTTATCTCACATATCCTCCAACTAAGCACTTAAACCCCACGTGACAACATAGTCTAAGCACTTGATGCCTAACTTAGCATGCATGCCAACCACCATATAAAGTGGCTTGTGCAAAATTGGTCCTTTGACCGATTACAACTCCACCTCCCCCCATTTTAAACCATTAACCTACTTACCCTGCGTTAAATTTGGGATTAACTCCCATTATAAAAATTGTGATGCACATGGGGAGGGAATGAAACCTTGGTTGACAGGGTAAAAAGGTATGGGCTTGGCCATTGCGCCCAGAGGTGTAAACATTATATAAATGTGCAATGTGCTATTTGAGGGGGATAACCAGTAGACTGTGTAATTTTTAAAAAGCTTATTGTGAGAGCTAGGAGTGGAATTTTGAGAAAATTCCAAAAAGAGACTAGGCTTAGAATTTCAAGGAGATTATAGTGGTAAATGAGGAAAATTTGAATATGTCTTATCAAAGCATTGTAAGTGGATTAAGGAATTGTATTAATAGATTGGTCGCATTTACCTGGACCCAGAGACGTAGGATCAAACGCCAAACTCCGTTATCAATTGTGGTGACTCTATTTCTTTGTTTAGTCTGGTTTATTCTCTGATTTACATAGTACTCACAATTTTTTAATTTTAATTAAAAATACAAGAAAGTCGTAATGTCAATTTTATTCCAAAAATTCATGTTTTAAAGAATATTTGGTGAATGGTTTTTGCAAATTTCTCATGATTTTGGATCATTTGGTATCAGAGTTGGTTTATGATCAGATTAACAGTGTTTGGATTGTAAGTTTTGTTGAATGTTAACAAGGTCCCATTCTAGAAAGGGTGAAGGAGAACTAATAGAAGTTGATCCTGAAATTGGTACAAGATGATCTCAAATCCCAATGATGTCTGAGGATTGTGAAGAAGAGTTTCTCAAATCATTCCTTCAGATGAAAGAAATAAAGTGGCAAGAATTGTACCAATATAGGTAAAGACAAAAACAGGAAAAAGAAGCTTAGAAGAAGTTAAATTATGGAAGATAAGGTGGTTCTTTTATTCTGATCAACTATTTTCTATATTTTATATTCTCCTAAAGGTGAGAAACTCAAAAATCTAATTTTTATCTAAATATAGAAGCAAAAAAATAAATCTGTTTTCTTAAAAAAATCTGATTCTCTTCCTTCATTAAAACTAGATATAAAGTTTGAATTGCCAATGTATAATGGGGAGCTTAATGCAAAGAAGTTGGATAACTGGATCAAGCAGATTGAGGTATATTGCAGGGTTCAAAAAATTGTTGATGATGAAGAAAAATTCATTTGGAAACTCTTCGAATGGGTGGCACAACACTCATATGGTGGGAGAGTAAGCTTTAGGAAGCTGATGAGAAAAAAGGTAAAAAAATCACTTCCTGGTCTAATTTTGTTTTTGATCTAAGACAACAATTTTATCCTCTAGGATACATGCAACAAGCTATGATGGATTGAAAAACATTGAGACAAACAAAGGGAAAAAGCATTTAGGATTATACACAAGAGTTTAGGAAAAGGGCTCTTATTCTTGGTATTTATCTCCATACACAAGAAACACTACTTAAATATATTGGTGGATTACATAGTTATCTGAGACATATGATTCTCATTTTTAATCCTACTAATCTTGATGCGGTGTGTGTGCAAGCTACACATTTTGAAGCAAGAGGGAAAATGACTAAGGATTCTTCCTCCTCAAAACACAAGAACAAGCAATCTGAAGGAAAAGAAAAAGGTTCGAAAGAACAAGGAAAAGGAAAGGGTAAGCAAAAGACAAACTCTACTGTTAAGAAAGAAGATGAAAAACCATTTCGCAATCATTGTAAAAATAATCATGATGAATCTAAGTGTTGGAAATTACATCCGGAAATGAAGCCTAAATGGATGACTAATAAGAAGGGAAAAGAGAAGAAAATTAATACTGTGTCCATGATCTTGGGTCTGATTCAAGAGATGAAACCAAGATCATGACCATGAGTTTTCAAGGTAGTCATTCTTCTTCTTCTTCTAACACTAGTTCATCAAATGTTGCATCTTCTTCTAAACAACAATCTATGCATGATGAAAAGAAAATAAATGAGCTTTTCCACCTTAGATTTGTTTCACAACATACAAAAATTGACACTCTATTTGATAGTGGATCTCAAGCTAATATGATTTCAGAGGAGGTTGTTAATAAATTGGAACTCAAAATCAAGCCACATCCTAAGCCTTATCCTTTGGGTTGGGTTTGTGATGATGCAAAGTTTAAGGTAACAAAAACTTGTAAATTCAATTTCCATTATAGACAAGTTTATTGATGAGGTTGATCTGGATGTTGTTCCTTTAGATATTTTTGGTGTGGTTTTGGGAAGTCCTTATTTATATGATCATAAAGAAATATTCTATAGGGAAGAGAATAAGTACTTACTTGTTAAGGATGGGATTGAATATATTGTTAGAGCTCATTGTGTGAAAACAAGTCTTTCCTTGGTTACTGCAGGGAAGATGAAAAGGATTGTAAATTCAAGCAAGAATTTTGTACTCATGGTGATCAAAGCCAAAGAGAAATATCACGAAAAGGATTTTGAGGATTGTGATCCTAAACATCATAATGAATTGGTTAAAATTATTTCTAACTATGATGATGTTTTTCAGGATCCACAAGGTCTACCTCCCAAAAGAGGGGTTCAACATGAGATACAGTTGTTATAGGATGCACCTCTTCCCAACATTGGTATGTATAGATTGTCCATGGTTGAAAATGAGGAAATCAAGAAATAGGTGATGGAACTTTTGGAAAAAAGGAATTATCCATCCAAGTTCATCTCCTCATGGTTCGCCAATTATTTTGGTGCCAAATAAAGATGGCACATGGCAGATGTGTGTTGATTTTTGTGCCTTGAACAAAATCACGGTGAAAAATCATTACCCTCTTCCTCATATTGATGATTTACTGGATCAATTAAAGAATGTTATTTATTTCACTAAGTTAGACTTAAGAAGTGGTTATCACCAAGTAAGAATTAATGAAGGTGATGTGTGGAAAACTGATTTCAAAACAAAACAAGGTTTATTTGAATGGCTTGTTATGCCTTTTTGATTGTGCAATGCACTAGCTACATTCATGCACGTTATGAATGATGTATTTAGGCCATTCATTGATGATTTTTTCATAGTCTACTAATATGATTTTATGATATTTCAGTAAATCATGGGATGATCATGTCATTCATATACATAAAATCTTAAATGTTTTAAGAAAGGAGAAATTGTTTCTAAAGATGTTCTAAATGTGAATTTGGGAAAACATATTTGGTTTATTTGGGTTATGTTGTGGGAAATGGTGAATTGAAAATAGATCCTGCAAAATTTGAGGTCATTGTTAACTGGCCTAGACCCAATAATGTAACATAAGTTAGAAGCTTTCTTGGTGCAGTACAATATTGGAGAAAATTTATTGCTAACTTCTCATTTATTTGCATGCTTTGACTAGTATTAAACAAGTCTTTCAGTGGGGAGGAAAACATCAGAGAGATTTTGATACACTGAAAGAGAAAATTAGTACCACTCCAGTCTTGGACACTTCCAGATTTGTAGTAGTCATTTGAGATTGAGATGGATGTCTAGTGATTATGCAATGGGGGCAGTCTTGATGCAGCACAGAAAACTTGTTTGGTAACATTCTGAGACCTTCACGAGCGCGGTAAGAAATTATCGAACTTATGATAAAGAGTTGTATGCTTTGGTGCAGAGTGTAAAGAAACGGAAACATTACTTGATGGGAAACAAAAAAAAATACATACAGTCAGCAACCCCTCTAGTACTTACAAACACAAACCAAGCTACAACAGTCTAGACACTTTCATGTTGGATGGGATTCTTGCAGCAATTTCACCTCATGATCAGGTATAAGAAAGGTATACAAAACAAGGTTGTTGATATGCTATCTAGACCTCTAGTTGTTGTTGCATCTATTCTTTTACAACATAGTTCTTTGGCTCATGATAGTTATAAAGAACAATATGTTTATGATGCTGATATTTTAAAAAGTATATGAGGATTTAATGAGTGGGAAACATGTAGGAGGATTGGATTATCATGTGCATGATGGAATTTTGTATCATTCTGGTAAACTTTGCATTCCACAGAATGAAAGAGTGCATATGATTAGGGAAACTCATACTTCTCTTATATCTGGACATTTTGGTATTGGTAAAATAGTTGCACATTTACAAATGTATTGTTATTGGCCTAGAATGCATGAACATGTAACCAGGTATATAAAAGGATGTTTACTTTGTGCCACAAGCAAGCCTAGCAATAGGAAGTTAGGACTTTACACTCCTCTTCCTATCCCTACACGTCCATGGGAAAGTATTTCCATGGATTTTGTAGGAGGTTTTCCCATGTCACGAAAGAAACATGACTATTTATATGTGGTTGTGGATAGATTTAGCAAGATGTGTGTGTTGATTCCTTGTACTAAACAAATAACTGGTGAAGGGACTACACATTTATTCTTTCAGTTTGTATGGGTTCATTTTGGTTTTCCCACTTCTATTATTTCAGATCGATATTCTAGGTTTCTTGGGAAATTTTGGTCAACTTTATGGGGTTTGATGGACACTAAACTAAAGAAAAGCATTGTTTTCCATCCACATACTGATGTTCAAACAGAGGTTGTGAACTGCATAGTGGTACATTTGCTTTGGGGCTATTATGGTAAACATCCTAAATTGTGGGATGAACATTTATATTATGTGCAACATGCTTATAACTGTGCCTTACATTCTTCTACTATGAAGTATCCTTTTGAGACTTGTTTTGGTTATCTGCCTAAATCTCCATTAGATTTATCTTTTGGACAAGAAACTATTGTTAGTGGACTTAGTGATACTAACAAAGCTAAAAAGTTTGTGCAGCGAATACAACAGGTCCATCAGTATGTCCGAGAATAGTTGGAGAAAATTCAAGTGAAATATAAAGCAAGGCATGATAAACATAGAACTGATCACAAGTTCCAAGTTGGTGATTCAATTTGGCTTCACATCAGCAAAGAAAGGCTAACAGGTGAAGGGAAAAAGTTAAAACCAATTCGGTATGGTCCATTCCAAATATTGGAGAAAATTGGTAACAATTATTTCTGGTTGGATTTACCTCCATACATGAAAATTTATTCAGTTGTAAATGTTGAAAATTTGAAGTTGTATGAACCGCCTATGATTATTGATCATGATGATAATGTTGTACCTTATGTTGATGATTTTGCACCTGAGTATCTTGATGAGTTGCAGGATGATATCATTTTGGACAGGAAGGTTAGAACCTCACAAAGGGGTGATGTTGAATATATTTGTGTGGGTTTAAAAGGAATGCATCCAAACAAGGTGAAATGGATGGAAACGAGAAAGGTGAGGGAGAAGTACCCTCACCTATTTACCAATTAAAATAACTTTTGGAGGTCCAAAATTTTCTCAGTGGGGAGGAGTGATCCAGAGGATCCTCACTGAGAAACACTGATATATAATATTTTCAGTATCAGTTATAGGAACTTGCATTGCATAGATAAAAAATAGAGCTTTTTGGTGGTATCTTGTTTGTAGAAAACGGAGCATGTATGCAGAAGTTATGGCCCGCTAAAATTTTTGGCCAACTGGTAAAAATCAGGACTGCACAAGTGACATGGACACATGCACATCCAAGTGGACCAATGAAATTGTGACACATGGAACAATGGATATGAAATAAAAAATTTGGTTTGTAACGCCGGTCTTCGAAACTTGGTTGCCGACAGGTGGGCCCCACTATTTTTTGGCTGGGGGCCCTCAGCCAGGTTTGACACACTCATTGTGGAGGGGTGCCTTGGCCTCCAATATTCATATTACCATTGTAGAGATTTTGTATATATATGTTCCTTATTGTATTGGCAGGTGACATGTGGGATATCTTATATTGCTTGAAAATATTGTAATGTATTGTAGTGTATCAGCTTATTAGAAAACTGACTTGGTGAGTCGAGCTAACTCAACTCAACCTACCCACTCGACCTACCTCTACTAACCCTTAACTATCAAGCTCATTGCTTATCTTCTGCCACACATACTACTTATCACATTATGCTTTTATGCAGACTACTTATCTCTTTACCAAACTTAACTAACTCCTTATCTCCAATATCTCCTAACTAAGTCCACTTACCTCTCCATGTGCCAAGCTTACCTTCACATTAGCACCAAACTTAACATAGTAACCACCACGTAACAACCGGCCAAAAAAATGGCTCATAAGATTAAATTAAACCCCGCCAACACCCTTATTTTAAACCACTTAGCTACATACCTACCCATGCGCAATGTGGGATTTTATCCCACAATTAAGAAAATGCAAAGTGCATGGAGGAGGCTGAAACCTTGGTCAGTGAGGTAAAAGATAAGGCTTGGCCATTGCACCTGGAGGTGCTAACCATTATATAAAACACTCTAATGTGTTATTTGAAAGGTAATATGCAGTAGAATGTGTAATTTTTAAAAGGATTATTGTGAGAGCTAGGAGTGGAATTTTGAGAAATTCCAAAAGAGACTAGGCTTAAAATTTGCAAGGAGATTATAGTGGCAATTGAGAAGGTCAAAGATGTCTTATTAAAGCATTTGTAAGTGTTATTAAGGCATTATTTTAATAGATCAGTCACATTTATATGGACCCGGAAGATGTAGGCCAAATGTCAAACTCCGTTTATCAATATGGTGACTCTAATTATCTTTGTTTAGTCTGGTTTATTTCTCTTATTTACATAGTGCTCACATTTTTTAATTTTAATTAAAAATACAAGAAATTCGTAATGTTGAATTTATTTCGAAAACTCATGTTTTAAAGCAAATTTGGTGAATGGTTTTTTTACAATTTTCTCACGATTTTGGATCATATGAGTACATATATATCACAAACATAGTGATCTATCATTATGACATACATTTAAATACCACACAACACATCAAACACTATCATGATGTAACATATTTCATTATGAAGCACTTTTTCACGCAACGCATTGTCCCACATATAATATATCACTAGAACAAGAAACATTACAATACTTTCGTAGCTCACAAAACATTTCCTTCACACACAAGATGATATTTCACATGAATTTCACATTAGATTCATGAGAGAGAGAGAGAGAAATTACTCCCATTGAGAAACACATCAATATCATAAAAATTCCACACTAAATGGTAATTGCAACAAGTGCACTCACATAATCACAAGCAGTACGTTTATCACATCACAAAAAACTAACACAATACTCCTCCACCATCATGCATGATACATCACAACACTGAAATGTCCCAGAGGTTCGAGAGCATGAACCTCCGCTTTAATACCAACTGTATCACCCACCCATGTGGGACCCAAACATAAGACCAAACATAGCATGATAATTTGTTTTGACTTTCATATTACTTGATACAATTGTGCGACACCAAAAGACTCACAAGAGATTTCCCCACATAACATAAGACGACTACACCAACATGAAGAACATACAAACGATATGATGATACCAAATGCACATCACGCCACACTATTAGAAATGAACAATTCCAAGGACACGACCCCAACATAATATGAATATCATCAATGGGCACTTTCCGCACTACCACCTTTTCATGTTTACAACATTATCATACTCATATTTCATTAATTAACCTTAGTGATTTAAAGAGTACTTAATATGAAAGCACACATTTTCCTTTTTTCTGGACCACATTTCTTTTGGTTTGTTTAATATTTAATGAATAATGGTCCCATCTAATTTAGTTCATTTATCTTATTGCAAATATATTGTATAACTCGATTGTTAATTAGAAGTAACTTAACATTACACATTATAAGATTGGATTTCCGAATTAGAAACTATATTTCCTCCATTACTTATTTTCATGTGGATCAATTCACATCCACTTTCACAACATAAAAACGATCTAATGAAGTTATGAATAATCTCCATGATACGTAAAATTCTTATACCAATAACACAAGAGTATATTCTCATTAACAAAGAGAAAGTTATAAATTTGCTTTATAATTAGTGTTTTAATGGTGCATTGATACATAACCCAATAATCTCTACAATCCAAAGCACTTTGTATTGTTATCACTTCTAATGGTGTTTAGTTCCTAATGCAACCAACTAAATTTGTTTATACGATATTGAGTCACTCAGAACACAAGGTGACGAAGTACCTTTATAACCATTGCAACTAATGCACCTCCACATGTCCAGAGACCCTCCAATAGTATCATGGAAAAGAATCATGATGACATTGACAATACCTCTAGAATCTCAAAGATTATAAGAGAATGTTTGATAGATCCTCTTTCCATGATGAAAACTTATATTCCTCCAACTGCCCTAAGATTCAAATACGATCATTATTTTTCCCTCGATGTTTAGCCTCAAGACAACTTTACAATTCCATAGCTTAGACCCTATGTCCCACAAGTACTGAGAATGACTCGAAGCCTTAAAATAAAGCATCCCACACAACTTAGCAACATGCTTGAAAATCATTCCTAGCAGGAACCCCTTATTCTCTAAACAATATTTTACCATTACCATTCCTATAGGGTGGTTTCGTGACAATGACAACAAGTAGACGTGACTCAACAAAAACTTGGAATTGGTGCTCTTATTGCCTCTAAACAAGGAGGTTCCAAAGAATGTTAAGGAAACTAGGCTCACCCTTTAATTTTTAGTTATCTACCTAATGTGCTCACACACAGGGGGTCGAACAAGGATCTTACTCTGAGGTTGTCCCTTCTATCTTGGTTTTTCTACAAATTCCAAAGTAATAATAAAAAAAACAAAGGAGTTTATTCATGAATAACCCACAAAAGTATGCTATGATAGATCAATTCATTTCCATTGAATAAGAACATCTATAACATTAACAAGATATAAACCTATAATTAAATCACCCCTAGAGAAGAATGCCCCTTTTCCAAAAGATGCCAATATAACACAATTTCATACTCATCCCAAAATAATCAATAAATAACATCCACGTTCATAACAATCATGTCGATACATCTACTTAATATTACATGTATATTTCAATGATATTTCATATTACCAAAGACACTAGCGACACTAACATCTCCTTCTTGTCTTGTGTACCTACAACCACCGCATGGTTAACACAACTACTTGGCATGGCATCAAACTACACCCAAGCACGAGTTACGATTTCATAGTTCTTTAACAATACTGAAACTATATTTAACATACTTCAAAGGAGAGTAAGAATTGTAATGCCATTACATTTTGTTTCCAAAGCCAAGGAGAGAGATAGAGAGAGGAGAGAGAAAATGATATTTTTCCACATTCGATTTCTTTTCAAGAAAGTGGCAACAAAAAGTTTCCTACAATCATGTATTTGTGTTTACAATGTTTATCTATCATTATTTTGCTTGGATAAGGTCATAAGATAATTTTCACTGATTGGTCACAAGTTTCCAAAAATGTCAAATCTAAACTAGTTGCTCAAAGATCAGAATTCAAAAACCATCTTGGATACTCAAACACCCACTGAAACAAATTCCTACCTATTTCCCTATATTTAGGGAAACACTCGGAGCTAGCAGAACCCCAGACTGGTAAGCAAGATTAAAATGGCCCTCATTTTTTGAGAGCTACCAATTGTAAATGCACTCAAGTGGACTTATCACACAACAACCATAGACCTACAAAACCTATCAGTAAAACTAGCTTGCGAGACGTTTTTCTCCAAACTGATGGTTTGAAGTAATTTTCTCGTAAAAATATTATAGGTTTGCGGGAGCCAAAATCAATTTTAACACCCAGGGCCAAAACAGAGGCTCAAAACCAAACTGCATTTTTAACTTTCAGCAGTTGTTTAAAGCTACAAACTAGCTTGTTGGGCTCCTAAACGTGTTAAAAAATAAGGTCAAATGGACTTCCAAGGAATAACCCAATGTTCAATTAGACACTCCACATGAAGAGGTACACAAATAAAGTTTTTTTTTCTCATTTCGGGGTCTGTAAGGTTATTTCGCACCTCCATGAAAAAATGGTTTTATTAACATTTGCACAAAGTCATCAAAAGGTAGTTTTACTAAGTTTCTCATTTAACACACCAACCACATGGTTTACAAAACCAAAATTACTATATTATTTTTCCAAACATCACACGAGGTAGAATGGGAGTAGACTTTACATTCAAGGTTACTTTTCTAGTTGCATACAAAACATAGGTAAATTTGTATAAGTCAGTATGTCTCATTTAGATCACCGATAATTTAATTTACTTTAGTTTGATTTTCTACCACATTAAAATAAGAAAACTAAAATCATTAAAATCATGCAAGAAGCGCAAGATGACCATGCCTGGGTTGAGCTGGCAGCTGGCAGACCGAAGAACAAAAGGTGCACAGTTTGCAGTCGTCCAAACGTTTCGTCAAATAGTATGCGGTCTTGAACAAGTTTTCACATTTTGCAAACATTGAAGACAATCAATCCGATAAACTAGTAAACAAGAAGCTATACTGAACAGAATATTCAAGATAATCAAAGAAAACAAAAGACAACACAAGATTTAACCTGGGAAACCCTTTTGGGAAAAAACCCATCACAGGAACTTCTCTCTCTTATCGCATTAACTTAACCGTTTACAATACAATAATGTGCTTCCAAATTCTACTTTACCCTACTGCATCTCCAGCTATTTGTAAGCAAAACAGTAAAAAATTGTCAAAGCGGTTTTACAATACAATGGGTACCAAAATCATGGGCTAATAAATACCCATAACGGTTCCACATAATTCATGGATTATGACACCACCCATATATACGTATAGATTAAAAAAACATATCTATAGGCTCCTAGAAAAATAGGAATTTCGAAAAAAATTCTTAGGGGCCAGCCCCCGAAACCCCCAGCCGAGGCCAACCTTCGACCCGTGCTAACGCTCGTGGAAGAGGTGTACAGTACTCGTGGATATACACTATACAAAATAACAAACATTTCTATCAGGGCATTTGTAACTACGACAACTAACAAAAATTCTCTATCCATTATGCTTTTATGGAAGCCCGTACCGTGTTCCAAGGCTCCCTTTTGGCACGGGAAAGGAGGATGCTAGCAAGGTTGTGGAGACGGCTTCTCACCTGCCAATTTGCATTTGATTGAAAGTTTCCAAAGTTGCTTTCAAAAGATCAAATTGTGTGCTACCAGTGGATATGGTTGTCCATTAAACCACATAGCATTTCAGGCAATTTACCAAACACTTAGCAGCCTTGCGAATCCTCATAAACAATAATGAGCCCAATCGCTCCAGCTTCTAAACAAACATGGCTCTAATCCTATTCAACGCATCCATTTAGTGAATACTCAACAAACCACAAGCTCCAAAAATCTACATTCTTTTAGGAATTTACTCAAATAGTTTGAACGCCCTAGCGTGGAGTTCCACCTCTTGCCTATTTGAAAAATAAGGGCAGCAACAAAACCAACAGCTCTAATCTAACCCAACTCTGCAATCATAACAGTCCAAGTGTCCACCCTATTTCTCCTTGCAGCAGAATAAACAAAATGTGAAAAGATGGAATTTGCTTCAGTATTTCGGTCATATACCCAGAAACCTTATGCAAGCGCAGTTTGGCATAAGATTTCTTTCCATTTGATTCACACAGTCTCTCTGTCTGATAAGCAACAGGATTCAGAAAAACCCTAAACTAAATCCAATTCCAATTCTAATTCCAACAATGCTTAGCTATCATCTTATTTTATCAGTGTACCATAGCATTGCAAGCATCAAAACAAAATGATACATATCTGTGGCGCCCCAATTTTTAATAAAACAGTCCAAGTGCTCTATCTAGGCTTCCCACGCATCCCTTCGGATTCAATCACATGCAAAATCACAACAACCAAAAACAATTCCCAAAATCTTCTCACGGCAACCAAACTTACAATAATTTTTCCTTGGTAAAAGTTTTGGCACAAGTCTCAAACCATTTGGGGAAAATTTAGGAATATAACATTATTTGATTATTTGTTTAAATTTGGTAGAACTCTCTTCTATTGCAAATTTCATGATCCATTTTATTATTTTAAAATTTGTTTCAACTTATTATCTTCCCAAATGACACTTATTTTATTACGTAATTAATTTTATTAAATTTAATAAGGTAATTAAGATATAATTAACGCAACCTTGTTATTTGCGGACGCACCCTGTGTCAAAGGTCGTAAGACCTCCTAACCACCACGGAGGTGGTAATAACTCGTAAATCCTGAAGGCTTGACTCACAACGAGATAAAACATCTCGGAAGCTTGAATTTTAGAGCTTTCTTAATTATTGATAATTGTGCTCTTGACCTTAGGAAAGACGGGCCATCAAAGATAAAAGATCCATACAATTACTTTTCTCATTTAACACCATTTAATATTTCATTTGTAGAAAGGTGATACTATTTTTCCTATATCGTATTTACTTGTTTCAAACTCTAAATTATTTATATTGTAAGCACGACGTTAAAATAATGAAATTCACTCCTACCAAGGACA
Source organism: Taxus chinensis (assembly GCA_019776745.2). NCBI lineage: Eukaryota > Viridiplantae > Streptophyta > Pinopsida > Cupressales > Taxaceae > Taxus > Taxus chinensis. The sequence goes on along the minus strand of CM034147.1, from coordinate 154,816,531 downwards.
AACTCGAGCCAACGTAGCTACAATCAGGAGGTGGTAATGGGAGGGGCATTACATTCACATTTTTTTTTCTTAGACTAAGTATTAGTAATGTTTTAGTTTCTCTAGGCTTTCTAACTCCTCACTTCACAACTCAAATACCAAGCCCTATTCCAAGGATTAATTCCATCTTCATTCAACTTATTTCATGATTAAGAACCTTCACCAACACTGAAAAACACAAAGTAATAGTGTTTAATTCTTACTTTCATTTAGCTTTATCCACACAATTTACTAGCCTTGTCAAACTAGGTTTTTCATGATAACTTCTCACAAACTAGGTTTCCTTGAGAAAAAATACACTTTTTAGACACCCATTAATCTCATTCAACTACCATGTCAATCATGCAAAGTGTTCATTAAGACAAACAACACATAAGTGACAATTTTCCTTCCAATTAGGTCTCTTTATGCTCAAAGCAAGACTGTTAGAGAACTAGCAAGTCGTACAACACTCAAATGACTCAAAATAATAATATCATTCAAATCATGATGTTTAGATGCTATGTAGAAATTTTCAACTGGGTTCATCCCTTAAATTTCAAGATTTACTCATTTTAATATTTTGGCCCTTATATAGGGTTTCACAAAGCCCTTGGACAAATAATGATTCAAGCCCTAAAAATAACTTTCTCAGCTTTTTCTAAGACTCCTTCAACTTTATCTTTTACATAACTACTCTTGAAACCCTACCAATATCTCCCAACAATAACATTTTCTCTACCTTGGCTTAAGAAACATTGTTTTCCTCACACATAATATGTCAAGTCTCTACTCCAAAATTCATTTATCATCACTCTTCACTCTTGACATGCATTTTATGACTGGTTCAAGAATGGTACGGCTCCCCTTTGTATTTAAATCATCATTTCTTTTGTTATTTCATCAAGCACTCTTAAAAATACATCAATAATCTTACCTAATTTATCGTCACCTGAGAAACTCCACTCTTTCTTGACACTCAGTATTAGAGAGGGTTCATTCTTACACATTAGAAAACCTTATCCATGCGTTTAAAACACATGCATAGTTTCTTAATTAACTCCATAACACTAAACACTTGTCATATCACCATGTATCATCAAAATCATCAAGTATTTCACTTCAAGTATCTAGCTAATGCATCAATACCAGCATTAATGACATTTTAAAGATTATAATCCACTCTAATACAACCATATAAAACTCATCAAATATATCATGAAAGATCAAATCTTATTCATATTTACAATAGTGTTCCATCTTTCTACACAAGAACCCTCTTTTTCTACAAGTTCCTCATGCTTAACCATACAAGTTCTTTCCTTCTTAAGGCTCCTTCCTATGTTCTTGAACCTTCAATCCTTCTCTCCAACTTCCTTTCCCTCTTCTCATTTGAATATCTCCATTTTCAAGACCTAAAAGGTGGGTGGGATAGTAATTTTTAGCCCTAACCATGGTGAAGACTAACCACACATGGTAACTCTAGCTTAACAAGTGGAAACACCTTAAATACATCAAATGAGGTCCTTCTGACGTATTACAATCTTTCATGACTTTACATATGACATTACACCTTTTAAGCCCATGCTTACAAATTCAAATATTAAAACGGTCCCTTTTGGAGCGAAACTCCTAAATAACCACTAAACACTCATGGGGGGACTTAAGATGGTTAAGAAGGGTTCAAAAATACCTAGCAAAATTCTTACGACCTACTACAAGCCAAAAATCATTACAAACCAAAAAAAATTTTATATACGAGGTTGATGCTCTTGCATAATTCTACATGACTTCATATTTGATGTACATAATTATATGCTACCTAATTTGGGTGGGTCTCTCAATTCATGGAAGGAAAAAAACCTCCAAACCCATATATGAATTTTACACTCAACTAAATCATGAGAGTATCGAAATCCATTTTCGGAGGATGGTTGATGTAGTCTCTTTGCTCATAGTCAAATTGTTGGAAAGATGCACTACCAAACATTATTTCACATAAGAAAAATAATTGGTAAATCAATTTGGTAGATTTTCCATTCAATTTCAAAAGTTATCTTATATTATAGTTGCAAGGTTTGAAGGATGCCTTATAAAATTCCAATCTACCACAATGAAAAAAACACATTGATTGAGTTATGTAGAAAACTTAAAATCCTTCATAGAACTTATAGGGATATAAAGGTTTCAGGAATCAATTTTCATTTAACTCTTGGAAACTATATTTGCAGATTAGGAATTGATGCTCAAAATGTTTAGAGAAAACTCTCTCCATTCAATATGCATCCTTTCTCTAAGAGATCATCATTTAACAGTAATAATTTCATCAACAAAATTCTTTAGCGACCGAATTCATTTTCACATGTTCCTACCATTAAATACTACTAGGAAGATTGTGATTATGAATTTGAAGTATGAAAAATATAATTTGCGAGGATGACTCTACAAGAGATTCAAGACTTTAAGTTACACCAAGTACCAAAAGGTATGATTGATGATGGATATGAAATGCATGAGCTTGAATTTGAAAATTCCATTCAAAATTCCCCTTTTCCTATCATTTATTGGTCCCCGTAAGAAAAACATAATATTTATGACCACATAAAACTCGTTCTCCGAAGAACCGGGAAGTGGATCATGAAGAAATTGGTATAATTCAAAGCTTCTAAGGAGCCTATATCTGAGGGAGATATATATTCTTCTCAATATTAACCAAGTATAAAATTCTATATGTGCGGACTTTAAGAAATGATCCTAAAGAGGAAGAAGGTCAATAAGAGTAAGAAGAAACAACAGAAGATCAGGAAGAGGAAGGTGAGGGAAATTATGAAGAATGGGATGAGGTTAATAAAATTATTACTAAAGATAGGTGGATGTATTAGTTCAAGGAAAAATTTGACCATAAGGAGACCTACTTCACCATTAGTATCTATTGAGAAATCTCCATCTATAGATAGCATTCCTACTTAAGTTCCCTCTCTTCCTACCCTTACTCTTAATATGCCTATCATAGGTTCCTTCATGGAAGATATAATCGATACTTCCTTCTCTTGGGTCCAACCATTGGTGGAGAAAAAAAAGCATAACCTAATTTTTTGGCTCCATATTATGATGTTGTGGCTTCTCTCATTGGTACTCGATCCCCTAAGAAAGTCAAGGTAACTTATCACCTTATATCTAACCCTTTAGGTCATCTGTTTATATAAATTACAAAATCCACAATTGATAAGAATGAAAATGAGAGGCAGACTATGAATTGACAATGATTTGAATGGGAGAATCCACTCCTGAAGGATATGTACAAAACTTGAGAGTAATTGAGAGAGTAAATAAAGGAAAATAAACACAACAATAACTAGAAGAATATGTTCAAAATATATTTTCTTTTATCAAAGTATTTATCTATCTGGATCCCACTCTTGTATCTCTTCCATCTTCCACCTCTTTGAACGACATTTATATCAAATACATTTCAAAAGTCCACAAGAACATTCAATGAGGTAAAGTTATAGAATATTGGGTTGATAAAGTGTTGGTAAATGTTTTCGAATTCGTTAACAAGGGATGTAAAGTATATGAGAATTTGGTAGTTGTCCAAAAATAATTAGATTCTGGAATTGAAAACATTGAAAAAGAAGACAAATTATGGGTTGATATGATTCTATAGTTAAGGATCATAAGAGTGAGTGATGAGAAAATTTTTATGTTTGAATTTTTTTTTGATAATTTGGAATACAATATTTGTAGTGTGAAATGGAGACTCAAGGTTCTTGAGGAAAGTTGAATGAATTTTCAAAACTTCATTCAAAAGGATGAATATTTAAATGCTAAAATATTTTTTGACATCAAAGCTCTTGGTTTTGATATATTTTGAGATGATTCCTATCAAAGGAATACAAAAAAATAAAATCAAGGATAAATTTAGCAAATTATTTAAAAAAGATTCATTTAAAGATGATGATTTAAACTAGGACAAAATGGATGAGATTTCATAAGTAAATAATGTAATTGTAGAGACCTCCAGGAACTTAGCTCAGTTCAGTGGAACTAATTTTGAAATAAAAAATGTGTTGGGAAGTTGGTTGAACAACTTGACAAATATTGTGAATCCAAAAGAATCAAATATTGTTTCCAACACTGACAAAGTTCAGGATACATGTTCTAAAGCTCAAAGTTCTGGCTTCCACACTTCCTTTCTAATAGTTTCAACAAAATGTTGATTTTTTATATTTTTGTGATGTACTTTTTGTTTTTCCTTTCACTAAATTATTAAAATTTAAAAGTCACTTAAGTGACTTAATTAAGTAAAAGTACAATGTAAAGTGAAAATTAGTTATTTTGAGGTAGTTACAACCTATTTTGTCTATAAAAGGGGATCTCTTCAATTGTAAAGGATTGGTTGGGTTTTGTGAAAAATACATTCAAGGTTGAATATAGAAGATATTTCTCTCCTTTCTCTCCTTCTTTCTTTCCCTTTTTTGTATTGCAATCTCATATAATAGAATCTAAAACCTTTTTTTCATTCTTGTCTTTCATAAATCACTGAACTTTATGTTAGTTTTTAATTTGTGGGCAAGTATTTTATGTCATATAATATTACAATTTCTTTAAATTAAATACATGTATGAGTAGATTGAGATCTATTTATTCTTTTCCAAAAGTGTTATCACCTCTTCCTCTCCTTTTCAAATAATTATTCCTAAAATGTAATACTCTCTCTTTGAATTCCTTCTGATATATCTATACAAATAAATTAGCAGTACCCCCATTAAGATATTTTTATTATAGATATTGTATATATTGCATGGTTCTATTTTTGGTTCTAAGTAAGGGAACCTCCGCATCATAGAGGCAGGGCTTCTTATCCCCTAAATTTTGGTTTATTTTTTCTAATACAAAATTTCCCTCCAACAATTTTTTAACGCCCACTATGGTGCACGTTCATATTTTTCAAAAAAATTCCCACCATATTTAGAAATATTTCCAAAATCACACTCTTTTTCTTCAACCAAATCTTATTTAGATTCTAAAATCAAAAGAAGACATTGCTTCAGATCTCATAAGTGTTGAGTAGGACAATCATACTAGTACAAATCAATACCATAGAATTTTTGCAATCATTAATTGTGAAAAACAACAATTTGATATTGCACATAGGGCTACACAGTTGATTTCTTAGAGAATACCTAGACAAATTATAGTGATATTTGTCCAAAGATTCACTTTGTAACCTCTAATTCCTAGACAATGAATTTTTGCTTTGACCATTACAGGTCATCCTCCTATTCAACAACCTAATCTTTCCCTTATACAAGATACTCAAAAGAATATTTTTGAGGATCTAAGAAGTTTATTTGGAGGAAAACAACAAATTGATCTCATTTCAATATTGATTCTAGAGTATTGGACAAAGTAGAAATAAATGCAAAAAAATTGAAGAGAATCGAGATTGAAAGTATATTGAATCAGCCCATAATAATTTCAACAAATAATTATATCATTATGTCAAATGACCATTAATGATCAGGCTCCTATCCCACAACCTGATCTCTTATTTTTCGTTCACTATCAAGAAGACGTCTCTGAAGAATTGAGGATGTTGGATTACGTAAACTATGAAGATGACATTCAATATAATATAAGTATTGAAGTGATAAATGAAGAAGATGCTCACACCCAAGCCATAAAAAGAGTACTAGTGATCAAAAGAAATCAAAGAAGAGAAGCATAAGCCACGGTTCTAGAATCTCTTGTCAATCCTATTGTTCCCATTGCTCCCATGGTTCTAATGATCCATATAGTTCCTAATCCTTATAATGTGCTTTGTAACCATAATATTATATGAACTAGTAAAAAGAAGATTCACCTAGTCTAGAGAATAAGGATCAACAAAACCTTATTTTTAACTACAACAGAAGCATTCTTAAAATTGTCTCTAGATAATAAAATGAGAAGTAAAATATTTGTAAGTACTCCACCAAGAAAGTGGAAGATAAGCTCTCCTCTCCAAGTAACTTTGAATGAAGCTTTAACTCTATTAAGAAATCATATACGTTTACAAGTTATATTTCCAAAGATGGATGTACTAGTTATGTGGGAACAAATTATTGGGCCTCTGAATTTAGCTCAACTGGTTCATGACCTACCTAAAGAAATCCATAATAATTTCCCAAAATTCAGAGGTGACTAAAAATTCCACAATGATGAACACCTTGCAACATTCTACGTTGCATGCAGAGCAATGGGATTAGCTCATGAAGATGTATCAGTTAGGAGTTTTGTCGAGAGCCTACAAGATAACATGGCTTAAAAGGTCTTATCACCTCCCAACTAATTGTATCACCAACTATGTAATCTCTATTTATTTCTCAAAACCCTAGACACACTGGCACATCACTCAGACATATCTGAGCGCTCACCCGAAGCACATAAAGGTACAAGGTCCCTCTTTTTATACCAGCTTTGTCAAGTTGTTAGCATGATAATTCATACATCCCATAACCATAAGTAATTAAAGGCAAGGTATAATAAGAATCAACTCCCAACCATAGTGCATAATAAATCAAACAAGGATCAATATCATATTCACTACACAATAGTCATGAGAAGTAACATCAACAATCAATAGCCATCCACAAGGATCCATTAAATTAATTCATAACAAAACCCATAGATGAATACATTATAATTACCATTACAAAGTCATGCGCACAAAAAAACTAGTAGCATAACTCTGTTACATACATTCATCCATGATCATGATGATATCAAAACCATGCAAATCAATACATATATATAACATTGGGGACTTACTCTTCACCACCTATGCACTCTAAAAAAATAGGCTACATGCTCAAAATAGTCATGCACCGTTACAAAAAAAACTAAGGAAGCATGCAAATTTCACCTAATAATAGATCATCTATAATTAACTCTATATCTAATCCTATTATGAACTCAAACTTTGCATGACTCTTCAGCTTCCTCTTGTTCCCAAAATAGCTATTGCTTCATCCACAAGTATTCTTGTCCTTATCCAATGTGTGTTCTGCACTCAATCCTATTCTTATCCCGTGCATGCAAAATGACTAAGTTCAAAACTTTCTCTTTCCTTGGCACACCCTTTATTTGTTGAACTCCCACGTTCTTACGCGCCCCCTTTCACGTGCCCTGATCTTATGCACCCATCCATACTTAGGCAATATTTTTTCAAGTCAATAAACTAGGATACCATGAAGAGAAATTTTGAATCCAAACTTAAACATGTGGAGGGTTCTCATACTCCCTTAGCACAACTCTCCTACCTTAAAAAGAAACCCAACAAACCCATGAGGGAATTCATAGCCAAATTTAATATACTTACATGTAAAATCCTTGTTGTTTCTCAAGAAACAACTAAAAAATATAAGGTGTTTCTTTATCATTTCTCATCTATCATAAGTGATATTTGCATTACAAAGATCTCAGCTGCCAAATATGCAAGATAACTAGGATTTGGCTATCAATGTGGAAGAAAAAATTATCATGCTAGGAAATTTAAGGAAAGAGCCCACTAAAAATAAAGCTCAAGCTTCTAGTCATACCAATTATGATCATTTTGTTCTTAAAATGGCTATTTAATTAATTTATTTGAAGAATCAGGTGTTATAAAATATTCCACCTAACATGTACACAAATATCCCAAGCAGAAACTTTGGCAACATGAATGATTTTTTGGTTTCTCATTCCAAACTTGCTATTGAAGCTCCTCTTATAAAATCCCCAATCAACACAGTATGTGAGATTCAAAAATGGATGATGATGAGATGGTTGAATAAGAAATTGAATAAGTTGAAGAAGAGGAAGAATATGAAGAAATAAGAAGGGAGTCCCAAATCGGTTGTCACATATGAATATGAGATGGATGATCATAACAAAAAAGTAGAAGACATGAATATTTACTCTTATGTTGTTCTAACTAGAACTCAGTTGACCAATTGAAAATATATTACTTAGCCAAAGAAGAAAGATAAAGCTAAGGATTATTTTGAAATCGTTAATGTTATTACAACGAAAGGATCCCATATGCATATTCTTTCCAAACCCACAACTAATAAAGTAAGTATTAAACCCTCTATTATGATTACCTCTGAAGTTTTTTCATCAATGTCATTTGACATAATTGTTCATATGAAGAAATCTAAAGTCCAAATTTCTGATGCAGAATATTTACAAGCCCACCCCGAACAATTTGATAGATTTTTCAAATTTATTAAATAAAGCACCCCGAAGTATTCTCAAATTTATCTATCATTCAAGGAAATTTTTCTCAGTCCCAAAACCTGTTATCCCAAATTTTCCCCGGGAAACTTTGGTCAGAACAAGCCTTACACATAAAGAAAACATGAAGGGAAATGTTTCGGACCCGCAAGCTCACATTCCAAGATGACAAACAGGTTACAGGTGGGCTCAAAAATGAAGGGGTAGTGCCGCAAGGGAGGATAGGAGAAAGAAAGGAAAAACAACAAGGATCCAAGGTCTTCAGGCTCAAAACCATTAAGAAAAGAATCCAGAATCGACTAAGTATGGAAGAGCCAGCAGAGGGAACCACGTGTCCTAACGGCACTCCTCCAAAGGTGAGTCCAAAAAAGAGAAGCTAAAGTGAGTGCCAGACTGATGCATGTCCTAGAGGAAAGCGGGGAGTCGGAAGGAAAGGTAAAAATTTGCCTTTCGTTCAAAGGGAAAAAGATAAATTGCGGACCCACGAGTCTGATTTTTTCTCTAAAAAGGGTGCCATGTGTCCCAAACCAAAAGGGGGCCCATTTTTCAAACTATTTTCCCCATCCATTCATGCGAATCCGATAAAAACTTTGAAGGGGCATATCTTTCGACTCATGGCTCAAAATATCACGAATCTGAAACCATTGGAAAGATCTTGGCCTCACCTACACCATGGAGGTCTGAAACTTTAATTTTGAGGAGGTTAGGTAAAGTAAAATGGAGGAAACATCTTCGAGCCTTCAATGCAAGATCCATCTATCTCAACAGCTAGATTGGATTCGATATGTTTCCGTCATTTTCTCTTCTTTCAAGGCGTCAAATCAAGGAATCATGCAGTAAAGTTAGATTTGGGGCATATTTTATCAGAAGCATTAACAGCAGTGGTTGAGCTTTAACCCACTTTTCCCACTTCCCTCTCTCGTTATTCTCTCCGATCAAATCTATAAATATAGGGGCAAGATTCATTGTAAAGGGTTGTTGCTCATTCTTCTTCCCTGCCCCCTCTCTCTTTCTTCTCCATGGTTGAATGTGGAGTTTAATCCTCCTCCCTTAGCTTTGTAATGGCATTTTCTTGCCTCTTGCTCATTAATGGTGTACTGTGTGAACTCCTGGAGCAATAAAATATGTTTCGTGATGTGTTTTGTCCATCCTTTGCTCATTTTTTTGGCTCTTCTCACCTTTCACCATTGCATGGTATATTGTGCATATCTCTGATGTCCATTGAAGGTTTTGGGAGTTGTGTTTAAGGGGTTTGAAATGGTGTTCTATGTGAACTTTATCCTTGTTCTTTGATGCATCTGTCTATCCTCTCCATTGCTCACCTCTCTCCATTTCAGGTAGCTGGGTTTGTGATCAGTAGTTCCCTTTTCTTGGTGTTATCACTTATTAGTATAGGATTTAATTATTTTCATGCTCTCTCTCTCTCTCTCTCCTTGGTCCCTTAGAATTTTTAGATTAGAAGTAGATAGTCACATTTCCTTCCTTAGAAGTAGTTTAGTACTAGGATTAGGAAGAGGAACCAGCCTTCTCTGGAGGATCATTCCCATTTACAAGTCCCATAGCTTGGGGAATGGTCCAATGTTATGCAAACCACACCAAGTGACCATGCCTTAGAAAAGTAGATCCATAACTCAATTGGGGGTGTTGTGATTTCGCACTAACAGTTTTGGCATGCCCAGTGGGACAGGTCTGAAGCACCTTACCACTTCACTTCATCAATTTCGATGTGCTCTTGGTGAAGATTTCAGCCTTTGGAGGCACGTTCAAGCACATCTGGTGACTCCATCTGGTCAAAAACCCATTCTCTGAGTTGCAGACCTTTTCCATCCATTTCCACTCATTTCATTCATTTTCTTCTTCCATATCTTTCATTTTCTCCCATTCCATGAAGTTGTGCATACATGACTTCATTCCCTTCATGGAACTCACACTTACATCAACAATACAATCCACCTCCAATGTATTTCCCAACTCCTCCAGATCAACATTATAATCAGATCCAGGATCATTATGCTTACCCATATGAGCAGTGTCAAAACTAGTTCGAATATGAAGCTTACCAAGGATAAGGGGACGCATATGATGGTGATAGTTATATAGAGGATGCTGGTCTATTGGAGAAGATTCAAAAAATGGAGGCTGTCATGGTTCAATTTAGGGCAACAACTCAAATGATGGATTTCAGAATTGGTTGTAGGGCACCTTGTCCATGGGAAGGCCCTTTTCCAAGACACTACAACCCTTAGGAAAAGCTGGACTTCATGATTGGAATACTACCTTAACCTGCACAGTGGATTAAGGACATTGGGGCTTATGAGAAAAGTGTGGGACAACCTTGTCAATGGGTAAGTCAATCACGAGCTCCCTGCCTTTCATTTTCTCTCCCTCAATATTTATCATTTTGACAGAGGCAAGAGTCAAGCTTCCCATCTGCTGCCCCAAATGTTAATTCCTCTTCTCCATCTACTAGTCTTCCATCCCACCTCAGTTTCTCTTCACTTTTCCCTTCCAAATCCAATTCCCCTCTACAAGTGCCAAAAGAAATGTCTTCCCCTTTGCCACAAACAAGGAAACAACTAGTGGAGACCCCACCCACCACTCCTCTTGCCTTCCCAAGTCCATGTTGGGAAGAGACTCCAAAAACCAGCCAAGGAGAACATCAAATAGAGGAACCCAACAGAGAATAAATGATAGAAAATATGAAGAGTTGGGCTGTTAAATTTGAGTTTTCAAAGGTTCCCTTGTTGTTTAATCCTATGGAGGAGGCTAAGGTCAAGCCGCAAGTGGTGGAAGCTCTAGCTATAGCACAATTAGGGCCAGGGGAGGAAGGAGCTACTCCTAATCCAAAAGAAGAGGAGTACATTCCAGCTGTGGAGGAAGACCATATAGTTTTAGAGGCTCCAAGTGCAGAGCAGGCCACAGAAGAACCTTCAGTTCTTCCTCCCACTTCATCCCCTTCAAGATCTGATGTTGAGGAAGAGTTTGATCTTTCAAACTTCATGTTTGAGGATGAAGGGAACCATGGTGAGTCAATTGTAGATCAGGAGGACACCATGAAGGAGGTTGAGCACCTGCAGTAGGACAACAAGGAGGTGGATTACCAGTCTAACTTGGAGGATTTCCTTGATGGAGGGGAACCCATGGAGATCACATCATTTTTTCCTCCATCTCTCACATCCCAAGCACATGAGCCTAAAGCCATGGAGGAGAACATTTAGGAATAGCAACCTGCACTTCATAACAGCCCTTTGGAACCAAGATTGGAAGACATGACTCTCCCATGTTCTTCACAAGAGAAGGAAGAGAAAAAGCATGAAGAAGTCATCATCCCTCTCACACCATCCATCCAAGATGGTCCAAAAGAAGACTCCATTTTTGGATTTTAATTTCAAAGAAATGGGCACATCCAAAGGATCAGACCGTGCCTAATCAGGTACTTGGCTTCATTGGAGCCAAAAGAGAAACCAAAACTAGTCATGCCTACTTCAGGGCATGAGGATGAGCATCAAAGTACCAAGGGTCCTCATCAACACCTCCGAAAGTCTGATCCAAGTCATCTTAAGGAGGTATTTTCCATTAATGTTGATACCTCGATGATTTGGGTGGAGGACCAGCTTATTATTAGTTTTTCACTCATCCAACCATCCATGTTCAGTGCCAAATCAGTTGTATGGCTGCCATTTTTTAGGAAGGGAAGCTATTTCTCCCTGCCAGTTGCACACTTTCTTTGAGCTCCCTTTACTCTTGGTTAGAGTAGTGTAGGTAGTTTTTTTTTCAGTAGAAGAAGTGCTTTTACACACTCTGCATGTTTCATTTGGAGCATGTATGATTTTCAGTTTTTACATAGTTTTTTGTGCTATTGCTCTTGCATATTGCATTTAGTTGGCTTTTGGTGAATTCCAACTTCAAGTTTCAATGGGTTTCCAAGAGGCTCAAAGGTTAGCATTTTAGAGTTCAGATCAGAATCAATTTATAAGGCTAGACTCCATGCCCAATAGATGCTTCAAGGCCACTGCTCTCTTCATCTAGCAGGCAGATGTCCCCGTGAGTCATCAAATTGTTATCCCAAATTTTCCCCTAGAAAGTTTGGTCAGAACAAGCCTTACACATAAAGAAAATATGAAGGGAAACATTTTGGACCTGCGAGCTCACATTCCAAGATGACAAATAGGTTACAGGTGGGCTCAGAAATGAAGGGGAAGTGCCGCAAGAGAGGCGAGGAGAAAGAAAGGAAAAATGGCAAGGATCTAAGGTCTTTGGGCTCAAAATTACTCAGGAAAGAATCCAAAATCGACTAAGTATGGAAGACCCAACAGAGGGAACCACGTGTCCTAACGGTGCTCCTCCAAAGGTGAATCCAAAAAAGAGAAGCTCAAACGAGCACCATACTGATGTGTGTCCCAGAGGAAGCGGGGATTTGGAAGGAAAGGTGAAAATTTTCCTTTCGTTCAAAGGCCAAAAGATAAATTGCGGACCTGCGAGTCTATTTTTTTCTCTAAAAATGGTGCCACGTGTCCCAAACCAAAAGGGGGTCCCATTTTTGAAACTCTTTTCCCTGTCCATTCGTACAGATCTGATACAAACTTTGAAGGGGCATATCTTTCGACTCAGGGCTCGAAATATCGCAAATCTGACACCATTGGAAAGATCTCGGCCTCACCTACGCCATAGAGGTCTGAGACTTTAATTTTGAGGAGGTTAAGTAAAGGAAAATGGAGGAAACATCTTTGGGCTTTAATGCAAAATCCATCTGTCTCAACAGCTAGATCAAATTTGATCTATTTCCGTCGTTTCCTCTTCTTTCAAGGCACCGAATCAAGGAATCATGCAGCAAAGATGGATTTGGGGCATATTTTATCAGAAGCATTAACAGCGATGGTTGAGCTTCAACCCACTTTTCCCACTTCCCTCTCTCTTTCTTCTCTATGATCAAATCTATAAATACAGGGGTAGGATTCATTGTAAAGGGTTGTTGTTCATTCTTCTTCCCTGCCCCCCTCTCTCTTTCTTATCCAAGGTTTAATGTGGATTTTAAGCCTCCCCCCTTGGCTTTGTAATGGAATTTTCTTTCCTCTTTCCCGTTAACAGTGTAATGTGTGAACTCCTGGAGCAATAAAATTTGTTTCGTGACATGTTTTTTCCATCCTTTGCTCATTTTGTTATCTCTTCTCGCCTCTCACCATTGCAGGGTATATTGTGCATATCTCTAATGTCCATTGCAGTTTTTGAGAGCTGTATTTAAGGGGTTTGAAATGGTGTTATGTGTGAACTTTATCCTTGGTCTGTGATGCATCTAGCCATCCTCTCCATTGCTCACCTCTCTCCATTTCAAGTATTTGGGTTTGTGATTAGTAGTTTCCTTTTCTCGGTGATATCACCTCTATAGTGTAGGATTTCTTTATTTTCATGCTCTCTCTCTCTCCTTGGTCCCTTGGAATTGTTAGATTAGGAGTAGATAGTCACATTTCCTTCCTTAGAAGTAGTTTAGCACTAGGATTAGGAAGAGGAACCAGCCTTCTCTGTAGGATCATTCCCATTTGCAAGTCCCACAGCTTGGGGAATGATCCAATGTTATGCAAATCACACCAAATGACCCTGCCTTCGAAAAGTAGATCCATAACTCATTTGGGGGTGTTGTGATTTCGCACTAACAAAACCCCTTCACAACAAAATTTACTGGCAACATCCACTTCCACATTAGGAAAAAATGAACCCTTTTATGTGACATTATTAATAACATGCCATAAATTGAGTAATTTATCATTCATTTTGGTGTCTTTGACAATGTGATTCCTACCCAAGTCATTCATTCCCTTGGCCTAAACCTCACTAGATATTTTGGTTCATGTTATTCCATGAAAACCAAAGAAGTACCTTTTATTGGTCAAATAAAATGTTCTGAAGTTGCATTTGCAGATTTCCCTGAAAAACGAGTTAAGGTTGGTGTGGGGTACTTTCCTTATTGTCTTGGGTCATTATTCACATCACTTGGTCATTCATCTCACTTAGGTGAGTGTAGACACCAAAATTGGGTCACACTCCCCTTGGCCTCCTGTCAAATAACCAAGTCAAACATATTCACCCAACCATGTCCCCTTTCGCCCCACATTAATATTAATTTAATTAAGTTAATTAAATTAATCCCCACCCTCACAATATACATTGCTTAATTATTCTAATTAAGCTAATTTCCACCTCACTTAGACACCTCACCTAGTCACCTCACCCTAGACCTATTCTTGGCATGTTTCCATAACCAACTAAGACTTAGTCCCACTTACCTTAATGAGCTAAGACTTAGTTTAACCCTAAAAATCAACACCTACTATCCCTCTAACTACCTTCCCGCTCATAAAAATGTAACGTCCATTCCAAATCCGTGGATCAAGGAATGAATTTGAGTTAAAAGAGGTGAGATTTGCCAATTTTAGTAAACCTACGGAGCCCCACCTTAACCAACGTTGGTCACCCCTAAACTGATGCCGGTCAACCAGGAACCGTCATCAATTACCATTTATTCACCTAAGTAACCTTGTTTTTGGGTTGGCACATTCTAAGAGCAAGAAGACGAGAAGAGAGCTGCATGCAAGCAGAACCAGAGCCTTTTCATGCACCCAGACATCCATAGCCAACACCAGGACAGATCCAAAAGCATTTGGAACTCACAATAACATTCTGGGAAGCCTCACTATTGCACCAAGCTCCATTCCATCAACTGATCATCACCACCACCCAACCATTGGACCTGCAACATTGGTAAGTGTTTTATCATTAATCATTTCCATTCCTATTATGTTCATAGAGTTGTTATCATTTTTTTCATCATTCTTCTATTAATATTCCCATTCCTCCATAGCCTTCTTTCTGAAAAACCCAAAAATATCACCCACCCATTTATCAGATCACCTATCCTAGCCCTTCCACCTCTATGAGTGTTCTCAGCATTCCCACAGACCTCGTCATCCCCTTCTTTAGCCTAATCTAACCTTACCCAGACTCTACAATAAATTTTTCAATGAACTAATGTCACCCCACTCTACCGACGTCAGTTACCCATAACCGTTGTCAGTCTCCCTTAAACCATCATTGGTTATACCCAACCGACCTTGGTCTTTGTGTTTCACACCTTGTGCCAATAATAAAACCAATCCACCTTTTACCAAATAACCTAAGCAACCCATAACCTGAACTTGACCAGTTCCAGTACCCTGACACCTACCAACCCTTCAGATCTGACTATAGCCTAGCCTATTATATTAGATTTGCTTACTATACTTGAATGAGATACCTAAATCATACCAACTACAATAGAACTTTACTTATTTCTTACATTAATTTATCTTAAACAATGGACTCACAGCCATCTAGGAAGTATCACACTTCCCGAAACTAGCATACGCTAGGCAGTCCACTGTCATATGTCATTTAACTTCTCTTTTGTGGTCTTGTTTTCTATTACAAGTAGTTCCTCCTAGCCAAAAAGGAATCTCTCACAGTCGGCACTAGATCAAGAAGTCAGAATGCGTGAAACAACCATCAATCATCCCATTTAACAGGTATTCCTCCTAGCCCTTACCCTTATCTGTTTCATCATTCAAAAAAATAAAGAAAATGGTGAAACAATGAGATCATAGGTCTTAGATGTCTTAGGAGCTATGACATATTTCAACGTAGAATTTTTCATACGTGTCAGTGTTTATTAGTGTGTCATACAGGGGTTACTTTCCATTTATGGAACGTAACTCCTTGTTTCCCTTATGGAGGTATGATTGGTCTTGTATTGGGAGTTGCACAACACTCCTATTTGTACCCTTTTTTCTATTATATGACAATGAGTAGACCCTTTTATTTTTCATGCACATTTCATGGCGATTGAATGCTTGCTTACTACATGGAACTCCATCACACTTCCATTCAAGTACAACTCGGTTGATGTGCATACCATCTCACTTGATCTTCGTTCTCACATTCTCTCACATGGTATCTTACTAGTTTTTTGTGCAAGCTTCTTTATTTATTGTTGATTCATGTTTTACTTACATTATTGGGTTCATCTCAGTTTTTGTGGAGGTTTTTTGGTTTGTGTGTTGTTTTTGATGCATGTGTAGGTAAATTTTAGAGTTTCAGGTTTTTTTCCCACTATATCTAGTTGTTTACAGCCAACTTTGGTGGAAAATCATCTTTTGGAGCTATTTATGATTTTTTTAGTTATCGGATTTTTCATTAAAATTTTAGTTTTTTCTGAAATTTCTATTTTTCTACAATCTATCTCCTTCCCTACTCCTTTTTTCATCCTGCTCCGACCTACACCTCTCCACCCGAGCTCCTCATTGTCACTCAACTTAGCCAAGCCCATTCATGGCTTGGCTCCTCAATGACACCTCTTTCCCTAACTCATTTCACAAGTTACTTGTTGGTTTTTGTGGCTTGCTTCAACTGTCTAGGATTATTTTTTTAGTTACTCATGTTGGTTTGATCTTGGTTTGTGTATCGTCTGACGAGTTCCTATCTTTCTCAACAGTTTGGTTCTTTGCATTGGTATTTGGCCCCTATGTGTTTGTGACAACTTTTCCGACTAACCATATCTCCATGTGTTCATCCCTAGAACCCTACGTGTTTTTGGGTGGCTCGACCATTTTATCTCCTACTATTTTGGTCCATGTGTGTTTGTTTTCCATTCTCCCTCACTTTCTCGATCATCTGAGCTCCACCTTGGCCCTGTTTCGATTCCTATGACCTTGACTCTTTCCCCTTTCTTGTTTACCTCTTTGGTGCTTGATCCAACCTGATCGGTTCTTGCACATGCATTCTCCATGTCAACCCGACCTCTGCTCTATGTGGATTGGTAGTGACTTAGCCTCCATCGAGTTATCTCCAACTCAACTATTGCGTTACATCTTGTTTCAACCTTTCATGCACTAAACCAACCCCTGCATCGAGTCTTTCTTAACTCTCCCTTCCTCCTCACTTTGCTCGATAACCCTGCACCGAGCTCCACATGGAGCTCACTCCACGTGCTACTCTCTGACCACCATCATTGTCTATCTCAAGCTTTGTCCCACCTTGGATGCCTTATGCTTCTCCCTCCTCACTTCACGTGTCATACACCTATAGTGTTTTTATTACCCAATATGTTTATGCGTGTTGGCACTTCATCCAGACAAGTCTAGAAGCTCACCCGAAGCACGCGCAACAACCAGTTCCCTCCTTTCTTATGCCTAAACATATGTTAACATGCATGTTTAAGAACCACAACTAGAATAACTATACACATAAGCAGAAACATCATATCATGATAGCTCAACAACACGTATAATAAGAAAATACTCATTTATAATTACTATTAAGATATGAATACCCATTAAGCCATGTTCAGAGATAGAGATATTTGCAATCCATACACAATTATCCATTATAAAAATAATTGATAACATAAATTAAGAGATGAATACATTACAATCCATTACATTAGTGCACTAGAACATGCGCGCACACCTATAGATTCAAGAACATTACATCAAAATCTCTCAAGCTCTGCACTAACTGGTCTCTTCGCTTTCTCACTTTAGGAAATTTTTAGTACAATGAGGTATGAATTATATTTATAATGTGTGTACTTTCCCTTCACTACCTACATGTACAGTCCTAATAATAGGTGTGCTCAAAATACATCTTACATGTTTTTCCTAACAATAGCATGAGCTATAAATAACTTCAAGCTTTATCTTCTTTAATTCTTATTATTAGCCTTCTCCATGCATTAATTTCTATATTATGCATTATCTTTATCTTTATCTTTATCTGCATGTGTTTTCTTATCCTTTTCTTGACCGCTAAGTCACCTCACTATTTTCTATTTTAGCCGACGCTCTCAAATTGGCTAAGTCCTTAATACTCTACATGCATGCACGCAGCCTTGCACACTGACATGTTTCATTTTTGTGTGCACCCTTGATGCACTATTTTACTTTCCTGTGCGCAAATCCTTACACGTGAACCTCTGTGTTCTATTGGTACTTAGTCAATTTTCTCCGACCAACATTAGCTCGCACTAAGGATATTGTCCATCCTTGGAAATATTTCATCAAAATCACTTCTCCAATGAAATAATAAAGAATAAACAATGACATGGGAATATCCACAAAGAATCAAAAAATAAGACATGCACACACTCAATCGGTCTTGTGGTGGCTGGAGTAGTTCTGGGAACTCCGTATTCAGGATATTCTCCAGCTCTTTCCATCCTTCAAGCTCCTTGGCAGTTGAATCTGGTACGAATCCAGTAATGTTTGACACCTACTTAGGGGTCATTTCTTCCCTCTTTTCCTTTAATTCCATAATGACTCTAGAAAGGCTTATTTCCATTCCGTCCAGCACATCCATCCTGCATGCAACTAATAAACCAAGTTATTCAGGTCTTTTCTCAAAGGTATGTCTCACGATCTTCAATAAATCTCTCTTCCTCACTATTTTCACCACGATCTCATCACATCCAACTTTATTATCTTTCTTGTCTATTTGCACTTGTTTCATTTCAGCCTCATCTTAAGTGATGTGTGCCTTAATAAAGGGTTCTAGATATTGACAATTGTCAAAGGCACACCCTCATTGCTTCATGGATTCTTTAATCATGATGCTCAACACCTCATACTCCATTATCTTTTGTGTGACTACTTCTTTATAATTTTCTCTCTGTGTAGTCAACTCTTCCTCTAATTTCCTTGGCACATACTTCTTCTCATGTAATAACATGCACGCTAAATCCTCTAAGTAGTGAAATTCATATGGATACTCATCTTGGGCCTTATCCACCAATTCGGCATGCGTCGTCATGATGGAATTTTATATCCGTTCAACCTTATTATATGCATACTTTGTATGCTTCTTTGTTGCCTCAAGTTCTTCAGTGAGTCACTATAATTCTTGTTTTTTATCCCTTTTGTCTTCAAAAAAAACTCTTATTATGTCCCCCTTATCCATATTATGGCGCACAATGTTTCCTGCCATTTTGTTCAAAGCATTTTTGGCTTGTTCATATGTTAGCTCTCTAGGGTTGATTGTTATGAGGAGTGTTCCTAGTTCCTTCTTCATTTTACACCTAGAATATGCTTCATTTTTAATCTTGAACTTAGGTTCCTCCATGTGCTTTTGCATGCTCCACGAAAGAATATTCCTAGCACACATTTTCCTGCCTTTAGGGTAAATCATCTCCCATCCATATAGCTCCTTACTTGGAATTTTGCTTTGAAACCTTTCCCACAATACCTTTAATTAATCGTCAATATAGTTCATTTTTGGCAGTCACAAGATATCCTCCTTTTTCTTCCTTCCACCAATACACCTTCCTTTAGGAACCTCTATCTCAACATTTAGTTGTGCATTGTTTGCAGTTCATAGGCCTTCTCTAGTAGGCTACATTGTTCCATTGTTCTTCTTCTTCATCTCCTTCAGGGCCTTCTTCATGTGCAGTGTGAATCTCCTCATCATGTTGCAAATTCTCATCCTTATTCATTTCCTCCTCTTCCTGATTCGGCTCTTCATTTCATGCAAACTTTTCCACCAACTTATCTTCATCACTATCTGTAACATGCACCAAACGTCACCTCATTTTCTTTTCTTATCTGGGCTTGGCTTGGTTGGGGTGACTTTAGGTGACTTATTTATTTCCTCTGATGTCCCTATAGCCTGGTAATCTCTCACGCACTACCTATGTAGCTTCCTCATGTGGCTATGATCTACCATGATCTCCTCCTTTTCCTTTTCTTCTTCTTCCTAAGGAAGGGTTTCCTTGCATGACCTTTTTGTACCCAATATTTATTTTCCCTTAAGAGGTTTCAGGAGGTTAAGATCTACTCCATCAACATAATTCTCATTTTTCATTATGGGCCTCAGATGTACTTAAACTCTTATTGCATCCTTCCCCACCACAAGAGTTACAAGAGTGATGTCCATATTATCATATTCCATTACCCCCACATAAGATGAGTTGGAGGGGTATAAAAATGTGGTGTGAAAAGTGTGGCAGCTAACATCTACCTTATCCGCATCAAAATTCAGCTTTCATGCATCCTTAATCCCATTCACCAGTGCGTGGAAGTACTTGGTAGTGAAAGTGAAGGGAAATTTACACCATGGGCCCTTTTCCCCATTACTCATGTAAAACCTCCCCAGAATAAAGTTGTGATGCATTGCAAATTGTTCCTTACCTTCCAATATTGAGGGAAACTCCCTTGACACATGCCACTCTTTCTCGAATGCTTCACGCATCCATTTGTACCACTTGTTCACCTGAAGATTATATGAATTATTTATAGCTTTGTCGCAGGTATATTCTGAAAACCTTTGTGCGGGTGATTTTCTTTCTACCGAGTATACCCACACCTTGTCTTTAGGCCCATGTGGAACCCCTATCTCCCAAAATAAATTAAGAGTAGTATGGCGCCCCAATTTATCTTCTCACCTTTTCTCACTTGGATGCACGACTCCTCACTTGTGCCTTCAGTAATGAATCCGAAAATATTATACATGGTATTTGGTGTCATCTTGTGTGCTATGTGTATCCATTTATTGTTCACTTGGGTCCACCTCTCTAATGCACCTAACTTGCAACTCAATATATGTGCTACAACTCGTGTGGTTGGGTAATTAATGTTTGTGACATTTATTGTGCAATTCCCATGTTGATAATTGAATTTATTAGTTGTGGATTCTACCCATCATTATCACCCAAGTCCTACTCAATTTCAAGGCCTGAGATACGCAAACATGTCACTCATCCAATTAGTTGCACAATGATGCACATTCTTCTACCAGAAAAATAGAAAAAGTCCTCATGGACGTGTGACATGAGCCACTAATATAGTCACAAGGGTTTTCTAAAGAAGGTAAATTCATACAGTTGGAGAACTCCCACACTGTACATGTCCTTCTTTATTGTATCATCATATACTAGCTACCCTTTTGTAGTCCTCTGGTCCATATTTCTCATCACATCCTTGTTTATTTTTCCCTCATGCACATCGGAGTGATGATTATAATCACTTATCTTGCACTTAGTTAAGTACGATTCCCATGACTGTCCTACAATTACTTCACCAAGGTACTGCATGTCTGAAAACCATTCTTCCAGCTCATCTTCTGTCCCAAGCTTCTTCCCCTTGCCCTTTCCCTTGGATTTGGGTGACTATGTAGTAGTGGCTGCTTTATTTGGGACCATTATTCAACTATGTAAGTTTACAAGTTGGTGATGACTTCACTCTTCCTTCAACCTTGAATTTCACACTTTGTAGAGAAAATGTGCCCTAGGTGCTAAATGTATCTGCTCAAAATCATGTATCTCTATGTCGAGCATTCAATCCTTTAACCTTCTTTGCTTGAATCCAGTTGTTCATGTTCCCTAGTTCTATTATTCACGACGTCTTTCCCTAGATCAAAATTTGTGCACTCACACTTTCGCAAACCCTAGCTCAAGCCCTTACTTTTAAATAGCCTTTACAAATTTTGTTCCTTCACACACCTACTTCCACTAATAAATCTTTCACACCCACGGTTGTTCTCTAGTTTGATCCTTACACTCTGGTTTGATCCTTGTACTCTGGTTCGATCCTTACACTCTCGCACTTTGTTTTGCACTTCATTGCTCTTTGGTAGCTCAAAATCTTCACAATGTATGGTAAGAATGAACTAATCTACGCTCCTTTTATAGATTTCCAAAATTTGATTGTATTAATTTCTCCTCACCTACCACCACTCTAAGCATTAAATGTGATTTTTTAATTTTTTGTGAACTTTCCTACTTTCTTCTACATGCGTTAGTCATAACCTTCTGGTGCACTACCACTTTCCAAGATGCATTCTTTAATTTGTACACTTCCCTATGCCGCAACCCATCTTCCTCTGCACCACACCCAAAGTAGCATATCTTGTTGTTGCCTCCCTCGCGTTACACTATGCGGCCTTTGTGTGGTCTTCACCACCTGAGAAACTCTTTTTTAACACCATGATTCCTAATCACTTGTAGCACTTTCCTTCTCATTCACACATTCCCAATTCATATCCACCAAGAACCTTTTTTTCATATTATCACTAGCACCCATGTACCAACTTTAATAGATGTACTAACATCACATAGTATCTTTTACGTGTAGTCACACTTGTTTCACCCCACACTAAAGGTATGTGTACTCCTCTACGCATCAACTAAATAAGTAGTAATCAACTACTGCACACAAATGCACTTATTACAACAAAACAAGTAAAGAAAAAACATGAAAGGGAAATATAATCTAAGTGGCAATAATATGTTATTATAAACACAAAGGAAGATTATTTATAGTAGGGCTTCAACCTACTCTCATTGAAGTAACCGAGCAACATGGTGTCATCCAATTCCTACAATTCACATGCACCTTATTCTAGTATCTTGGTCACTACAAAGTTTCCCAACTAATGGATTTTCAATTTCCCTAGATGGCATGAAAACATGGAGTCATACAGAAGTACCATCTTTCCAAGTGAAAAATACTTGTTCTTGATGTGCCTGTCATGCCATGACTTTTATCTTCTGACTATAACATGCAATGACGCACCACTAATATAATTTCATAAAATTATCAATGCACTCGTCAATTATTTTCTCATCATACAATCCTCCCGCGCATGTAATACGTAGGGATGGTAGTATAAATTACACAGGTAATACAGGCTCTCTGCCAAATACCAGATGAAAGGGTGTGGCCTTATTCAACCATTTATAGGTTGTCATATATTCCCAAAGTATGGATGATACCTTTTCATCTCAATCCTTTCTTCAAACATCACATATATTTGTTAGTGTTTTTCCCAAGATCTTGTTGAAAGCTTCAGTAGTGCCATTAACCTGAGGGTGATAAGGGGTAGTTTTATTGTGTCTCACCATAAATTCTATCAATAAATTATAATAGTATCATTTAAGAAATGAGTTCCTCTATCACTCATTAGGCTCAATGGGAACCCATACATGTTGATGATGTTTTCCCAAAGGGACCTCCCTATTGTAGTTGTCATGCAATATTTTATAGGTGCAACCTCTACCCACCTATTCAATTAATTAGTGCATGTGATGATGTAACACACACATGTCCTGCACATGGGTGGTGCAATAGGTCCTACAAAATCAATGGATCGATTTTCAAATGATTTTGCGCTCGTAATGGGTCAAAAAAGCATCTTGTCTCTATTCCCAGGCTTTCCAATCCTCTGATAGTAATCACATCCTTTGACAAAATCCTTGGTATCTTTGTATAATGTCTCCCACCATAGACCTGCTAAAAGGATCTTATGCACAGTGACATCTCCTACATAATGGCCTCCGACTATTTCTCCATGAGCCTTCTTCATGATGCATTCACACTTATGCTACAAAACACATCTATACAAGACCTCATCATGCCCCATTTTGTATAGGTATATGCCAATGATTTGACGTGGTGCAACAAGAATTATAAGTTGCTTATTTTCCAATGTCTTCATTCCTTATGGTGCAAGTCCACTGCGAAAAAATACTACAATATATTCCAAATCAGCTGGAGCATGGTACTGCAATATGAGCACTTCCTCTCCATAACTGATTTTTGACAAATGGTCAGGTCTTAGATTTATCTTGCATGGATTTACTACAACTATAAAGTCATATTCTTGGAAAATAAGTATCCACTGGCAGATGTGCCCTTGTAAAAAAGGTTTTTTGACTAAGTAATTTAATGTTGTATGATATGTGTAAAAGATAAACGATGTGCCAATAAGTATTGTATAAACTTGTGAAGTGAATAGATCATGGATAACACCTCGCACTCTATAGTTGTGTAGTTCTACTATGTTGGTGGTAACTTCCTACTTGCAAAACATATGGGATGATCCACGTTTCCCTCACCTGGTTGCACCAAGACCATGACAATAGCCATGTCAGAGGAATCTACATGGACATGAAAAGGTTTTTTCCATGAAGGGAAGTGCGAGATAGGTGCAGTTGTAAGCTTCTCCTTCAAGGTCTCAAATGCATGTTGTTGCGGGTCACCCTAATAAAAAATTTCCATTGGCCTAAAGCAATTCCTCTAGGGGCACTGCTATATTTTGATAACCATTAATGAATTTTCTATAGTAGCCAGTGTTCCCCAAGAAACCACTCTTTCACTTTGGTTGGTAGGTTCTTCCAACCCTAAAATGATTGCAATCTTGGCAGGGTCTACCACTAGTCCTTCCTTACAAATTATGTGGCCAAGCAATGTACCAAAAGGGGTGGAAAAGATACACTTCTTAGTTTTTAGAGAGATGTAAAGTTGCATGCATCTCTCAAACATAAACCTTATATTATCATAGTGATCCTTGACTAGCCCATAGATGGTCCAATCATCCAGATAAACAAGTAAAAATGTATGAATGAAGTTTTGGAATGTTTGAACAATGATGCGCGAGAACACCGTTGGTGCATTCTTCAGTCTTAAGGGCATCACAGTATACATAAAAATTCCCCATTAGTTTGCAAAGGTGGTATTTTCTTGGTCCGCACGCATAATTTTTACCTGATGGTACCCTAAGAATCCATCCGTAAATGAATAGATTTCACGCCCTACTATGCCTTCCAAGATTTCTTCAGTGAATGGAGTAGGAAAAAGATCTGTGACATATGAAGCATTGAGTACCATGTAGTCAACATAGATCTTGATCAAACCATTAATATTAATCACCATGGGACTAACCCACTCATACCCAATAGAATGTATGATCCATGACTTAAGCATCTTGTCAATCTCCTCTTTGACCTTTTCACACATGTTGGGCTGATATTGTAAGGCCTCTTCCGAATTTAATGCACACCTTCTTCCAGATTAATCTTCATCTCTCCCAATGAGGGATGTATTCCCTTCAACTCGTGGTAACCCAATGGGAAAAAGTCTTAGAAATCGCAAAACAGTTCAATGATCTTCACAACCTTTGGTTCTGACCAATAATTGCCAATAATAGCCTCAGTAGGCATATCCTCAATGCCAATATTCACATTTTTAGTCTTCATAGGAACGTGATATGCACGTGCCTACTCATATTTAGATTTCATTCCTTCACGCACACCCTATATGTTCTTTATTTTTAGATCTTCAACTTCCTCATCATCAATGAGGTAGACCATTTTCCCTTTTTCCTTCTCTCTACATGCATGCCCTAGCTGGATCTCTTATGTTTCTACTACATCCTCATGCACCTCAGTCTCAAGTTCTCCCAAGGGCTGAACCATAAGTTCCTTTTCCTTAGTGTTATCTCCCAATGTGATGAAATTCATGATCTATAAGGCCTCATGTGTTTTGGTGGCTTATTAAAAAATAATCAAAAGTGTGATCCATACCTTCAATCATGTCTCGTCAACTTACAGTCTCTTGCTTTAACTCGGCATGCACGTCCCATACATACATGCATCCATTCAAAGTAGAGTAGAACTTTTGTACCCAAAGGGATTGTGGTATAACATCTTTCCCTTGTTCCCATTTTCTTTCATAGTTGTGGATTTATACCAAAGTAGGATTCTTCCCATCATACTCGTGTACAAGAGAAGGAATATTGCTCCAAGAAAACCTTGTTAAAAAGGCTACCCTTACTTTGCGTCAACCCAATAAATTATCTATGTGTGTCACCAACTAACGTGTCATTGAAAAATGAAATGTATAAACCATAATATTTTTTCTATCTTCTTCATTTCGTCATTGGTCTTCTATCACGTGTAAAAAGGAGTCAAGTTTCTCTTCCCCAATGTATCTTGGTAACTGGTTTTTTCCCAAGTGCTTGATCATGTGTGGCCTAGTCATCCTAATAACTCTTCCCTTAACCTCACGACCTACCATCTCATATGTTCCATGGGCCCAATTTTCATAAGAAACGTTAGTAGTATCATTGATAGATTGTGCATCCTCTCAATGTAGGGAACCCTCCTTTGATGGCTCTACATTCTCTAAATCGCACATTGTATGTGCATATATTTGATTGAGTTCTTCTTCACTAATAGGCTTAATATATGGAGAAACATTTGTCTCATCCACTGGTATTACCACGTGCTCATTTTTTTCCTCAAAACTGATATATCTTTTGTTGAAGCCCAAGTCAACACTGTTTGCATAGCACCATGGATGGCCTAAAAGTGATGGGAAGTTATATGCTTCTACAAGTTCCAATACTTCAAAATCACCTGTGAACTTTACACCCTGGATAATGATGGAGGAATATTTCAAAACACCAATGGGTATGGCCCTCGTTTTATTTTCCATGTACAACACATTTAAAGATGGCTGCAATTATGGCCTTCCCTTTTGGTTCCATGCATCCAAAGTCAGAAAATTGAATTTTGTGCTTGTGTCAATAAGAATGTTACTCATCAGCCAACCATTAATTACTACATCTAGTGTTATCTCCTTATCAAAATTATGGTCTAGTGGTGGTAAATTTGCATGAAGTATCTGACGCTGACCTCCAATCCATGCATGTGGTACTTTCTCGTGCAACCATTCTCCTAACAAAGGAATCATGTTCTCCTACCTTAGTATCCTAAACACTTATTTCAAATTATCAACATCTTTCTGTGGGAGCTCAGGTTCCTTTGTGTGTTGTCTCTCATGTGCTTGCTTATTTAAGTGTTGGATTTCACCTTGTAGTTCTCTAAAAAAACACATGGTATCTTGGTACACCTTCTAATGAGCAGCGTCTAGACATTTAACATGTATGAATTCTTATCTCCTGGTGAGAGGATTTGCCTTTATATTCTCACACACATGTGTTGCTTCTGTGCAAATAGTAAATAACATAGGATGGAGCTCCATATCAGGTATCTTTTCACGTGCCCATTATTCAAGCTTCGCACATTCTACCTTAATCATCTCAATGCCCTTTTCCTTCCTTTTACTTTTACACATATGCTCATAAATTTTTGGAAAATCCTCAACCTTATGTTCCTTTCCACAGTATGTGCATACCAAGATCTTAGGGAACTCACATTTATCATGATCTAGTGATCCAAAAGTATAACATGTCCCACGCGCAAACCTTCCTCTACCACCATGGCCTCTACTCTGATATCCATCATTCCCATTTTTTTGTGTCTCCCTAGTCTATCCTTCTTGCTCCTAGGAACTACTTTCCATAGTGATCTGACGCATCCCAATATTACATGCCTCATGAATATGGTCATTAAAATGAGAGTTAGCTATATAATGGGTATGTGTGTCTCAAATCTTGAAGTACATAAAGACGATATTTTGTGTCACGTGTTGTAAAAGTGGATGATTCCTAACATCATGATTCTTGTGAAAAATATCAAAAGATTTCAACAAAGCATGCACACTTTGTTTTGGGAATCCATCCTTTGTATGTCCTTTAACCTTGAAATCCATACACCATAACCCACTACGTTTCTCATGCGCCGAATTGGTAGGGAGTTTTTCCGGTTGTGTAGCCATCATTGTTATCTGCACCTCAATAAAATTGATCACTGTTGTATCAAAAAATTTGACTGCTTCCGCATGTAGAGCTACTTCAAAAGCCTCATGTGGATCAATTAATGTTTTATGGAACAATGCTCTTTTGAATAGTGTCAATAATCTTCCTATGAACCACTACTTGTGTTGACCCTATACCATAAGATAACTTAGGTGACAATATTTTAAATCATGTATCATAATCCATGATGCTCTCAGACAAGCCTTGCTTGATGTCCTTAAGTGAACTAATGATTTTTTGTTCAAACTCCATAATGTCAAATTTAGTTAAAAAGGCAGTGCGCAGTGCATCATAATCCACCGTAGTCTTGTGTAGATCATATTTTCTATACCAAATTTGTGCAGGGCCTTGAAGTGTGGTGGAAAACTTAATTTCCTTCCTATCAGAAGCCATTATTCCTTCAGCCCTCCATAATAACTCACACTTATGCACGTATTTAGCTGCATCTTCCATATCCCTATACTCTAGCAAGTGAAGTGACATATCAAAGAAAAATTGAGGTGTATGTTGTTGTGCTTGTTGAGGCTACAATGGTTGTTATTGTGGATGTTATGGCCCTTTTCCTAGAGTGGGACTAGATCCTGAGCCTGATCCTCCACCACGATTCCCTTTGCACAACTAATGACTTGAACCTCTGGATCCTCCTGTTGTGACCTCTAGTCCTACAGATCAACTTCCCTGTGTACTAGTTGATATGACAAATTGGACACCAACCGTCTGTGCTACAACCACACCTATAGGATTGCTTCCAATGGGATACATGCCAATGCTCTTTCCTAATGATGCATCTGTGAAGATACCTCCAAAATTACTTGTCCCAAACATTTACGCATGTTGCGCTACCATGTGAGCATCTTTAGTATGTTACTCTTCCTGAGCAGAAATTAAAATATGTCTGCCTATATCACCTACCCAATGTGATGATCCTCCTTTCTCACCTTCAATGATCACCTCTGGATTATAAACACTTTGTGGAAGGGCTAGGTAGTCACGGTGGGTCAGATGCATGCATGTGGTTCTCATCCTCTCATATTCACTCTCATCAGATGTCGATGGGGTCGAAATGATCGTGCGGTCCCTCACCTTCTATATGGGTCTCATCACTTCTGTCAGTCATCATTCTTCTCAGCCTTAACACCTCATCAACCATCCTTTGTCACACATTTTTATACCTGAGTCATCTTTCTTCCCTCTATATTTCTTCTGCCAAGGTCGTTTCCATCCTTCCTAAACCTATTTCTTACACCTACGTGTGGTGGGTTTTTTATCCTGCCATAGGTAATTTCTCCATTCCCAATTCAACCATTGAAATATTGATTGCTAAAGGTGTCACGCATAAATAGGATCCTCTTGGATCATGTAAAAACTAGATTTTTACCTCTTCTAGACATGATTATGTCAAAATTACGCACTCTAATGTATAACTGTGTAGCACACCTTCCCACCAACGATCTAAATCTCTTTTCCATGGCTCATCCAAATCATAGAGTCTTTGATAATCTTCATACCTCCACTCCTCCTTTACACAAATCTGGACAACTTTGTTAACCACGTAAGCATACAACCACTGGTATAATTCTATTGGGAAACAACTGAAGAACGTCTCATATAAACAATCATAGAGATTGTCTTCCACCCACTTTCACACATTGAAATCAGGTCCAATGTTATATCTTTGGGCAAATGCATCATGGTCGTCATATATCCAATTCTCAATATTCTCTAAGGACAGTAGAAACATCATCTACATACAAAATCCTGGTAGGAAAATCAAAAATAGATCCCGACAATAGAACCAAAATGTAGTATTTTTACTACCTAATATGGTTATGCATGGTGGCACTTCATCTAGAAAATTCTAGAAGCTCACCTGAAGTGCGCGCAATGACCAGGTCCCTCCTTTGTTATGCCTACAAATATTTTAGCATGCATGTTCAAGAACCAAGACGATAGTAACTATTTTCCAAATTTGCCACACTTGACAAAATTGGACAACGGGGATGTCTAGTAGACCATGGGACTGAAAGAATTATTCATAAAACATTATGGGGCTTACAAGAAAACTTTTTTGTTAAGACACGTTTGTGGCATTAATCAAAGGCTTCAAGATCATTTCAGATTTATTTTTTGGTTTGAAGAAGATCAAGGTGTGCTAAGAATTAGACATTGGTCCCAGTGGGACCATTTTCATTTTTCATGGGTATTAATTGATTAAAATTGATCAATTATGTTAAGGAGACTTTATTGTATCTTTATGATACTTAGAATTCATTAAAATTCCATACGACCTAAAATTTCAGAGTAAAATCTTTAAAAAATGTTCAAAAGGCCTATTAAACAAGACAACTCGATGAGCTGCTCGGCAAGCTGAGTGTCAAACCCTTCATCCACTATGTGGAACCATGTAGCAAGTTTCTTGAGCATTGAATCCAATTCAATATAGAGAATCCAACATTGGTGGAGAAGGAATTATGAGTAATTTTTGGTGATTCGAGCCCACACGAGTATTCACAAGATGTAGGATATATGACTCGGCGAATCATGCCTTATCAAGGGAGTTAGGTTGAATTGGTTGGTGGACTCATGATGATATGAGTTATAGAGTAATGTTGGAAATATATATGTGGGACTCGCCAGATTCGCAAGGGGGAACCTGGGCTCGATCAAAGCCGATTGTAGAATGATGGTGCAAAGGATCAAATGGCAATGTGACTTGTGGCAAGCATTGGAAAGGGAAGTGAGTTCGAGATTGAGTCATCTTAATAGACTGGTGATCTCATATGGATTGTTCGCTCATCTATGAAGTAACTCAAGTGCATCATCAAAATCATGGAACTTGAGAGTGTGGATGCAGGCATTAACTCGTGGTAAGGCGATGAGCTCGGTACATGAGATACATGGGAATTCAAACTCGGTACACAAATCTAAAATAAAGAGCATCAGTGCAAATACGGGTGGCTCGTGAGGATAAAGCTGAGTTGGGGAGATTTGTGAGTCAGGGGAGTTGAGACATAACTCGATCTCCGAGTCATGAGTTATAAATGATTTCAGGGGTCTGTGGGTTCCGAGACTTCAAATTCCAAGAACGTGAGGATCATAGGAAGCATTTCTAGGTGGAGAGGTTGACATGGTGAAAAAAGTCAAATATTCCACGTCGAGTGAGTTTCGGAAAAACATGGACAAGTGGGATAAAACCATGGCAAAGCATAATGGGATTTCTGCAAGTTGGAGAAATTCAAACCAATTTCTAAGTGAGGATTTCATAATGGCAAGCCATTATAATAATTCCACGCAGAGAAGAGGTCCAAGATGGTTGCCAAAAAACTAGGTGATTCATCAGGGGAGTTAAGGCATGATTGAACGGTCACAGATAATATGGTGAGTCATTCTCCAAGTTATACGGGTGGTTGTTGACAAAACCGAGTAACTCGGGGATGGTTGATGAAAATGGTGCACTATTTTTGATAGACTCGGCATGAAAAAATTGAGTAGAATGTAGTTGAGCATCCTAATATCTCAAAGGGTTTCATCATTCTGAGTTTTATACGTTATCTTCGTGAGTGGTGACAACAAGTTACATTGATATGGAGGACTCGATCCAGTACACACCTCGACATATCAAGCTCTACTATGATGGTCGTCGTGATTCATTTTTGTGGATGAGTAAATGGGAATATCTTAGTCGACTTTAAATCATCAGAGGGAGCTCAAATCTCATACAGTCAAGTCAAGATCATCAAGATAAATGGAGACTTTTTTGGTTGCGTGAGGGAAGTTAAACTAGGCTTAGCATGGACGATGAGAGACGAGTCATCATTCAGGGACAAAGATAAGCTCTAGGTCAAGCTCAGAAGAGAGCTCGCATGGAGACAACCCAACCCCATGCACGAGTCACTAATAATGATAAGAGTTGGTCGTGGTCGATTTATAAGATTAGGGAAAAAACTTTCCTGAGTGAGTTAATTATCAACTCGTTAGGTTACAGAGATTTGACGGGGAATCAAGCACTGCACAAAGATCTAGCTCGATAACAGAGTGGTTTGGTAACTCTCCCATCGAGTCTGAATAAAAGGGTGAATTCACTTGATGCATCGATTTATAAGTAGGGGCTGGATACACATTGTAGGATGGCTGAGTCATTGGAATAATTATCGGAGGATGGAGCTCTTCATTGATAAATTGACCAATGAGTTTGTCGTGGATATAAACTGAGCTTAATGGAAGAGGTGGAGAAAGATTCTTCGAGCTCAACATGTTGAGAGATCAAGCTAATGAGATAGGTGATTAACTCGGTGATGAACATTGGAAGCGGTTGAGCGAGCCTCTTAAGAGCTATGTTCATGGTAAGATGAATGCATACAAATTGGTCATTTGGAGAGATATGCAAAGCGAGCTCAAGGAGGTAGAAAGGAGATCATAAATGCAGAACTAGCTCGGTCATGATAAACACAACGTCACTGAGTTTGTAAAATAAGTATAAAGCGATTCATTGTTTTAAGATGAACTCCTAGGAAGACAAGCCCGACTCGATGTTTGAATGTAACTCAGCCCATAGCGAGAAACTCGGCTCGAAGGAAATACAAGGCTCATCAAAATGGGATTAGATACAAACCCATGTAGAAGAGCTCGATGGAGAGCTCATTTTGGGGGTTCGACACGTGAAATAATAAGGAGCTCGGTCTGTAATTAGAGCTCGTTTGATGGAGGATCTCAATGAAAAGAGCTCGGCTGTGGTAAGAATGGAAATTCATTTAATGAAGAGTTCGTGTTGTGGGAGCTCACGAAGAGGAGTTAGCCAACCAAGTCATGGCTGAGTAGAGTTTTTCGAGTTAGCATAGCTCATTCGGTGCGGTGTAGAGGAGCTCGACTCCAACTCGGTGAGTTAGCTCAGTGAGCGAACCACTGAGTTAGTCTTTTTTTACCGTTTCTCATGAACCCCCCTTTCAGTGCAAACCGGAAAAAGGGGGGACCCACCAAAAATAGTAATTAAATTAATAATATTTATTATTATTGTTTAAATATTATTTTAATTAATTGAAAAGAATAAGTCAATTAATTAAGGAGAACTACGTCAACATGAAATTAATGACACATGATGGAACCTTCTCAAGTGGTTCAACCAATTGTAATAAATGAACCATTATGTACCTTCAATTTAGGAAGGGAATTTATGACTCCTTCTCTCCCCTCTCTCAACTTTTTCTATAAATGTAAGTTGGAATCTCATTCCAAGGGGTTCCAACAGGTCAGATAGGTTGAACAAGTTAGACTTATGAGACAAGTGTATAATTTTCAAGAATCCTCTCTCTTCTCTAAGTTGTCCTTGTATGTTGAGGGAAGTTTCAAACCTTTTTCCAATATTGTAATGGAAACCATTACCTCTTCTGAATGTATGATGCATTATGCACGTTCCTGAAGTAATAAAATTGTGTGTTTTGTGACTAATCTCGTTCCTTTCATCCTTTTATACTTCTTTTTGCCTTTTCTCATGCTTACAGGTACATTGTGTAAGTTCACATTTCTATTACAAATTCTTGGAGTTCTGTGCTTATCAAGTGGTGGAGTATTGAATGCAGTTGAGTTGTGGTGTTTTTTCACCCTTCTCAAGTTCATCCTTCTCCACTGGAAGACTGATAACTTGTTTGTTTGATCGATTTTAACAAAGGGAACGCATGTTTCCTAGTCTGTGGTATTTCGTTACCCTCTCTAAGTTGAAGTAGGGGAAATTGACTTGTGGTGCACACACCCTCTTCAAATTAACCCTTCATGAGTCTAGAAACACCCTTTATTTGGTGCATCGCCATCCCTAGTATAGTTTCATTTTTGCAAATCTCTTTCCTTAAAACTCATGAAAATGTTAACATAGGTCTAGATAATCACTTTATTGCACTAGGAATAGTATGGCACTTAGTTTAGGAAGAGGAATTTGGCCTTCTCTGAATTTTCACTCGAGCCCAAGTCCCATAGCTTGAGAGGTGATCCCATGTGTCCCAATCACACTAAACGTCTTGTTCACATTATGGCCATTCAGAGGGTGCAGTGATTTTGCGACAACAATAACCATACACATAAGGAGGAACATCATGTCATGATAGCTCAGCAACACAAATAATACAAAAATTACTCATATATAATGAATATTAATATCTGAATACCTTGTTATCCATTTTTTCCCCTCGGGTAAAAATGGACAAATGGGTAACACCCTAAGAACGGAAATTCCTTCCTAAAGTAATTCATGAATAATAGTTCATCGAATGAGGCTACAATTTTGTGGATCCATCTTGATCTATGAGTTACTGAAGAAATACTTGATGAAATGATCAATTCAGTTGGAGGTTTTGATCTGATAGTAGGCAGAAGCTCCTTAATTTCTTAAGATCAAAATTGGCCCCTATGGGCTAACTTTCATCATCCCAGGAAAACTTTTCCAACCCAAGCCCACATCCAGCCTCGGAATCAGCAAAACAAAAATAATCATACTGGGCCTTGAATTCCTTACATTCAATCTATGTCATGTCCTTGACATAAGGAAATTTGAAAAAAATCCAAAATTTGGATTCTGAGAGAGTCAAGAGTTCACATTTTGGCCTTACGAGGCCCACCAAGCTGAAATGCATTCGCCAAGCCGCTTAGCGAGTAGTTCAGTGAGTTGGGAGATTTTTTGGGGGTGGCAAGTTGGGGTTGTGTGTTAGGCAAGCTCAATGTAGAACTCAGGTGAGTTACGAGTCGATCAACGTAGGGAGCCAAATTGTTTGAGGGGAATCAACGAATTAAAAGGATGAATGTGGAGCTCACTGTATGAACAAGGGATAAACTCAGTGCTCACAAAGGTGAGCTCCGTGGTGAATCAGGTGACTCAATAATGAACAAGCTAGAATGGGTCTGAAGAAATATCAGTGACTCAAGGTTGATGAAGGTAGCTCGAGATCTCATAGAAGAAACACGAAGCAAAAAGGATACATGGGACTCAGCTAGAGGTGGTAACATCTATCTAGCTCGAATGGTTTAAAAAAGGAACACAAGAAGCTCAGAACCAGGGACCGAGCTAGATTGACACAGATGCACGTAGTTTGGGCTAACTCAATGATGAGCCATGTAGTCACAAGGATGCACAACATGAACATCTTTGGGAAGAATTTGAACGGAGCTTGAATCATTGCATGTCGAAAGAAAAGATGCCAATAATTCTAGAGGACATATCCAAGCTCTTCGATCTCACAAGGAGTATTACAAAGTTGTTGACCTTGGGCCAACCTTAGCCAAGTGACTCGTCACACATCGCAGTGGAAGGTAATTCAAGATGGTAAACTGAACGTGCAAAATGGAGGATGGTATAACACTATTGATGGCTAAATGAAGGTCAAATCAGATAATCCTGAGTTGTGCATGCAAAATATCTAGGAGGATAGGCCAAGTTCAACTCGCCTGAGAAATCACCGTCACAAGAGCCAACTCAGATTGAAATGTAGAAGGAAAAGGTTATGTGCTCAGTCATATTTTTGGCTAAAATCACACATATCACTCAATGAATGTAAAAAATTCGTGGCAAACGGTAGTAGGCTCGGTTGTGAACGAAAATGAGCTCATCCTGAAGAAGAAAGATGAAATGGTGAATAGGCTTGTAGGGATGACATTGGAGAAATGAGCCAAAATGCTCAGATTGGGAGTCATGGTGATCGATGCATAGATGAGATTGACCGAGTTGGCCAGATGATGTCAAGCAGTCATATGAGTGGGAGAAGAACTTGTCTGGTTTGTTTTTGGAGCCACCGAGACTCTTCGCAGGTGAACGTGGAAGCCTAACAATTTTCAAGTAGCACAGAGAAGTTGTAGTCCAAGTTACTCAGTGGTGGTTCAGTATGAAGGACTTAAGAAAGACGTAGTCGTACCCACAATATGATCCAAGTGACTCATTAGCATAACTTGAGTCAAAATATAAGTAAATTACTCAACGAGCTAGGAAACAATAACGAGCAGTTGGGGAAATGACTCACTGGATGTTTGACAAAATTTATGCATGACAAGTTCAAATGGATACATCATGCATGCAAAGAGACACTCGCTTAGGGTTCAGTGTGCATGTGTTTCATTAAACTCGGGTCTAGATTAGAAGGGAATCCCAATGCATGATGAAATGATGCACTTCATGAGTTCAGATGCTCATTAATGAAGGCAGTTGTAAAATGGGAGTCTATTTCAGTCCAAGACAGAGCACGTGAAATGTTGTGGAGGAGCATGTGTAGTAAAATCCACAAGAATGAAGCTCAGGGAGATCACATCAAGCCCAAGTCCTGGAAAATAAGATGGAGTTCGGATCGAAGGATTGAAAACAGATGGCTTGGTGACTTGAAATACTTCAGAAGTTCCATTTTGGGTTTTTGAGAACTATTAATTCAGAACTCGCTTTGACGGGTTCAAAAAATGGAAAGCGGTTGTCCGAAGTTTGAATCCGGAGTTTTGGACATTTGGATTTTGAAGTTTTCTCGAGTGAATTGGTGGAATTTGGGGCGAGAGTTCTGAAGTTTAGAGTTAGCAAATTTCAGAGATTGGAGATTTAATGGTTTTGGAGATTACCAAGTTCAATCGGGGATTTTTCAAACTCTAAAAATCCAATTTTCTCGGTCTACATGGGGTCGTAGAAATAGCATGTGAAGTTTAGGGGGGCTGATGATCCATAGCCCGAGCTGACCAAATAGCATAGGTGGCAGTTAAGAAATGTGGAGCCCGAGAAATTAAGTAAATACGAGGAAGCTTGAGTTCAAGTTGTTTGGAGAATGGAGCCAAGCTAGGTCAGTTTTCAGAGTAGGAAGTTTTCAGGGTTTCCTTTTGAGATTGTAGGACAAGCTAACTTCGAAAACAATGAGCACCCATGTCTAAAAATCTTATTCATTTTAGGTTTCATACCTAAGGCGTTTTGGAGGTAAGTTGGAGCTCGGTGCGAATTGGGGTCTTCGGGTTCCGAAATCTGAAGTCGATCTAGAGGATAAGGTGCCCAACATGTGGATCTCAGCCTTCATGTAGTGTGTTGAATGGGTCAAACGGCAAGTTAAGTTCCTGGCCAAAACAAATACGTGGAATGGTCTTAAGAGGGAATCCGAGGTCGTTGAGATCATTGTGATCCATGCCTAGTCATATGCTAAAAATTTAAACTGAGTTTCAAGGTGATTGAATTATTGGGATGTCCAATGAAAATTCTTCAGGGTTAGTTATTCTTTAATGTAAATGTGTCTTTGAAAAAATGGTTTGGAAATAAAAACGCTGACTATTAAAGCATAAAGTTAGTCGAGTCGGAAACAATGAAGAAACATGGGGGATGTTTCAATGCGAAACGTGGCTCGCTAATAGCCAAAAAATGAGGAATTATACTATCTGTCAAATATTGAGGAATGTTTGGATGAAAAAGAACCCATAGAAATAATCATTTCTGTTATTCCATTATCTATCCTTCAATACAAATTGCCTAGTGCTTTGTAAGAGAATATTCAAGAACCACTTGTTTCTCATGATAATCTTCTTGAGCTAAGATTGGAGGAATTAAATCTTCCATACGACTCATAGAAAAAAGATGAAAAGGAGGGCATGGGGGAAACTAGGACTAATTCAGGAGTATTAAACATGGAGAGCTTCTTATTTCCGGTTATGGAACCTTAACTGGTTGACGAATCGGTAGTGATGGAAGAGTGTCTAAAAAATAATATTGCCCCTAAAAGTCTTCAAAATCTATAGGGGGGATGAATATGATCTTGCAAGTTTCATGTGGGATGAGAAGGTTAAAATTACAGAACAAATTTGTATTCAAATGAAAGTAGAACTCCTCTATGAGCAATACTCTTTAAACACGTGTAAGGATTTTCAAGTGATTCCATTGGAGGCTGTAAGTAGTCCAAAGCAGTTGTATGTTAGGGAGGAATTCTTTGTTGTTAAGGAAGGAAGGGAGATGAAGGGAATGTCACTTCAATACCATTCATCTATGAGGAGGATAAGTTGTTTGTAAATGGTAAACATGAGGAAAGTCAACTCATGGACAACCATGTTTTCCAGGAACATCCGCAAGTAAATTTTCCTATTAAAATTGAGGCTCGAAGTAATGGGAATTTTCAAAGGGTTAGACCATGTCCCATAAGGTATTTGGCTTCTTTGAAACCAAACAAGAAGTCGTGGCCAATCACAATCACTTCACAATGTAAAGATGAGTTTCACAACCCCAAAGATCAATTGCAATGCCTCTACAATACAAATTCAGAGCAACTAAAAGAGGCATATTTTTTCTTTCCAGTTGATGCCTTGGTCAGCCAAGTGGGAAATTGGGCTTGTTTCAGTTTTGCACTTTTGGTTTCAACCATGTCCATTGACAAATCATCTGTATGGCTACCCATTATGAGAAAGGGATGTTATTTTGCACAACCAGTTGCAGGGTTTGTTTATCTCACCTATACTTCTGGTTAGTGTAGGGTAGTAATAGGTTTTATTTCAACAAAATAAGTGCCTAGCACAATCTATGTGTTTCATTTGAAGCATATATGATTTTTAATTTTTTGTGTTTTATCGTTGCCCTCGCACAATGTTTCAAAAGTAGAATTTTCAAAAGAAAGAGAGAAAATTAGTTTTAATAGAGTTTCATGATGTCTAAAAATGACCGGTGTTTGCAGCAGTGTTCAGGTAGGTCGGGAACATGATTCTAAGGGTTCGAGATCAGTTTTGGGATATTAAATGTGACTCCATGCCCAATGGATGTTATGGGCTACTGGACTAATGCTTAGCAGGAAAGCATCCCCAAGAGGTCACCAAAAATGTTATCCATTTTTTCTCCCTCGGGCAAAAATTGACAGTTGGGTAACACCCTGAGACCAGAAATTCCTTCCTAAAGCAATTCATGAAGATTGGTTCATCGAATGAGGCTACAATTTTGTGGATCCATCTTGATCTATGAGTTACTGAAGAAAGACTTAATGAAATGATCAATTTAGTTGGAGGTTTTGATATGTTAATAGGCAGAAGCTTCTTATTTTCTTCAGATCAAAATTGGCCCCTGCGGGATTACTTTCGTCATCCCAGGGAAAATTGGCCAACCCGAGCCCACATCTGGCCTCAGAATGAGAAAAATAGAAATAACCATACTGGGCCTCGAATTCCTTGCATTCATTCTATGTCATGTCCCCAACACAAGGAAATTTGAAAAAAGTCCAAAATTTGGATTCCGAGGGTCAAGAGTTCACATTTTAGCCTTAGGAGGCCCACCAAGCTGAAACGAGTTCGCCGAGCTACTCAGTGAGTAGTTCGGTGAGATGGGAGATTTTTTGGGGGTGGTGAGTTGGGGTTGACTATTAGGCGAGCTCAATATAGATCTCGGGCGAGCTGCAAGTCGATCAACGTCGGGAGCCGAGTTGTTTGTGGGGAATCGTCAAGTTCGAAGCATGAATGCAGAGCTCACCGTATGAACAAGGGATAAACTCGGCACTCACAAAGGTGAGATCCATGGTGACTCGAGTGACTCAATGATGAACAAGCCAAAAGGGGTCTGAAGCAACATCAGCGACGCATGCTTGATGAAGGTAGCTCGAGATCTCGCAGATGAAACCCGGAGCAGAAAGGATACATGGGACTCGGCTAGAGGTGGTAACATCTATCTGGCTCGGATGGTTTACAAAAGGAACACAAGTAACGCAAAACCAAGGACCAAGCTAGATCAACACAGATGCACGTAGTTTGGCCTAGTTCAAGGGAATTAATCGACTCGATGATGAGCCATGTAGTCACAGGGATGCACAACACGAACATCTTTGGGAAGAATTTGAACGGAGCTCGAATCATTGCATGTCGAATGCAAAGATGCCAATGAGTTCGGAGGATAGATCTGAGCTCTTCAAGCTCGCAAGGAGCATTACAGATTTGTTGACCTTGGGCTAACCTTAGCCAAGTGACTCGTCGCACATCGCAGTGGAAGGTAATTCAAGCTGGTAAACTGAACGTGCAAAACGGAGGATGACATTACTCTGTTGATGGCTCGATGAAGGCAAATCGGGTGAGCCCGAGTTGTGCACGCAAAATATCTGGGAGGATAGGCCGAGCTCATCTCACCTGAGAAAGCACCGTCGTAGGAGCCAACTCGGCTCAAAATGCAAAAGTAAAAGGTTATGGGCTCAATCAGGTTGTTGGCTAAAAGCACACATATCACTCAACGAATGCAAACAGAAGGTAGTAGGTTCGGTTTCGAACGAATATGAGCTCGTCCTCAAGAAGAGAGCCGAAATGGTGAATAGGATCGCAGGGATGACATTGGAGAAATTAGCCAAAGTGCTCGGAATGGGAGTCATGGTGATCGATGCATAGATGAGATCGACCAAGTTGGCCAGATGATGTCAAGCAATCATACGAGTGGGAGAAGAACTTATCTGGTTTGTTTTGGCAACCACCGCGACTCTTCGCAGATGAACATGGAAGCCTAAAAATTTTCAAGTAGCACAGAGAAGTTGCAGTCCAAGTTACTCAGTGATGGTTCAATATGAAGGACTTAAGAAAGACGTAGTCATAGCCGTAAATATGATCCAATTGACTCGTCAGCATAACTTCAGTCGAAATATAAGCAAACTACTCATCGAGCTAGGAAACAATAACAAGCGGTTGGGGAAACGACTCGCTGGATGTTTGACGAAATTGATGCATGACGAGTTCAAATGGAGACGTCATGCAGGCAAAGAGACGCTCGCCTAGGGGTCAGTGTGCATGTGTTTCATTGAACTCAGGTCTAGATTAGAAGGGAAGCCCAATGCATGATGAAAGGATGCACTTCGTGAGTTCAGATGCTCGTCGATGAAGGCAGCTGGAAAACGGGAGTCTATTTCAGTCCAAGACAGAGCAGGTAAAATGTTG
This sequence comes from Taxus chinensis, assembly GCA_019776745.2. Lineage (NCBI taxonomy): Eukaryota > Viridiplantae > Streptophyta > Pinopsida > Cupressales > Taxaceae > Taxus > Taxus chinensis. The sequence continues at coordinate 154,775,866 of CM034147.1, read as the reverse complement.
CGGAGGAGCATGCGTAGTAAAAGCCACAGGAATGAAGCTCAGGGAGATCACATCGAGCCCAGGGCCTGGAAAATAAGATGGAGCTCGAATCGAAGGAGTGAAAACAGATGGCTTGACTACTTGAAATACTTCAGAAGTACCATTTCGGGTTTTCGAGAACTATTAATTCGGAACTCGCTTCGACGTGTTCTAAAAATGGAGAGCAATTGTTTGATGTCCGAAACCGGAGTTTCGGACATTTGGATTTCGAAGTTTTCTCAGGTGAATTGGTGGAATTTGGGGTGAGAGTTCTGAAATTCAGAGTAAGTAAATCTGAACTCATCCTTCATGCGGTATGTTGAACAGGTCAAACGCCGAGTTTAGTGCCTGGCCAAAACAAATACGTGGAATGGTCTTAAGAGGGAATCTGAGGTTGTTGAGTTCGTTGTGATCCATGCCGAGTCATATGCTAAAAATTTAAATTGGGTTTCACGGTGATTGAATTAATGGGACCTCCAATGAAAATTCTTCGGGTTGAGTTGTTCTTTAATGTAAATGTGTCTTCGAAAAAATGGTTTGGAAATAAGAACGCTGACTGGTAAAGCACAAAGGCGGTCGAGTCGGAATTATACTATCAAATATTGAGGAATGTTTTGATGAAAAAGAACCTATGGAAATAATCATTTCTATTATTCCATTATCTATCCTTCAATAGAAATTGCCTAGTGCTTTGCAAGAGAATATTCAAGAACCACTTGTTTCTCATAATAATCTTCTTGAGCTAAGATTGGAGGGATTGAATATTCCATACGACTCATAGAACAAAGAGGAAAAGGAGGGCATGGGGGAAACTAGGACTGATTCAGGAGTATTAAACATGGAGAGCTTCTTGTTTCCAGTTATGGAACTTGAATTGGTTGATAAACCGGTAGTGATGGAAGAGTGTCTAAAAATTATTGCTACCGCTAAAAGTCTTCAAAAGCTATAGGTGGATGAATTTGATCTTGCAAGTTTTATGTGGGATGAGAAGGTTAAAAATTCAGAACAAATTTGTCATCAATGAAAGTAGAACTCCTCTATGAGCAATACTCTTTAAACACTTGTAGGGATTTTCAAGTGATTCCATTGGAGGTTTAAGTAGTCCAAAGTAGCTGCATGTTGGGGAGGAATACTTTGTTGTTAAGGGAGGAAAGGGAGATGAAGGGGACGTCACTTCAATACCATTCACCTATGAGAAGGATAAGTTGTTTGTAAATGGTAAACATGGGGAAAGTCAGCTCATGGACAACCATGTTTTCCAGGAACATCCGCAAGTGAATTTTCCTGTTAAAATTGAGGCTCGAAGTGATGGGCATTTTCAAAGGGTTAGACCATGTCCCATAAGGTATTTGGCTTCTTTGGAGCCAAACAAGAAGTTGTGGCCGATCACATTCACTTCATAATGTAAAGATGAGTTTCACAGCCCCCAAGATCAATTGCAATGCCTCTACAATACAAATTTAGAGCAACTAAAAGAGGCATATTTTTTCTTTCCAGTTGATGCCTTGGTCAGCCAAGTGGAGAATTGGGCTTATTTCAGTTTTGCACTTTTGATTTCGACCATGTCCATTGACACATCATTTGCATGGCTGTCCATTGTGAGAAAGGGATGTTATTTTGCACAACCAGTTGCAGCGTTTGTTTAGCTCACCTATACTTTTAGTTAGTGAAGGGTAATAATAAGTTTGCTTTCAGCAAAATAAGTTCCTAGCACACTCTGTGTGTTTCATTTGAAGCAGGTATGATTTTCAACTTGTTGTGCTTTTTCGTTGCCCTCACATAGTGTTTTGAAAGAAGAATTTTCAAAAGAAAGAGAGAAAAATAGTTTTAATAGAGTTTCATGATGTCCAAAAATGGCCGGTGATTGCAGCAGTGTTCAGGTAGGTCAGGAACATGAATCTAAGGGTTCAAGATCGGTTTTGGGATATTAAAAGTGACTCCATGCCCAATGGATGTTACGGGCTACTGGACTAATTCTTAGTAGGAAAGCATCCTCAAGAGGTCACCAAAAATGTTATCCATGTTTTCCCCCTCGGGCAAAAATGGACAATTGGGTGGCACCCTGAGACCAGAAATTCCTTCCTAAAGCAATTCATAAAGATTAGTTCATCGAATGAGGCTACAATTTTGTGGATCCATCTTGATCTATGAGTTACTAAAGAAAGACTTGATGAAATGATCAATTCAGTTGGAGGTTTTGATCTATTAATAGGCAAAAGCTTCTTATTTTCTTAAGATCAAAATTTCCCCCTACGGGCTTACTTTCATCATCCCAGGAAAAATTGGCCAACCCGAGCCCACATCCGGCCTCAAAATGAGAAAAACAAAATGATCATACTGGGCCTCGAATTCCTTGCATTCATTCTATGTCTTGTAATGTCTTGATTTTTAGAAGTTACTATGATAACCTCTTTTCATGATGTTGTAACTGTGGAAATGAGGATAATTATGTTAAGATATATCTTTTAATCTTAAAAAGAATGTGTTACTGATCTGAACCCTTGTTTATTGTAACTTGTTTACTTGGGACATAGGTCATTATAACTTGTGTTTTGTACAAAGTGTCGAAACAACAGACTTGCTTTTATGCATTTGATGAACTCATATTGTTGTTGACAACACACCTTGAATCAATTCCATTGATCCAAGGTATGTTGCGGCCTTCTTTGTGATCGCTTTGTCGATTTACTTTCTAAATGGGATGAAGTCTGAAACTAGACTGAAGGTCGTTATAAATGTTACAGAACCTAGTTATAGGTATAATTATTTTGTACCCTTGATGCCAATGGAAAAGGTTCTATTTCCGAACTACATAAAAATTGTAACGCCGAAAAGCATGAGGCAGTAAGAGTCTTGATGCAAGTGAGCTAGGTATATGTCGAGCATAGGACAAAATGTCCTGCATTATGTTGGATATAAACGTAAGTTAGTAAACTTACTAGAAGAACCCATTAATTAAAATACTACGGCTACATTTTAACCTATAACTATGTTTTAGCCTATAACCTAACTACTACCTTATGTGGATTTTAAATTAAATGGGATGTAAAATTATTGCAAATCCTAATGACTTGCGACCTAGGTGGAAAACCTAACTATGGACAATACAACCTAAACTATTGCTAACCTAAGGAGGGGACCTATGGACACATGCTGATGAGCGGATAAGAAGGGAAGGTTAGAAATTTAATAAAGAACATAAAATGATGTCCTTGAAGTTTTACATGCCAAGTTTGGCGGGAACATGGAAAGTTGGAGATATCCAACTAGCAAAGTAGCTAAGAAGGAAATTACATGCAAAAATTTAAAGGTGGAACTCACCAAACCTGAGTCGGTGGTGGCATGGAGATAAAGGAAAAAGCAATGCATTCAATGCATTTATTGATCTTGGTCTTGGTGACCAGCTCGCCTTGGAAAGGGGAAAGAGGAAATTTTGTGGTTATTGTGTTCATTTGGGTTTCTCGTATTCACTCTGCATTTCTTTTATGGTTCCTTCGAACCTGCAACCATTCTGGTCATTGTAGCTGTTGTTTTGATTAACCACGGCTATCTTGGAGCCTGTGGGAGTAAGGAGATTGTTGGAGAAAACTTGTTGTTTTTCGCAGTGGAAAAGAAGAACTCCTGAGGGCGTGGATGTGGTTTTCTTCAAGCCACAAGAAATTTTACAGGCATGTTGAGCTCTTCTCTTTAAACCATTTTGCTCTTTGTTAAGCATCTTCATTAAAATAACTATGCTCTTATGTTGGGTGTTTTTGTAAAATGAAAATGTTAATACAATTAATGTGATTTCTGGGTTGAGTTGTCTGTTGGAGATGAATACGATTTGGATATTTTCTTTACAAAAAGAGTAAATGAAATGAAATCTATCCTTGTTGTATGAGTTTTTGACAGTATTGGGTATTCGGTTTTATTACCCATTATGGGTTTGAGTTGATGAATGTATCAGCGATGTGAATATTTTTTTCTGAGTTCTATGCGTGTAAATGATTTGGGAAAAAATTGTGAGAATGCTTGATGAGACTATTTGTGTGAGTTATTATCCTAGTTGCTTTACATTGCATAGAATAAAATTTCACCGAGGACAACGAATTCATTCCATCGTCTTACCCTTGCTGATTTAAAACGATTCAATGTCTCCATGTGGGTTGAAGGCCGTGAATGGTTGTTGGGGAATAAATTATTTAAACACTGAGAAAGAATAACTTGGTTATTTGGTGAATGATGTAGAGTGTTTCGTTTATCCTTCCTTGAATCCATTGGTATGTATATATAAATAAAGGAACTGCATATCTAAACCTTTTCATGGTGTTCGATTAGAACCGTATTAGACTAAAATCTTGTTCTTGCGGTTGAAAAGATGGGTTCTTTATCTAATACAGTGATATTACGGTCATACAGCTGGTTGTTCATCCTTGCTTGTTTCAGACCTAGCTGGGAATGTTCGTTTTTGGTGAATTTATATATATATATATATATATATATATATATATATATATACACATGCAAACTGCAGTCTAAACTTCTTTGCTGCTTGCATTAAAACTGAATCGAAACTGGGTTCTTACTCTGGTGTTTGGAGAACGAATCCTTTTATTATTACGATGAAAACATGATTTGTTGTTTGATGTACACTCTTACTTGTTTGTATCTGGAGGAAAATGTCCGTTGGGTGAAAAATTAAAGGAAATGATTTTATTTAGAGGTGTCGTTGATATTGATACTTACGGACCAGATGCAAATGAATTCTGGAATACTCCCTTGAATGGTAGTTAGTAAGTTTTGAATGCTGAAATAGATTTGTTTAGAAGGAATCACCCTATTGGATCAGGTCTGTACTAAATAGTTGATATTCAGCTAGGCAGTGAGAAGAGGTAATATGATTCTTCTTCCTTTCATTCGATTATTGACTTTAATTGTTCTCTCTCTTTGGCTGTTATCATTTATTGATATCACTTCTTGTTTAAATCATCCAGAGCAGTTGTGATGAAAAGAAAGGGAATATGGGATGGGTAATCGGAAGTAATAATTATTTTCTTCTCTTATCCAGTTGAAATTCTATATTTGATATTGAAAGAATTTCTTACTGCCTTAGGCGTATGCATTGCATTTAACTGTTGTTTTCCTTCTTCTTTGATTTGAAAGAATTATTATGCTACTTGTTAAATTCTAAGAAATGACACCAGTGTTGTCATGGTGAATGACTACTTTTCTCTTCTACATTTGATTGTTTGAAATTAAATGAGTAGTACGAAAGGGAAGTAGTTCTGTTTGAATTCTTAATTAAAATTCATCTCTTGAAATTTCATCTATTTTAAGGGAATAGAAATGATAGTAATTGCATTAGAACAACATTATATACATAAGTGTATTATCTCTTACAAATGTTTTTTAATCTGGAGCTATTTAGAGGAAATTACTTATGGTAGTAATTGTTTTAAAAATGGAATGAAACCCCTTGAATTATTGGAATAAAAACAGTAAGGAAACATGAATAAAGTGTTGCGGGTTGTACTATTTATTTGGGAGAAAGTTAGTAAATCTTTTTGTCTGATTGTGATGGTAATTAGGGGGATTGGGTTGTTAAGTTGTTCATCCTTATTAGCACTTAATTCATAGATTATGTCCATTTCAATTCATAAACATTTCATAAAAGCATATTTCTTTTATTGAGACAGTTAATTAAGAGCACCTCATTTTAATGATAAGTGCTTAATATGCTCAGTTCAATGAACTCACCCGTGCAAAGTAAATTTTACAGATGATTTCCATGAGTAAAAAAAAATGAAGACATGTTATTTTCTGATGATTCTTCTGATTAGATAAGGATGGATCGTATATGAGAATTTATTATTCTTCTAAGAGGAAATGGAAAAAGAGAAAGCTGTATTCTTCTTCTTTATGAGTTGTTAATGTTGTTTGGCATGAATAAAGTCTGGTTGTATGGACTTGTAAATTTTATAAATTTTAATCTTGAGGATTGAGTACAAAGGAAAGGTGTGTTATTTAATGGCTGTACCGCCTTGGAACTGTTTGAATAAGATTGAGAATATAAATTGTATTCATTGAATTTGGATATATTCAAATGATGGTTGATAGATTTTAAAAGGGACATAATATCTCTTCTTTACTTGAATACAACTTTTAAGTTGGTATGTGCAGTTAACTCATACTTAGGTCAATATGGATTTTAAATTGACATTTGAAAAGAGTTAAGTGAATATGAATTCTTAAATAAATGACATTCGGAACTGGTACATAAGCTAATGAATATAAATAAAGAGACAATTGAATCTTGTACTCTGATTTCGTTAATATCCTTGAGATGTTTGATCCAGAGGAAATTTGATATGAGGAATCATATCTCCTCATAATCAAACATTAACTAAAGTAAGGTTATAGGGAATAGAATGAATACATCCATTTAGAACTAGGCCTCATTTAAATGATTGTCTAATAAGATGCAATTATGAATTTAAATTCAATTACGAATAAAACTCGGTTAAGTTTAGTAAGTTGATCTTACTACGTTAAGCTATAGTGGAGTGTTAGTCTGAAGCTTAAATTAAGGAACTAAGATGGAATTAATCAATCCTTCAGTAAAGAGGAGTAGAGACATATTAAGCTTTAAGGTAATATAAGTCTCTCTTAGCTATACAAACTGTAATGAACAATGATGTTATAAGATCAACACGGTTGATTGAAAATTAATCTTAAAATACTTAAGATTATAATCTAATCACACTTCTAGCTGGATGTGTATACCTTGATGAGAGGATTCCGTAGGACCTTGACACACGCCAGTTGTAATATGGTGTCTTCATGAAGGCGGGGCCTTCATGACAACACAATGTTGCAGCTAACATGTTACAACGCCCTCCTGAATCGAATCATCAAGTTTACATAAGCTGGGATCAAGTTAATTGGATGATGATAGGAGTGTGACTATGTATACGGAATGACTCAGGAATACTAAAGGTAACTAGACACATGTAGTCATCTAGGGTTGAAAAAGAATGTCTATGTACCTTTAGTCACCACGAGTGTCTTCCTATACTCTTTCATATTGCTAGTTTGGGTTAAAGTTTAACCTTGGACGAGAGGATTGACAAAGGTCAGAAAATACCATTTTAGATAACAGACGAAGTGAGGTGAAGGACATATTCCATTGATGTGTATAACATCTAGTAATATGATCATGCAAAGCATGTGAAAATCTTTGGCCAAAGTATCGCAATTTAATGGTTGCGTTGTCCTAATCACCTAGTTTAAGAAGAAAGATTTCAGATGAGTATCGGTAACAGATATTCAGATAGGCCTCTTAAATGGAACACTTCGATAACCGAAATTGGTAGATAACCAGGTATACTTAGTATACAATGCATGGATTAACATAAAGGATCGGTAAGTAGCCGAGTCATGAAATGAGAGATCGTTGAAACTCCGAGCCATAAAATGGGAGATCGGTAGTTCTTCGAGTCATTACAGCAACATATGGTATCTGTTATATGATTGAATGGCATTGAATGTGTGTTCCATATTATAAATATGAGAATAGAGAACATTGGTTTTAAAAGTAATTGTGTGATCTAAATTACATTAATTAGACAGAGAACAATTATTAAAACTTGGTCTTGTGTTTTGAATTACATAATTCAGAACAAAGAACATTATAAAAAAAAAATTCCCTTGTTCTAATGTCTTAAAATGGGGATGTTACATGTCTTGTCCCTGACATAAGGAAATTTGAAAAAAATCCAAAATTTGGATTCTAAGGGTCAAGAGTTCACATTTTGGCCTTACGAGGCCCACCAAGCTGAAACGATTTCACCGAGCTACTCAGCGAGTCGTTCGGTGAGATGGGATATTTTTTGGGGGTGGTGAGTTGGGGTTGAGTGTTAGGTGAGTTAAATGTAGAACTCGGGTGAGCTACAATTCGATCAATGTCGGGAGCCGAGTTGTTTGAGGGCAATTAGAAAGTTTGAAGCATGAATGCGGAGCTCACTGTATGAACAAGGGATCAACTCGGCGCTCACAAAGGCGAGCTCTATGGTGACTCGGGTGACTCAATGATGAACAAGCCAAAAGGGGTCTAAAGCAACATCGACGATGCATGCTTGATGAAAGTAGCTCGAGATCTTGCAGATGAAACCCAAAGTAGAAAGGATACATGGGACTCGGCCAGAGGTGGTAACATCTATCTAGCTCGAATGGTTTACAAAAGGAACACAAGAAGCTCAGAACTAGGGACCGAGCTAGATCGACAAAAATGCACATATTTTGTCCTAGCTCAAGGGTATTAATCGACTCAATGATGAGCCATGTAGTCACAGGGATGCACAACACGAACATCTTTGGGAAGAATTTGAACAAAGCTTGAATCATTACATGTTGAATGCAAAGATGCCAATGAGTTTGGAGGACAAATCCGATCTCTTCGAGCTCAGAAGGAGTATTACAAAGTTATTGACCTTGGGCCAACCTTAGCCAAGTGACTCGTCGCACATCGCAGTGGAAGTTAATTCAAGTTGGTAAATTAAACGTGTGAAATGGAGGATGGCATAACTCTGTTGATGGCTCGATGAAGGTCAAATCGGTAAGCCTGAGTTGTGCACGTAAAATATTTGGGAGGATAGACCGAGCTCAGCTCCCCTGAGAAATCATCGTCATAGGAGCCAACTCAACTTGAAATGTAGAAGGAAAAGGGTATAGGCTTGGTCATGTTGTTGGTTAAAAGAACACATATCACTCAACAGATGCAACAAATTCATGGCAGAAGGTAGTAGGCTCAGTTGTGAACGAAGATGAGCTCATCCTCAAGAAGAAAGCCAAAATGGTGAATAGGCTCGCAGGGATAACATTGGAGAAATGAGCCAAAGTGCTCAGAATGGGAGTCATGGTGATCGATGCATAGATGAGATCGACTAAGTTGGCCAAATGATGTCAAGGAGTCATATGAGTGGGAGAAGAACTTTTCTAGTTCATTTTGGCAACCACCGCAACTCTTTGCAGATGAGTGTGGAAGCCTAACAATTTTCAAGTAGAACGAAGAAGTTGTCGTCGAAGTTACTTAGTAGTGGTTCTATATGAAGGACTTAAGAGAGACGTAGTTGTAGCCGTAAACATGATCCTAGTGACTCGTTAGCATAACTTGAGTCAAAATATAAGGAAATTACTCATCGAGCTAGGAAACAATAATGAGTGGTTGGGGAAATGACTTGCTAGATGTTTGACAAAATTGATGCCTGATGAGTTCAAATGGAGACATCATGAAGGAAAAGAGACGCTCGCCTAGGGGTCATTGTGTAAGTGTTTCATTGAACTCATGTCTAGATTAGAAGGGAAGCTTGATGAATGATGAAAGGATGCACTTCATGAGTTCAGATGCTCGTCGATGAAGGTAGTTGGAAAATGGGAGTCGATTTCAGTCCAAGACAGAGTACATAAAATGTTGTGGAGGAGCATGCATAGGAAAAGCCATAAGAATGAAGCTTAGGGAGATCACATCGAGCCCAGGTCCTGGCAAATAAGATGGATCTCATATCGAAGGAGTGAAAAAATATGGCTCAGCGACTTGAAATACTTTAGAAGTTCCATTTCGGGTTTTCAAGAACTATTAATTCGGAACTCACTTCGATGGGTTTGAAAAATGGAAAGCAATTATCCGAAGTCCAAAACCGGAGTTTCAGACATTTGGATTTCATAGTTTTCCTAGGTGAATTGGTGGAATTCGAGGTGAGATTTTCAAAGTTCGGAGTCATCAAATTTTGAAGATTGGAGATTTAACGGTTTGGGAGATTACCAAGTTACGTTAGGGGTTTTTCAGACTCTTAAAATCCCTTTTTCTTGGTCTACGTGGGGTCGTCCCGAGGTGACTTGGTCATATACAACAGAGCGGGAAGCCAAAACGTGGGGTTCACCCGTAGAAATAACATGCAAAGTTTAGGGGGCTGATGATCCATAGGCAAAGCTGACCAAATAGCATAGGTGGGAGTTAAGAAACATGGAGCCTAGGTAATTAAGTAAATGCGAGGAAGCTTGAGTTCAAGCTGTTTGGAGAATGGAGTTGAGCTAGGTCGGTTTTCAAAGTAGGAAGTTTTTGGGGTTTCCTTTTTAGATTGTACGACAAGATTAATCTGAAAAAAATGAGCGCCCATGTCTAAAAAGCTTATTTGTTTCGGGTTTCAGACTGAGGCGTTTCAGAGGTAAGTTGGAGCTCAGTGCGAATTGGGGTCTTCAGGTTCCAAAATCCGAAGTCAAGCTAGAGGAAAAGGTTCCTAACATGTGGAACTCATCCTTCATGTGGTGTGTTAAATGTGTCAAACACCGAGTTAAGTTCCTAGCCAAAACAAATACGTGGAACAATCTTAAGAGGGAATCTGAGGTCGTTGAGTTTGTTATGATCCATGTCGAGTCATATGCTAAACATTTAAACTAGGTTTCACAATGATTGAATTAATGAGACATCTAATGAAAATTCTTCGAGGTCAATTATTCTTTAATGTAAATGTGTCTTCAAAAAATTAGTTTGGAGATAAGAGTGTTCACTGTTCAAGCATAAAGTTGGCCGAGTCAAAAATAATGAAGACACTTGGGGGATGCTTCAATGTGAAGCGTGGCTCACCGACAACGTGTGAATAATGGGTTCATGGACCATGATTTGAAGGATCTCATTCGAGCTAAAAGAAAATGCGGTTGGTGCAATGTTCGAACAAGGATATTTCCGCACTTATCAAAGGAGGTAACTCGCCAGCCAGCTCGCCGAGCTGGCTGGCGAGCCATTTTCCTAAACCATCATTCCAAGAACTCTCCTACATGCAAGAACTAATCCAAGGGGTTTTCACTAAGGGCACAAGGTGCTTCGAGAAAATATATTAAAATATTATTTTTATTAAATGGAGGTGAATTCATAATTTGAATTTATGAAGCATCATGATTTGTTATCAAGAGCTAATGGAGCACAATGCCCTGGATACCCTAAAAACAATTTTTGCTCAGAAGACCATAATTTTCTTCCTTGTTAGAATCAAAAAAATGAGAGCTACGTAATGGAATAACCAGAAGATGAATTTTTGGATTTTTTTCTTTCCAAAATTGTAGGTTTTCTTCATTCCATGAATATTGCCTAGAAACGGGGAGTTGCAATTAATGAGGCAAACATGGCCAATAACAGTGATTAATTATTTCCTACATTTTGCCCTAGATTCTAGGGTTTCTCTTTCTTTCTCTCAACAACTCAACAAGTGTTATAAATTGTAAATGGGTGCTTATTCAAAGGAGAGTTAGACATTTTCCAAGCTTCTCGTCTATTCACAAGCTGAGTTATTGTGAATTTGAAAGCTTTCAAGACTTTCTTCTCAAAATTATAATGGCAGCTTATGCCTTTCCCTTATGTAATGATACACTGTGCAAGCGCTTGAAGTAATGGAAATCATGATTTGTGATCAATTGTATGTCCTTACATGATTTTTTTGCTTCTATTTACCTCTCTCATGTTTGCAGGTTAATTGTGCAACCAGGGTTTCTTTTGCAAGATTTCAAGAAGCCATTGTGCTTATCAAGGAGTGAAGTATTGTATGTGAATTGGGTTTGCAATGGATGTTCATTCTTCCTCATGATCATCTCTCTTCATTGGCAAGCTGGAATTTTGTCTAGAAAAACCCTTTCTTGGTACATCACCACTTCTAGTATAGTTTTATTCTTTGCAATTCTCTTTCCCTAAAATCCATGAAATGTTAGTATAGATCTAGATAACCATTTTATTGCACTAGAAGTAGTATAGCACTTAGTTTAGGAAGAGGAAACCGATCTTCTCTGTAGGTTCACCTTGAGCCCAAGTCCCACAACTTGAGAGGTGATCCCATGTTACCCAATCACACCGAACGTCATGTTCACATTCTGGCCATTCGAAGGGTGCAGTGATTTGGCGATAACATACCTATCAAGCCATGTTCAAAGATAGAGATCTTACAATCCATACATAATTATTCATTATAACCATAATTTATAACATAACATAGGATTTTAATACATTACAATCCATTACATAGACTTGCGCTAGAACATGCGCACACATCTATAGATTCAAGAACATTACATCAAGATCTCTCAAGCTCTGCACTAACTAGTCTCTTCCCTTTCTCACTCTAGGACTTTTTTTACCACAATGAGGTATGACTTATATTTATAGGGTGGGGACTTTCCCTTCACCACCTACATACACATTCCTAATAATAGGCGTCCTTAAAACACATCTTACATGCTTTTCCTAATAATAGCCCGAGCTATAAATAGATTCAAGCTTTATCTACTTTAGTTTCTATTATTAAAAATTTCCATGCATTAATTCCTATATCATGCATTGCCATTATCTTTATCTGCATGTGATTTATTATCCTTTGCTTGACCGCTAAGTCACCTCACTATTGTCTACTTTTAGCCGACACTCCAGAATTAGCTAAGTCCTAAATACTTTGCATGCATGTGTGCAACCTTGCACACTCCCTCGTTTCACTGTTATGCGTACCCCTTAGGCATTACTCTACTTTTCTCTATGTGCACCCTTGTGTGTGAGCCTCTATGCTCTATTAGTACTTAGTCAATTTTTCCCGACCAACAACACCCACTCCTCCATTGGCCACCTCTTTCCCAACCTTCCCTTTTTAAATTTGCAAAGCCCAGCCGTTTTATATCTAGCTCTTTTTTTTGGCTTGTTATTTTAAAACCTTAGGATTATATTTTTATGACCTAAGTTAGCATATATTTTAAATTAAAGTGGTATTTTCTAATTATTAAAGATAAGTGGGTTTATTATTAAAGAAGGTGTATGTTTTTTTAAATTATATCTTAATTTATTTTATTAGGATGTAGTTTAAAATTAAAGGTTGGTCATTTAATTTTAAATAAGAGGTTAATTTTACGGTAACCTGGTTTTTAAAATTTTCTAACCCTTTTATTTTTTTATTTTTCTTTTTTTCATAAATTTAAATTAATTAGGAGATAATTATTCTAAAACTATGGTTACTAGGAATTTTTTTTCTATTGATCATTTTATGGGAGTGTTTAGGTCTCGTTTGGAGCCCTTTCTGACGTCTTCATGTGGTTGTTGCATGTTTTGGAGATTGTTACACATTGTGGAGTCATTCTTGGCATTTTGGTTCCTTTTGACTAATTTTGGAGTCGATCATCATTGTAGTGTTCTTACTCTCTTGTGGGCAAGTGACCACCTCCACCACAACCTTCCAACAAGAGAGCCCCTTATGTGATGTGAGACGTTTTTTCTCACATCGAACTTTTTCTTGTCCCCTTGTTCCTTGATTTCACTCTTTTGTGTTTTTTTAACATGTTTTTCCTATGCTTTTGACTGAAACTTACTATGGCATCCACTCTTGCATGATTTTTCACCTACTGCAAGGTTAGTGGTCAATTTTTTCATGTTGCTTGAACACACCTCACTGTAACCAACACACTATTTATAAATTACTACAAACATGGGGTTATCATTATTCTTGAGTGTTGTAATTACATGCAGATGCATTGTCAGTTGAGTCTAACATCTTACAACCTTGTGTGTATTCTCACACCTTATTTTCTTACATTATGGATGCATTTTTTACTGATTCAGACGTCCATTTAAGCGTGTATTTGTCATACATGACTCTTTTGCACTGATTTCTTTTTTCGTGGATACACCATAGAGGATGTTTTTTTAGACTCAAGATTTGCAAGATTTTTTATTGGCCTTCACCTCTTATTCTTGGTATATATAATTATACATCATGGTGTACTTGTATGGAACGTTACCTTACTCACAAAGGCCTTCATCCATTTATGTATGGGCAAGTTCCTACACCCATTGATCCTTATCATCTCGAAGACTAACTCAACAAGTGTGATCAGGTTTATGGTTACTTGTTGATACATGTTTCCATGTCATCACGCTATTTGGAGCATTCTCCAATCCTTATTTGTAGAACCTTTAGAGATTTTCATGTTTGTTTCTTCTTCTGATACAGTTAATTCATCTCCTTCTTTATGTGATGATAGTTTTGTTGACACATAATTGTTTGTTCCTATTCCTGATGATGAGGTTTTTCTTATAGTTCTGATGATGAGATTATTGATGAGGACTCCTCTCCTCCTCCTATCCACCTTTCGGAGAATTTGAACCTACTCTTTTCCCATCAGATGTTAGGCAATCTTGTTCTGGGCCTCATAGTCTCATTACATTTACCTCCTTTCCACATCCACTGTGTGAGGATTCTTCCACTCCTCCTTCTCGTTTTAACGATTCATACCTGTCAGACATTTTTATTCTATTTTTAAATAAACACTTTTGGTACAAGTATTTTGGAGACCATCATTGTTCTCATTTTGATGATTTACTTCCGCTATTTTAGAGACCATCATTGATCCATATCTTCTTTTGGATCCTCTTTTTACTTTTGTGGGGGTTGTTACTTTGCCTTCACTTTAAATGGACATTATTTTAGGGAATTTTCCATTCTCATACTCTGATAGTTCTACTATTGTGGCATTACCTTCAATCCTTGATCACTTATTTGTTATACCTATGTCATATTTTATTCAACTAGATTCTGAGTTCTTCGTAATGTTGCCTTCGGCTTCCTTCACAGAGTGGGCTGACTTACAATACTTTATTTTTGTTCTTCCTAAGGGTAGAAAAAAATTTCTATGTAGATGGACCTTCTCAATCACTCTATAGGCATAAGACCAAATCATCAACACTCTTCTTAGAGACTTCATAGAGTTACATATTCTAGATCAAGTTACAAACTTCTTTACCAAACCCTTCACTGAGGCCAAGTATCCTTACTTGTGCTCTCATCTTAGGTGATGTCCATCACGGCTTCCCATCTTCTTCCATATTTTTTGTCTCCTTATTGTCTTCTTTTCTTCTTGTTCTATAAACATTTCATTTTGTACATGGGTACCTCATCAAGACTTTAGTTATCAAGAGCCATTTGACACATCTTTCTTAGGTTCTTTAGGGGAGTCTTCTATCTCTTGTAAGTGAATTTTTTCCTCATTGATTTTTCCTCCATTACTTGATATCCTTGTTGTACATGGGTACCTCATCAGGCATAACTGTCGAGACACATTTATGTTTTATTACTTGTGTCCCTTGTCCTGAGTTACGATGAAGGGGGGTGTTGGTTTGGGGTACTTTCCTTGTCGTATAGAGGCATTATAGACATCACTTGGTGATTCATCTCACTTATGTGAGATTATAGGTCTTAGGTGTATTAGGAGTTATGATAGATTCTATCATTGAATCTGTCATACGCATTAGTCTACATTAGTGCATCATACAAGAGTTACTTTCCATTTCTGGAACGTAACTCCTCTTCTCCTTAATGTTGGTATCATTGGTCTTGCATTGGGAGTTACACAACACTCTCATTTGTACCCCTTTTTTATCTATGAGAATAAGTAGACCCTTTTATTTTATATGCACATTTCATGGTGGTTGAATTCTTTCTTACTACACGGAACTTCGTCACTCTACCATTTGAGTGTAACTTGATTCATGTGTGTGTCATCCTGCTTGATCCTCATTCTCACATTCTCTCACAGTTAAAACCACTATTTTAGTGGCTAATATTCCAAATTCTTGTAGAATGTTATAGAGTATAAGTTTCTATGGGGATATGGGAGAGTAAACTCAAATGGACTGGTCCCATACTCTGATCTTAGTAAAGGGTGAAATCAAGAATTTACTCTCGAAAATTTAGGAAAAGTATATAGTCTAGAAATGAAATAACCCTATAGCATATTTTTTATATCAACACATGGGTCATGGAAAATACATGATTATATCAGGTATAGACTTTGGTCATCCCACTTTTATTCATGAATACTTAAATAACATATGGAATTTAGTGTTTGATGGGAGTATTTCTTTTGTCGATTTTGGAGCTAGTGTAGTAATTATCTCACCTAATGGGAAATTGCATCCCTTCTCTTATAAATGTATTTTACAAACAATAATAATACATTTGAGTACAAGGAATTGCTTCTTAGCTTTGCAATATCTAAGCAAATGAAATTCAATAACATTAAAGATCAAGGTGATGCAGAACTTGTGGTTAAACAAGTTTGGAGTATGTTTCAGGTTAAAAATGAAAGATTAAAGCACTATAGAAACAAGGTATGAGATTATATTTAATCCTTTAAAGATTTTTAGATCCATGTTGTATTGAAAGATAAAATGTGAGAGCAGGTGCTTTAGAAGTATTTGCATCCATCCTTATATATTATTCATATTTTGATCAAAATAAGTATACTATCGAAATGATTTTCTAGCCTAGTGTTCCTGACAATTCAAAGAATTAGTATGTATTTAATTATGATAAATATATCATTCCTTTCTTAAACAGAGAGAAAATTTTGGTTAGTTATATTATGAAGTAAGTGAAGTAGGATACTTGGAGTCTCTCTCATCTAGTACCAATGAAGGAATCAAGTGTGAAGTTGATCAAGAGGGTTGCATCAAGCTAAAAGGGAACAATATCACCAAGGAATTGGTGAGTTTAGAGGAAATTTTTGAAAAACATGACTTCTTTGTCAAGAGTAAATCATCAAATGATATATTGCAATAACTTTACTTTGAAAGGGTGTATATTGGAACTAATAAAGAACCAAGGTTTGTTAATGTCGGTAAGTGCTACTCCCCTGAAGACAAAAAAAGGTTTGTGACTCTTTTGAAGAATTGTGTGGATGTATTGGTGTTCTCTTATGAGGATTTAAATTATTTCAAACCAAGGGATATGTAGCATTACATCCCCTTAAAATTAGGAATATATCCTTTTAAGAAAAGAAAAATACATTATAATCTAAAGATTGCTGGAACTATCCACTAGGAAATTCATATAATGTTAAATGCAAGAATTATCTTCTGAATTCATCACTCCATGTGGATCACCAACATTATGCTAGTTTGGAAGAAGAATGGTGAAATAAGATCTATGTTGACTTCCACAATTTAAACCAAGCCTCGCTAAAAGATAATTATCCTTTTCCTAACATGGATCAAATTCTGCAAGTTGTCACCATATCAAAAATCTTATCTATGATATATATTGTCTTTGGTTATAACCAAATTGAACTCTCAACTTAAGATCAACATAAAATTTATTTCACCACTCCATGGGTAAATTTCACCTATAGGAGAATGTATTTTAGCTTGATAAATACAAGTGTGAATTTTTCAAAGAGTAATGGACTTGTCATTTCATGATCTTAAGAATAAGTGCATAATCATCTATCTCAATGACTTGATAGTTTTATTAAGGAAAATGGAAGATCATTTTCAACATTAAGGCTTATGTTACAAATATGTAGGGATCATGGTATCTCTCTCAACCCTAAGAAATATATGTTCAAAGTAACAAAAGATGGAATCAAGATTAACCTCAAAAGATTCTATGATATATAAAAACTCTCACTCACAACTAACTAAAAATGGGTTTACTCTTTATTTGGTAAGATAAAAAATTTCAAAAGGTTTATCCTATATTTTACCGAATTAACTCGGCACATTTATGGAATGATGAAGGGAAAGAAGGTCGAGTGTAAAAGGTAAAAATTATTTTGATTCTATTAAAAATTTTATTGAAAATACTCTTATCTCATTTTGTAAAAAAATTGACAAGGAATTTGTTATCTATTGGTATGATTTAGAACACACCTTATCTTTTATCCTTATTTAGAGGAATAAAGAATAAAATAAGTCCTTAATCACTTTCATGAGCTACAACCTGGAAGAACATGAACTAAAGTATTCCCAAGTTGAAAAACACGCTTTTTTGTAGTAAAATAATCAAGTAATTTAGGTTCTACATCCTAAATTGCCACTCAACATTTCTTTTGCCCAATTCAACTATTAAATCGATCCTAATTCAATAGGAGCTTGGTTCAAAATGAGGCAATTGGTTTTGTTGGCCATTGTGTGTTAGTGTTGTCATTTATGTCAATTCCATTTATGGAAAATATTTTCATGGTGTTGTATGATTCCCCATGTGGTTTTAGTAAATGTTCAAGCATGAAGGTTGATTGGTAGTGTCCTTGTTTAGTGAGTTCTATGAGGTCCTGGTGCATGGTTTGAGCAAGTTAGAGTCATGGTCTGAGTCTCTCCCAAGCTTTTTGGCTATTTTCATGAGGTCATTCATGGTACATAGAGATATGTTACATACTGTCTATGGGTTTGTCATGAGGTTAGCAAGGTCATGTTTTTCAATGTTTGAGTCAGATCATTCCATACATATTCCTAGCCTTGGAGCAAGAAGAATTAGTATGGAGGTGTGATATTTGGACCGAATTAGTCCTGGTGGAGCATGGTAGTAAAGCATGATGATAGTGTACCTAAGGTGTAAGGTTGATTTTTAGGTCATTTCTAAGAGGTATGATGCATATTTGACTGTCCTTGGGAAGTAAACAGTGAGAAACATGTAAGTAAGCACAAGTAATTCTTAATGGCTAGGAGAGTTTCAGAGCTATTTGGGATAGATGGTGAGTTTTTTACAATTAGATGATGTTGTCATGATGCTTCATGAAAAGTATCATGTTATTATGAAAAGGAAATTGTAAGATATGTATGTTTTAGCAAAACTGGGTAAGTTACAGTGTGTTTTTGAAACAAAAGTGGATCTTTGATGCTCGTTGTGAATTGTATTATTTGCACGGGGACCTGATATCTTTGGCATATATTATTAGGTAAGTTATGAAGGTTTCAAAAAAATAATGAGGTGGTTTGATTGTCACATTTTTATGAACTATTGTTAAGAAGGTAAGTGGTTTTGAAACCCTAGTATAAACCCTAGCTAAGAGTGAGCTTGGAGAAAAAAGGTATAGATAGCCTATCTTGATTGATTTTTCCAAAGTTGATGATTGGATGTTGTAGAGTACTCTTCCATATTTCCAGAAAGGTATACATTAGAGCATGTTACCATATGTGGGCCCCACCTAAAAATGCTTGTTTCTGAAGAAGTTGCAGTTTAAGGAAAGATTCACCAAAGAAGGTAAAGAATAAATTGACATTTTTTTATCCCCTTAGTTTTTCTATATTTCCATAATATTTTTTAGGTCATGGTTGAGGTCTAAAAAGTGGTAAATTATACCTTATTTATGAAGACTGGTTTTTGGGGTAGTTTGCGAGCAACTTGAAATAAAATTGAATTGTAGGAGCTACAAGAAGAGTTAGGACTCCATTAAAGTTTTTTTGTAATCCTAGTTCAGAGATATTTCCATTGGTATATAAAATTAATTTTTTTATATGGTATGAAAAATGTATGACATGTTCTTTGAGGGTCAATTTTGAAGGATGATTGTTCTAGTAGGGTATTAAGAGGCTACATGAGGTAAGATGATATTTGTGAGTTATTCATGATTGGTGAAGGTTTCTTGAGTGCTTATAAATAATTTATAATTATTTTCAATTATTTTTAAGATTGGAAGTGTTTTTTGAGTGTGATCGAACAAGTTGATCTCATGTTTAGTTCTTGAGTCCTAGAAGGCTTAAGAAGCGATTTGTAGAGATTGGCTTGGTTAAAGGCCTTCCTCTTGAATTTGGAAGGAGTTATAATATTTATGGAAGGTGTGATCAGATATATTTCCATTGGTATAGGTGTATTTTTCTTGGTGAGTTTATTTGATGGCTCTTTCAGGTCAATGTTTGAAGAAGAAGGTAAGCTGATTTTTAGGATAGGTTTTCTCAGGCTAAAAGATTGAGTTGGTTGAGGCATGATGGATTGATTTGATGCTTTATATCACCTGGAGAGTTTTAGAGGGATGAAATTTGTACCTATTTAAGGAATTTATAGGTCTTGGAAGTGATATAAAAGGGTGAAAACTAGTTGAGTTTTCAAAATTGGTTTATGGGTATCATGATTTGTTGAAGAGGAAATGTTTTTGTGGTTTGAGACATATGGATGTTTCATGAGATATAACATTGCATAGAAGTGATTTAAAGGTCATTAGGTAGATTACATATAGTGGTTATATGCCATATTTGAGTTGATTTGGAGTGTGCTTGATGCCCAAATTTGAAGCCAAGGTGCTGAAAACAACTGTTTGGTGAAGGATATGAGCCTTTTGGCCCATGTTATGAAAACATTTGATTGGTAAAAGTAAAAGTGTGACCATGGATGATGGTTTAAATTCTATATTACACATGTGTGGTGAATTTTTAGAGCTTTAATAATCATGTTTTTTGTGCTAGTGGATTTTACTCATCCTAGTGATAGGGTTTTATAGCATTTTTAGTGCAAACTCATGAATTTTTGGGCATGTTGTGACCTATATGGGTCATATGTGAAGGATTGTAATGAATTTATATTGAATTTAATTAAAAGGAGGGTTATTTGTATCAATTTTGAAATTTCAAGTCACATAGCTAGCCTTGTTAAGTAAGAGGAAATTCATATAAAAGTGATGATTTGGAAGAAATCAAAAGTGCAGCTAGTCATGGAGCCAATAGCAGAAAAGACCTAGGAGGTTGCAAGGTTGATCAAATGCATGCTTTTAATAATATTGATAATGTGGAAGTGTTACAAGTTGAAGACTCTAGTTGAATCAATGATCAGCAAGTTTTTAAGCCCAAGTCAAGTCCAAGAAGATGTTTTCTTTCAGAAGAAATGAAGTATGAAGAAGAATCACATGTGTCTGAGGGTTTGAAGGAACTCTTTTGAGCATGAAAATTTGAAGATCAGCTATCAGTTGTGGTAACAATTAAATTTTGAGTAAGGTATACTTCTAAAAAATCTCTCCATGATATTTTGAGTTCTATTCATAGGGTAGGTGTCTAAGTTGTGAGTAATATTCATGAAAGTGTAAAAGGGGTTTGAGTTACAGTAATGATGTGTAAGGAGTCACTAAAGTTTTATCTCTTTGATGTGTAATATCTAAGTTGAGTCCTTATGTCTTTGAGTAATATAATCAAAGAAATATTGTGGTTTTTTTTTTTCCTTGATGGTTTCCCACTTGTTACCATCTTTATGTCTATGAGTGTGTCTCTCTCATGGCCTGAAATTCCTATATTGAATGTATCATGCTATTGTCACCTAATAAGCTATCTGAATGTAAATTTGTGATGAATGTTTGATGATGTTGTAGGAAATGTCTAAATGAAGTCAATCTTCATTGTAAAGGGATGATTCACCCCCCTTCTTAGTCCTGTTGGTCATGTTAAAGAGTTATAAGTCACTATGTTATGGTCCTTGATAGGTAGAATTCACTACTGTATCAAGGAGATCCTATTGAAGAATAATGTGATGGTCTATAATAGGCTCATAGTGTGAAGAATCCATTGAAAGGTTCTAGAGCTTTCCTTATGAAGATATTAGGGTTTGACTATTTGCAAAGACATTCAAAAAGGTCTTAACTCCAGTTGTATAGTGCAGGTTAGAGGTGTGATAAATGTCATGAAGATGAAATCAAGGGTATTGTATGGTACTATAAGTTGATTTCATGAAGATTATAATAGTTTTTTCATTATCTTAGAGTTGATGGAAACGTTGAATTATATAGAATGAAACTCAATTGAGGTCAAAACAACATGATGAGTACAAGTTAGATTAAGTTGGATCCTTAGAGTCATGTTGAGTTCTTCATAAGGTCTTATAATTCAGTTAGAGGTCAATCATGTGAAGTGTTATGTTGATTGGTTATTCATGAATGAGTATTTCCCTTAAGAGGTTTGTGCATCATTTGGATCATTTGTATGGGTTATGAGTGAAGTGTTCCTTGGATTTTCATCAAGAAAGAAGACTGTGTAGCCTTAATAAGGAAAGGAAGATGATAGGTCTCTAAGTCAATGGTTATGAAATTTAATGGTCCTATGTGTAAGTTTCTTATCAAAATTTTAATGTCCTTAGTCATGAAAAGTCGTGTCATAAATGAAATTTATGTAAATTAAGTGACTACGGAGTTCAAAATTGTATCTTTAATCCTGGTGTTATCAGTTCACCATGTTAGATCGGATAAGGTTAGAAAGAGCTTGAAGTATTATAGTTGGATTGTGAAAAGAGAGAAGGTGTACTATAGGGCATGATCTTTAATAAGTTGAAATGAGGTTACAATTTAATGTATGGTCATTAAGGACTACATGAGTGCTCACTAACGGTGTATAAGAAGTGTGAATTGTGAATTCAGTATGCATACAGGTCTAGAATTTGGAGTTGAAGTAAGAGGGAACATGATATGTTGAAGATTATAGATCATGAAACAAGTATGTTAGTCTATGTTTAGGGATATTAAGCCAAAGGGTTGAACTATCATGTCAAATAAATAAGGGTATATAGGTATAATGATAACCTATAGGTTTAAGGAGTCCTCTTATGTTTGAAAAATTATAGTGATTCTAATGATTTGTGATTTCCTGACATCATCTTTAAGGATTCTATGGTTTGGTATTAGAATATGATCTAGGTATAAATGAAGGATAATTAAGGTTTATAAGACTATCTTAAGATATATAACAAGAATATGGTGACTCATAAACCTTATAGAGTCTCTCAGAGGTTTGTACATGGGCATGATGAACTATGAAGAGAGATATTGGTTGTCTATAAGTTAAAACAGAGGAATGTTGAGTTATCAAGATCATCTCTTGAAGAGATCTTCAGATTTTTGGGTGAATGAATAAGTCTAATTTTTGTGAGTGGTTATGTCAAGATCTAAGTGAATAACAAGTCTTGATATGGTACAGATTCATTAATGGCTTAATCAAAGGGAGATGATCTATCTCAAAGAATGAAGTATGATGTAAAGGATGAACTCCAAGGGTAAGAAATGTTCAAGGTATGATTGTTAGATACCTTGAGGTAGGATCATGTTATAATGAATTCTAACATGATATTCCTAAGCCCTAATCCATGAATGAAATATGCATGATGAATTATTCATGGAGTGAAATATGTGTATCAAGATGTGACATAAGAGATAAATGTTGAGTGATCTTATGACTACAAGAAAGTATGCAACAAGGCTGTGAAGATAATATTGTTGCAAGTGTAAGGTGTTGATGTCTTGAGGAGGTTTAATAGGGTACTAAGAATATATATTTGAGTGATTGATTAAAAATAGAAGAAATTGACTTGTTTATTGATCCTAAGGAACATGCTACAGGTGACCTTGAAGGAGTCTTCACATTGAGGAACATGGTATGTGTATGGTCTGGGATTACATTTTAGAAGGATGTAACAAGGAAGATATGTTAGCTAAGAAGAATGTTGCAATGCTCCTCATATCAGTTTTTCAAAGGAAATATACAATCCCTATGGAAAAGTACAGTAGGTAAAATGATGCAAATTTAGAGGAACCTATCAGAGGAAAGGTTGTATGTTTGGTTGATCTT
This sequence comes from Taxus chinensis, assembly GCA_019776745.2. Classification (NCBI taxonomy): domain Eukaryota; kingdom Viridiplantae; phylum Streptophyta; class Pinopsida; order Cupressales; family Taxaceae; genus Taxus; species Taxus chinensis. Next base: position 154,752,477 of record CM034147.1, on the reverse strand, counting down.
TCATGATCAAGGTATGCATATGTGTTTGTTGACTAGGTCTTTGAGTAGTATCTTGATTCAAAGTATGAGAATGATGTATCATATAATTTCATACAGTGCGTAACATGGTGCTAAATGGTGACCTAAAAATCTCAAAGTAATTAGTTCATGATGACAATGCTCAGGGAACGATTTGGTGTGTAAAAGGTTTGAATGATGTAGTTACTACAATCATAGAAGTAAGTTGGTAGGGTATGTTGAAGTTGAAGACATGCTAAGAGAAGGTTCTTAGGTTTATAATCTGATGTAATGTCTATCAAAGATATGGTGTCTTTTGAAGGTAAAATCATCTAAATGCAAGTCAATAATTTCCAAATTTAAAGGTCTTTAGTAAATTGAAAGCATTAAATATTAACAATATTGTGAATTCCACGTTTGTATGTTAGTAAGATAAAGGTGATTCAGAGTCATTTTAATCAATGGTTATGAATAATTACATATATAGGTTGAAGGGGGGATTGATATAAGATGCAACCATAGGTGTATTGACACAAGAAGGTTGAGTATCATTAAATGTTTTCTTTAGGAAATTGTTATGCTACCAGTGTTTGATCTATTTCCAAGACAACATGCATAGTAAGGTTGTCATCTGGTAACCCAAATTTTGATTTTTTCCCATAGTTGAAAATGATGGTAACAAGTTTAGGGGGTCATAAATCTAGTACATTTCATGCTGTATATGTACTGCAAGATATGAGATAACTTGGTCAATCAAAGGCACTGAAGTTGTTGTTTAAGGAAAAGTGGTACTTAATCTTGTCATGTTGGGTTTCGAGGAAATAATTGAGTTTTATTATATGATACAGTCCTAAGAAGTGGTGATTATCATGAATGAAGGATAAAAGAAGGATTATCAGTTCAGGGGGAAATGATTTTCAATGATTTATCAGGTCCATAAGTTCATATTTTATAGTTGTTGAAATCTGAAAGTAGGAGAGACTCATTCAGTCCCAAGGGAAGCTATTTGTGTAAATAAGTTTTTTTGAGCATTTTTTATCATTTTGTTTTCTTTGTGTTGTCATTTTTCCATGTCTAGTATTCAATATATTCTTTTTCATAGATGGAAAATGGGAAGAGAGGCATCATAAAAATGGAAAATATGTTATGTAATTATTGGTCATGTTGGTTTCCATTAATGTTTCTGAATGTGGTTGTCATCAATGAAAAAGGGGTAGATTGTTAGCCATTGTGTGTTTATGTTGTCATTGATGTAAACTCTATTGATGGAAAAGGGTGTCATGAGGTCATATCTGTCTCCATGTGGTGTTAGTCAGGTGTTTAACATAAAGTTTTATTCGTAGTGTTGATGTTTGGTGAGTTTTAGGACATCCTCCCAAGTTGTTTGATAAGTTTCATGAGGTTATTATTGGTCCATGAGGTGTGTTTTAGGTGTTAATGAATCTGGAAGATGTCATTATGGTCAGTTAATGAGGCTACATGGTATAGTAAAGTCATTTCATGCCTATTTCTAGCCCTGGAGCATGTTGAATAGTAAGGAGGTATGAGATTTGGATCAAATTAGTCATGGTGGAGAATGGTAATAGAATGTTGGTAGTGTACCTATGGTGTATAGTGAGTTTCAGGTCAGAATTTAGAGGTTTGGTGGTGTTTTAGGGTCCTTGGGAAGCAAGAAAGTGAGAAACATGCATGTTGGCATAGATAAGTCACTATGGCTATAGATTTTCAGACATTTTTAGATCATATGGTAAGTATATATAGTTATAATATGTTTTTATGATGCATCATGACAATTTTCAAGTCATTCTGACATGAGAATTCCATGATATGCAATATTTGGCAAAATTGGGCAAGTTACAATGTGTTTTTGAAGATAATGTGAACATTCTAATGTTTGTGATGAATTGTATTCTTTGCATGGGAACCTGAGATGTTTGGAATACATTCTTAGCTTGGTTATGAATCTTTTAAAAAAATAATGAGGTGGTTTTATTGTCACATTTTTATGAATGATCGTTAACAAGATAAGGTGGGTTGAAACCCTATCTAAACCCTAACAAGGAGTGACTTGGAGAAGATTGTTTGTATCATCCTAGTTTTATTGGTTTTAAAAAATTTATGATTGGATGTTGTATATGAATCTTCCATATTTCTCAAAAGTTACATTAGAGCATGTGATCATATGTGGGCCCCACCTCAAAATGTTTGTTTCTGAAGAGTCTCAATTTAAGGAAAGATTATCCAAAGAAGGTAAATAATAAAGTGACGTTATTTTTAGCCCCTAAATTTTTATAGATGTTCAATATAGTTTCAGTTCATCCTTTAGGTGAAAAAGTGCAAAGTATACCCTATTTATGAAAACTAGTTTTTGGGGTAGTTTGAAGTATCTTGGAGTAAAATTGAGATTTCAGGAGCTACATGTGGAGTTAGGACTCCATTAAATTTTTTTTATGATATTGGTTCAAATATATTTCCATAGGTATATCTAACTTTTGTTTTTTGTATGGTATGAAAACTTATGAGTTGTTCTTTGAGGGTCAAGTTTTGAGGATGTTTGTTCTAGCATGGTGCTAAGTGGCTACATGAGGTAAGATGATATTTCTGATTTCTTCATAATTAGTGAATACTTATAAGTGATTAGACATCATTTCTAATGGTATTACATGCTTTATTTAAGATTTTATGTTTTTTTAGTGTAATGGAGCAAGTTGAGCTCATGCTTAGTTCTTGAGTCCTAGTAGGCTTAAGAAGTAGGTTCAAGAGATTGGATTGGTTGAAGAACATCCAATTGGAGTTGGAAGGAGTTATAATATGTTATGGAAATTTGATTAAATTATATTTATAGTTGATTTTTTTTTTATTGGTGATATTATTTGTTGGCTCTTTCAGGTCGATTTGTGAAGAAGAAGGTATGTTGGATTTCAGGACATGTTTGTTCAGGCTAAAAGCATGAGATGGATTGGTTGATGCTTTCTATCACCTAGATAGTAAAGAGGGGTGAATTTTTATGCTTTTTAGGGAATTTTTAGGTCTTGGAAGTAACAAAAATGGTGAAAACAAGTTGAGTTTGTAAAATTACTTTCTGGGCGACATGATTTGGTGAATAGGAAAGTTGTTTTGGTTTGAACATATGGTTGTTTCATGAGCTTTAACATACATATAAGTGATGTAAATGTCCTGAGGTTTCCATTTAGTGGTTACACTCCATATTTTAGTTGATTTTGAGTGTTCTTGATGCCCAAAGGTGAAGACAAGGTGCTGGAAACAATTATTTGGTAAAGGATATGATTGGCCCATGTTATGAAATATGTTATTGGTCAAATTAAAAGTGTGACCATGGATGATTTTTAAATTATATATTACACATTTTTGGTGATTTTTTAGAGCTTGAGTAATCATGGTTTTTGTGTTAGTGGATTTTACTCATCCTAGTGATGGGATTTTTAGCCTTTTTGGTGCTAGATGGATGGTTTTGGGCATGGCCGACCTATATGGGTCATATGTGACAATTTTAATGATTAAAATGGAATTTAATTAAGTTTTATGGGTTAAATTAGTGATGAATAACTGACCTCTCTTGAATTAGAAGGAAGAGAAGGCTATAAAAGTGAAGTTTGATTGCATTTTGTGAGCTAATCTTTCATGGGGGAGAAGTGCAACCTAGGTGAGGGTTTGAAGGTTGATCAAATGCATGATTTTAAATATGATAAAAAAATTTACAGGTTGAATATTGATAAATATAATGTTTGTAAGTTTTTAGATCCAAGACAATTCCAAGAAGATCAAGATATAACGAGTTGAAGGAGAGAACATGTGATGAGGGTTTGAAGGAATTTGGAGCTGAATTTTGGGATCACTATCAGTTGTGGTATCAAAATATTTTCAGTGGTCATACTTATACAAAATCTCTCACGATGATTCATATTCATATGAGTATCTTGTTGTGAGTAATATTAACAAGGTTTTAGGGGTTGGTGCTCATTATGGGGTAGGTGCCTCACTAAAGAAATATCTTATGATGTGTAATATTAACTTGATTATTTGTTGTGTGTAATATCAAAAAAAAAATTAGTGTGTTTTTTCTTCTTGATGGTTTCCCACTTACATCTTATGTTTATGTGTTCTCTCTCATGTTTTAGGTTCATTTGAATGTATGATACACACATAATAAGCTAATGTAGAATGTAAATGGTTGAATGAATGTTTGATGGATGTAGAAATGATAATGAAGTAAAAATATTGTAGGAATGATTCACCCCCCAGTCCTTTATGCATCCAAAAATTGGTGTCAAATAAGGTCCTTGAGAAGAAAGTCTTACCACTTGAAGGAGATCCTACTGAAGAACAAGTATGACATATTTTGAGGCTCGAGTTGAAGGGAATCCATTGATCAGATTGAGAGATTGTTTCAAACCCTTAGGGTTTGACGTATGGAAGTCCATATATGAAGTTTTCACTCCATCTCAAATAGTTATAGTTGATGAGAAGTGTCATGAAGGAGAAAAATTAGGCTATTGTATTGATTTTGAAGCATGATATTCTAATGGCGAGGATGAAGACCTAGTAATTGATGGTAAAGATGACCTAGAAGATGATACTTGTATATGTGAGCCTAAATATTAGGATGGTGAAATTAGATATGACCAAGGTGTTGATCTTAAAGTTGTGCTTGATGTTTATAGTCCTAATCAAGAAGATGAAAGTGATGATGATGATATGAAAGAAGAAGTATCTTTAGAGACCAGCTATGAATTGATCCAAGAGTGTCTTGAAGAAGATATATCTTTTCACAAGAATAAAATCAGTTTGTTTGTGATAAAGATGAGTGAAGATGATAGGTCTGAAAGTATTGGTACTTCACATGTAAGGATATTTGTAGAGTTTAAAGACGAGAATGGCTTGACATTCTCAAGAAAGGAGTTAGTTAATGAATCATAATTCCATATGGAAAGTTTTGTGTGCATATTATTTGAATACTCTTTCTTGTTCAAGAAAAGAGATCACATGTTAGTTGATAATTGGAGAAAGAGAAGTATCATATAATTGTCCTTGAACCAAAAGATTAGAAGGTTGACTATCATGTTGCATCTCTTGTGGAGGTACTGAGTTAAAGGTATGTCTTGTCATTATAGTCTTGTCAAGATTGAGAAAAGATTTTTTAGGTCGTGTTTCAAGTCTTTATGATCATAAGGTTAGTATGTGAGTATTTTAATTTCTAAGGCTTAATTTGATGCTTGAAAGTATTGTATCAAGGAATGAGTCTGTATTTTTATCTAAAAGTATATAATAATGTCATCAATGATGGGTATATGCTCTAAGAAGATCTGTATGTGCTTCTAGGGATTTCTAGATGTTTAGAAGTTCTTTTTTAAGTCATGAGATTGTATATTTTCATCAAGTGTCAAGGAGATTTAGGTTTGTTGGCCTTCTTAGTGGATTTGATGTCATATTGAAGGACTATGCATGTCAATGAAGTATATATTTCTTCATGTATCATAAGGAACAAGGAGATTACCTAGTATTACAAAGTATATCAAAGGTTGAATGTGAAAATTCCCTATCATTTCTTAGTTTGTTGTCTCAGTTAAAGATGTTCTGTGATTTGAGAATTCATTGTAGCTATTGAGGTTTTTAATTGAGTGAAGAGTCCATAGTTATGTACAGGCATGTGATTAAGTGTCTAGTTATCATCATGTCATGAGGTCTAAGTGTTATCAAGGATTTTTTTATTAGTCTTCAAGTGTTAAGATTCCCTGTGTGTCTGTATTCAACTCATAAATCTAGGGTGATGCTCTATTACCAAAGAATACTCTTTAAGGAAGCTCAAGGCCTCTGTTATTTTTTCAAGTAAGTGTCATGAGTTCATGTAGATAGGGCTGAGAACAAGGTGAGAAGATATGATGGGTCACAGGTTACATGGTACTATGGTGATTTGAGGACTACAAGAACTTGCAATGGCACCTTCATAAAAAAATCATAATAGTGTACAAGTTCATAGAGATCTATAGAGAAGGTAATTGGTCTATAATGTATTCTCTTTTATCTATAGATGAATAAATTAGTGTTCTACAGGACTTCCAAGGAAAGGAATTTGATAAAAGGAGTGCAAAGTATCAGGAACAAGGGGACTGTGTATTCTTCAAGGTGATAAGATATTTATATGGAAAGTAAGAAATAGGTGTATAAGAGTATGCAATGACAAGCTACAGGTGTAGTGATGTGTTCTCCTCTAGAAATTTGAAGATCATTCTTTTGGTTCGGGTACTATTTGAGACAATTGTGAATCTATGGTGCACTAAAGTGGTTCAAGGTGTCTTCTCAGTTCTGCAAGGTATGTAGAAGATGTCCTAAGTTGTCTAAAAGTGACTCTCTGAGTTTTTTTCATTGATAATCACGGTTGAATATTTGTTATCCGGGATTTAAGAAAAGGGAGTAATAGTACAGTTAAAACATTACAATGTGTAAGGTTGAATACAGAGCTATAGTGATGACACAGCCAGAAAATGATGGTTTTAGGTAAGAGAATGATGTATGCTCACTCCTAGGGGGATTCAAGTGATCTTGAAGAAATATGAAGATTCAAACTTGGATAAGTTCTTGACAATGGTGTTTAAGTGTGATTAAGTTATCTAAAGGTACAAATGTGTCTATTTTGAAGAGTCCTATCTCTAAATGAGTCTATCAGGTTAGTCAAATCCCATCATACCTCTATCATAGTGGTTTGAGTCTTAATTAAATGTGTATTTAAGTATGGTCATGTTAATTTGAATCCTCAAAGGTATGTCATTTGTTTTTTGAATCCATGAGGTATTAAAGGGAGTTGTAACAAAGGATGTTTTTTGATTGAATATGAAATGCCCAACATAGTTATATAAGAAAGTTTTTTATGGTGGAAAAGTACATTAGGTAAATTGATGCTACATGTTTGAATATATATTGAAATAAAAATATATAATTTGTTCATCAAAGAAATTTTGCAAGTTTTCCAATCTCCAAGCATGACTGTAACATGTATGAAAACATGAAATCTAGACAACGTCATCTCAAAAGGTATGAATCAGATCAATCAAGGTTTACTAGTAAGTTTAAATTATGCTTAACAATATTAGGGCATCAAATCAAAATCTCAAAGGGTTGATTATCAAGGTGTTTATCGGTATGAAATAAATCTTGCAATGATCAAAGGTGAGTTCCTATAAGGTTGTTGTGCTTCTCAAAATTGTAAGGTTGGTTTTGGCCTAATGTTGTAATAGTAGTTTGCAAATGATCTTCTAGAAGGATTTTTTCTCTTTGAAAATTCAAAGAAGTTTTGACAAGGTATGAGATTCAGTGGAGAATAGAATCTAATAAAAAACTATGGTCTGTGGCAATAAAGATGGAGAAGGAAGTAGGCAAAATGATCTGTGTTAAGAGACAAAGTTTGACAAGTCCTATCCAAGTCTGTGCATGAATGGTTGAGTCATTAAGATGTGTTTGAAGATGAATATGTGATATCAAAGGTTTATATAAAGGTAGTTAAGCATGGTCAACATATGAATTTGAAGAGGCTTGTAAGGAATCGTGTGAACCCTATAACATCTTGAAAAGTTTATGTTTGTAGCTCAAGTCTGTCAATGTTACATTCTTGAATGGGTATGTGTTATACAAAGAAACTTGGTGATTAAAGGTTGTTAAAGAAGTTGGCTTAGGTATTTCATAGTATCAAAAGTATTTCTAGGGCAACAAAAGTCTAAGAAAACCATTCAAAGAAGGTCTATAGGGTCAAAGGTGATCTGAGTTGTCTAAGGCATAGTGATCAATGAAGGAAAGATAAATCTATCCCTAGATCATCTAATTTTTAGTGTGAGGCAAAGCATGATCTTAAAATGAGATAAGTTCTAGGAGGTCAAATATCTAATCAAGGTGTAAGTGTAAGGTTTGAAAATTGGAGTAGGGGGTACCATTGATGACTATAACTAAGATCTACAGGTCTAAGAAGGATATATAAGGTTGGGGAGCTTTCATTACTTCTTGATTAGGTCAATATAATTGTTGCATGAGTCAAGGTATTTAAAGAATTCCATGAGGAATAAATGTAGATAGTTTCAAGAAGGAAGAGCCTTGTCAAACCCATAGAAAGTGTTTCATCATGCAAAGGAGGTAGTAAATACTGAAATATTGTTTCAGGACTGAGATGTTATTTTTGATCTATCCTTGAGACATGAGTGAAAGGCATGTAACCAAATTTTTACATTTATCATTTGAGTATGATGATACATTACCAGAGATATCTCTAGGATGATGATTGATGACGTATGTGTGGCTATATGATGTTGAGAAGTTGGTAAAATTTTGACTAAAGGTGAGGTTTAGGGCCTATAGTCCTAAGTGAAGTTATGAAGGAGTTAGAGACAAGTTTATTGACCTTGAGCATGGTATAGACCAAGACGAGATTGTGAGACATGAGATGAAGGAAAATATGGAGTGTACACATTCAGGGGGAGTCATTTAGATGATTATTACATATCCTGTGGATCTTCATTTGATGTTTCTAGAGTCAAAAGGAGAGATTTCAGTCCTAGGAGGAGCTCCTTATGCAAGTAAGTAAAGTGTGTGCATTATACTCATTATTGTCATTGTGTGTTGTCAATTTCCATGTAGTATTGTCATTATATCCTTTTTCATAGATTTCAAAGGGGGAGAGAAGCATCAGAAAGTTGGAAAAGAGTCAAGTAGGTGTGTGATGCAGTCCAAAAGCTTCTTTACATCACTTTTTGCACTTCTTCGTTTCAAACAATTTCATCTCTGCCTTGAGATTATCTAAAACATCTCATTTATCAACCTTGGCATTCATTACTAGGTCTTTCTATCTTTTTTCCTTGTAGTAGTCAAATGAATTTTTTCCAACTATCTCAATTTATGCTAGGACACCTTCTAAAATGATCATCAAGCTTAGAAAATGTAAAGATCCTTACCTTGATTGAAGACAACTTTGTGTTGCTCCTCTAATGCTCTTTATGGTACTTTATCCTTTAATCAAGAAATTCCCTAAAGTAGGTCATTCAAAGGTATTGTTATATCTCCATATTTAAACCATTTCCATTTAAAATTTATCTCCCACCAATAAACAATCCCCTCTTAGTCTAAGACTTAAATTCTCTCTTCTTACAAATGCAATCCTCTTCTTAGTGTACACAACCCATGATCTTTAACCCATTCACAGTGGGAATTTTATCATCCTTATAGGACAATTGAAGCCACCTCTCTACCCCCTTCCATACTAGAAGATGTAGATGAAGTTTGTGTTTCTTCTTCCTTCCCCAAATGTCCCTTCAAATGTATTCATTTCTTAACTAGTTGGACTCCCTTCTAGCCTTAGCTAAGTGTCTATCTCCTTGCAATTTTTTTCTTACTAACTCATTCAATCACTTAGTACCATTTCGTAGGACCCACCTCAATTTTTTAGATCTAAGTAAGGTCTCATGTAGGCTTGTTTTACAATATTTATCCCAACTCCCACTATTTGGTTATTAACTAGTTCTCATGTGTCTATATTGCACTGTGTCACTATACTATCAGCCATAATTGTAGATGGTGGCTTGAAATTAGTATACTTATTTAATCAAGTGAGTGGGATACCTCTGGCGGTAATTATTTTCAAGTATAAGCTCTTTCTAGGTGGTTAGTATTGACTATGATGAATTTATCAGTGGTGCCTTATCTCCTTTTTAAACCTGTCACACTTATACTAGAAGACTGTCAACTAGAACTCGAGCAAGGATGTTCCATTCGGGATAAATATTTCATAAAACTTAGACAACCATTCAATAATCTTGCCTAAAAATTTTCAAATAGTTTCATCAATTCATCTTTCAAAAAAATGACCTTTTGCCTAGAAAACCCTAGATCCAAGATTTTGTCCACTATGTTAGCCCGAGAGTTAAAACTTGTTCTTTCTTGGCTATATTTTAATATCCTTCAACCAAACAAAGAAAGGAAGGGTTTTTCTAATGTGGAGAAATTGTTATAAAGAAAATTAACTCATGACACAATTCCATACTCTTTGTTAGAGATTTAAGGCACTGAGAGGGGTGGTGAATCAGTGTTGATAAAACTTACAATCAATTTCTTCTTTTTTGTATCTGTTGTTGTTAACTATTATTGATTGTCATAAGCATGCAATATTAATCATGAGACTATAGGAATAAGAAGCATACACACACATTCACATGAGAAGACCATATATAATGTGGGAAACCCTTTCGGGACAAAAACCCACTGAAACCGTTACTTATATTACTCAAAGTAAGGACTTGCAAGAATATTACACATCCTATGAGATTTTTTTAGTGAGGCATCAACTCCACAAGGAGCACCAACCCCTACACCTTTGCTAATATTACGCATGACAAAGAACTCAAGTGAATATAACACATCACAAGATATTTGTTTAGTGAGTCACCAACCCCACAAGGAGCCCCAACCCCTAATTTAATCAGCTACAATTGATCTTCTGCACGCACCTACCCATAAGGAGGCTGCAACCCCCTGAAAATGCTAAGCTACAACTTAGACTTATTGTTCACATACATTTTGATCATTTAGTCTCTGTGTTACATACACAATTGATTATGATCACCTTGGTATTTCATTCATTTACTATCACTCTTCAAAGTTAGATATGCAATGTTTTTTTTACCTCTTTTTGGTCTCACCTCTCTTCACCTTCGACTCATCAAAATTTCTACTTTTCTCTGCACATTAAATCTTTATCTGATAATGTTTTCTCCTTCTACACATAGCTCTTCTCTTTCTCTCTACACTAGATCTTTATTATTCTACCGCATCTCATTTCTTCCTCTCTGCAATGACTTTGTTCTTAGCTTCTCCTTGCTCTTCTCTTCAACATATCTGCATCATGCAACTACCTCTTCTTTCCTTGCACAACTCTCTACTCATATCTTCTTCATTAGCATTGGATGTTCAACAATGGTTTTGAGTCATTTCTTTCTCTAAAAATATCCTTGGCTTGATTGCACTTTCTCTCTCTTTTATCTACTCTTCAGATATTCAACTCTTCATCTCTTCATCTCATGAGAGTGCTCTTGCTGATTCCATCAATCTGTAATGCATCTGATCAATTCTCAAACTCTGCCCTCATACCTGCATTACTCCTTCGACCTCTTTTCTTCTTTTTTCTCCTTCAACTTGAATGCATCATTTTTCTCTTGAGCCTCTTCTCTCCTATCACTCCTTCAGTTCTAGTGCATCATTTTCCCATTCGAGAAACTCTAACAAATGCGTCCAATTTTCTTTATATAAACAATCAACCCAATCCACCACTTCATCTTACTTGTCATGTAATCTCTCTTGTTATGTCTCTTAAAAATATGGACTATTAAATGCATGTCGCTAACTCCAGATTTTTCTCCTTCTATATTCAGCTTGATTACACCTTCTTCTATGCATCTACCAGAAATTATTTATGAGCTGACTCCTAAAAATAGATTTCTTGTATTTTTAGGATTTCCTCGTGATCAGGAATAAATGAGATCCTTTCTTCTCCAATATTTAATTTGCACCTTGGAATCAAGAATCTTCAGGGAGAGTGTAACTGAATTACTTTGAAGTCAACAAGCATTAAATTCTGGCAGCTGGAACAGTGGACTTCATCATTCTTTGTGGAGTTCCAGTTGTACACGCAGCCACAATCTTTTGTCAATCAAATCACCATCGATTTTAGATACTGACTCTCACTTCTTCCATTTTAAACTCTATCTGATTGTCCTTGATCCATCTCCAGTTCATATTTTCTCGATCCACGGCTTCCCTTGGCTTTTGTGACCTTTTCCTTTGTATCGTGGAAAATTTCCTTTGATCTATGTCTTTTCTCCTTTCTCAGTGGCTTATTTAGTTATCTACGTGGTTCTTATATGCTTCTTGCAGCTTCTACAATGTCTTGCATATTTCCATACTCCTTGTCCTTTTCCTTTCTGCTGCTTCCTTTCGCAAGCTCTTTACTTCTATCTCGTGCTTTTACTTGTGGCTTTTATATTTTCATGACTTTCTTCCTTAGTGACTTTTATCTTCTGTTTTCTATATGTGTGGCTTCCTCGCAGGATTTACTCCTCTTCTTTTAGTGCCTATCCTTTCTTCGATTTTCCTTTATGTCCTCCTTACTTTGTGGCTTTATCTTCATGTTCTTCAACTCTTCCTCTCACATTCCTGGTTTTACCTTTCTCATGCGACTTTTCCTTTAGTCCCTTTCTTCAGCGGCTTTCCTTTTCATGTTCTAAGATTTTGTGGCTTCATTTTTTACTTCGCGGATATCCTTAGACTTCATTACTCCCTTTACTTTTCCTTTGGCACTTTTTCACTAGCTTCATTCCCTTACCTTCATGGCTTCTTCTAGAGCTTCCAACTTTCTACAACTTCATGGATTCTACTTCAATACTTTGAAATTCAGTGGCTTTCTTGACTTTGGCGGATATCTCCTCATCTCTGCAGCTTGCCCAAAAACTAACTAAGTCCCTTAGAACTTATCCTTGATCATCCTGAAGCTTGTTTTGCATCTAACTGGCCCGTAATGTCCTTATTTGATTTCTAAATGCCTAATTCACTTTCCTGAGGCTATTGCATATTTGCCTTCAATGCCACTATCATGCAGTCACATTCAATCTTCAATCTCCATGAGCTACTTTATGACTCTGATGCTTTCTCTGTGAGCTGACACTACCAATCAACCTTCATCTTCATTTCTTGCTCACTTTACCAATTAACCCTTTTTTCCATCAATGCCACTTCTTCCATCTTCTGTAGTTTTGACATCAATGACAACACATACCATAATGAAAAAGGTTCAACAATCTCCCCCTTTGTCATTGATGGAAACACACCTAGAAACCTATAACTATTGATGGAAAAAACACTGGCTAACATGGTTTCTGTTCTCCCCTCTTTGACATATGATTAGTTGGTTTCTGACTTCAGTTTCTCTCCCCCTTTGACAATAATGACAAAGGACCAACTATGCCATGTAAGGTTGAATATACTGGTAAGCTAGATTCATCATGTTCTTACCTTAAGAGGCTCCCCCTTGGCTCATGCTTCTGATCCACTTGATCTGGTATGTCCACGGAAATTGTATCCTCCTGAGATGATGATACCAATTGTAGTAATCTTAGTAAACTAGCTCCCCCTCACCTATACTTGGCATTGTTTTGGAGCTTATATTTCATGAGAATTCTCCCCCAAGGACTGTGCTCCATCTTTTCTATCTCCCATTAGCAACAAAATCCATCCATTTGATCACTAGTATGCCCCCTTTGGATAATGTTGTTTTTTCATTGTTAAAACACTCTCTTCTGCTGCATGTTGTGCTTCACTCCATTTTATTTGAATTGACACTAAGCTCTCTTTGTCCATATGGTCTTGCTGTGGTTGCATTTCATCTTTTATGTTGCGGACTTTTGTCTTAGACACTTTCCTCATAGTATGAATCCCCTCTTCCAATTTCTCGATCTACACTTATCCATCAACATCTCTCTTGTTTCCACTTATGAACATTACATTAATCCTTAGTCTTGTAACATCCCTCACATTTCTTGCACTAAGATCTCATCCATAGATAGTCATTAACTTCCTGAATCTTATCAAAAACTGTCTCATTCCTGAGCATGCGGTGTGCATAGTTTGGAGATACCAATTGTTATGAGATACCTATTGTTATATCAATCGTTATGCAAGGGTACTCATTGGAAGATATCTTCACCATGAAATCATCTAATATTTTTCAACAACATCTTTGAGAGCTTAATTTGTGCATTTGACATTTAAGGATAATGAATTCATCTTCCATACTTGTAGTCTGTAATCATTTTCTCATTACTGGTTACTCATATAGACACATTCTGTCACTTTTCTCAAACTTGGACTATGAAAGTCTTGCATTACTTTATTCATTTATGTTAATAGGTTGTGTGATAGAAAAAATTCACAAGTCTGGAATATGTACTTCTATGATGAACACACACATGTACTTTACACATTTTTCATTGAGGGATCATGTCAGCAAACTTGACGCTTGACACTTATGACTGGACCTTTCCAGCATCAAGATTCACATATGACCAATACACGCTAAAGTCATATTTGACATTGTTTGGTTTCATTTTTCATGATAAACTTTTACAGAAGATAACTTTTCCTTTACACAAGTCAAAGAACAAGGATTTTATAACCACGTGACTCTTTTCAACCGTGGACATGCAATGCAAATAACAACTAGCTAATTGATGACTCAACCATGACATGAACACTCGAAACTACATATACACAAAGAATATCAGAACTGTTTTGATTCATATTTTACCATACAACCATCTTGTTCATTGATTCAAGATTTCTCTCATGGAACCACTTCTCACTTGACTTATACCAATGACAAGGTTAAGGAGACACATACATGAATAGGAAACAATTGACAAATTTATTTTCCTATGTTGGCTCAAGGGAATACACAAGGAATTCAATACATACAACACTGTATAACATGGAGCAAATCATATATGACATACCTTGACATCTCACTCAATTAAACTGTGACTTTTTCCACCAACCAACATTTTTGTCATTCTTGTCCAATCTCACCATGATGGAATTTGTACCATGCTTCCTTTGTATTTGGTATACCTTCTAGAATCTTAGAGAAGGTATATCATGTCTTCTTAGGTTCTATCAAAATAGTAGATAGTCATCATAGCAACATGATGACTCAGTTTCATCTTTATTGGTTCTTGTTCTTTTATCATTCTTCTTGACTACATTTCTTGGCATGACTATCATGTCACTTGACCTCTCTTTTTCAACTTGTATGCCAGTGAGACACATATACTGCATTTCCTCTATCACCGCTTGAGGAATAAATTCTTCATTACTTGCACTTAGTTTATCTTCCTTCTTCTTGCCTTTGTCATCATTTGTTGTTTCCTGATCTGTGCTGGATTTTTGATTTTCTACCTCATCTGCCCATGATAATTTCTTGTCCTTATTTTCTTCTTTGACTTCTGGTTTTTCTTCCTTGATCCTGTATACCCATCTCATCTTCTTCTCTTCAGGAGCTGTTTGAGTCTTGGCAGTTTTTGTATGATTCTTAGGAATCATTTTCATGGTAGAAGCTTTCTTTTCTTGCCATCTGAAGGTATGAAGTCTACTGCTGTGTTTAGGTTGTTCATTTTGACAGCAGTGCTTTGAATAATGCCCAAATTCATGACATGTATAACACATTACATGATTTATCCTTTTATCTGAATGTGAGTGATCAATGCTAAACTGTCTTAAGGATTTTTCTAAGCAATACCTAGCAATGTGTCCTATTTCATGACAATTGAAACACATCCTACTCTTCTCAGACTTAGATCTGCTATCCCTCCATGGATGTTCTTTGTCTACCTTGTGTCTTTTACACTATGTGGCCTTGTGACCAAAACCATAGCATGAATAACAATATCCACTAAATTTTCTTTCATACCTATATGCATTGGGTTGTCTGATTGACTTGAATCATCTATTGTTGGTCACCTTGGTTTGCTTCTTGTCTGGTTGCATACTGGAACTAGCCTTTTCATCCTTATTATTTTCTGAGCATTTTTGACAGCATGTTTGTCTTGATTCAACTTTCAACTCCCTTTTCCTTGCTTGTTCTAATTATTTTTTGAGAGTCTCATGCTCTATTATGCTAGTCTGCATTTGTTCCATTTCTATCTTCAGATTTTTTAGTTCACCTTTGAGCTTCTGGAAGGCATCTTCTTTATCATTTTTGATCTTCACATTTTCTTGCTTTTCCTGGTCTAAATATTTCTCAAATATTTTCATGGCTGAGTTGAGTTTTTCATATTCTTCAATTTTGTCCCTGAGAGCTTTAGAAATCAGATTGAATTGTCCCTCAAGTTCCTCAATCTTTTCTTCATGTTCTTTCTCCATTTGGATTGCCACCGCTTCATGATGTCTGATTTTCTCTTCTTGTTCCTTCACAAATATTTTTATCTTGGTGATTTCTTCATCTTTGAGTTTGAGAGAGTTCAATACTTTATCTGATTGAGAATCATCTTTGCACATTCTTGAGCATTGTCTTGTTCATGTTTGCTCAATTTCTTCTCGAGGAGAGTGATGTGCTTCTCATAGGCACTGATGTAGGATTTCAATTTCTTATTTTTCTTCCTTGATTTCTCTAATTCCTCTAGAGCACATTCTAACTCAGCTTCTAGATTAACCTCAGCTTCTTCATCATCTGAATCATTTCTGGAGCTGCTGCAACTTTCCATTGCCATCATCAACCTTTCTTTGTGAGCTTCATCCTGATACTTTCTGTAAGTAGATTTTTCCATGCTTATCTTTTCTAGGATCAACTCCAAGTTGTTAAGCTTTACACAGGAGAACCACCGCTCTGATACCAATTGTTAGAGATTTCAGGCACTAAGAGGGGGGGTGAATCAGTGTTGATAAAACTTACAATAAATTTCCTCTTTTTTTCTTGTATTTATTGCTGTTAACTATTATTGATTGTCATAAGCATGCAATATTAATCATGAGACTATACAAATGAGAAGCATACACCCACATTCACATGAGAAGACCAGATATAATGTGGGAAACCCTTTCGGGAAAAAAACCCACTGAAACCATTGCTTATATTACTCAAAGCAAGGACTTGCAAGAATATTACACATCCTACAAGATTTTTTTAGTGAGGCACAAACCCCACAAGGAGCACCAAACCCTACACCTTTGCTTATATTACACACAACAAATAACTCAAGTGAATATTACACATCACAAGAGATTTGTTTAGTGAGGCACCAACCCCACAAGGAGCACCAACCCCTAATTTAATCAGCTACAACTGATCTTCTGCAGGCACCTACCCACAAGGAGGCTGTAACCCCCTAAAAATGCTAAGCTACAACTTAGACTTATTGTTCACACAAATTTTGATCATTTAGTCTCTGTGTTGCTTACACAACTGATTATGATCACCTTGCTATTTTTTTCATTCACAATCACTCTTCAAAGTTAGATATACAATGTTTTCTTTACCTCTTGCTGGTCTCTCCTCTCTTCACCTTCGACTCATCAGACTTTCTACTTTTCTCTGCACATTAGTTCTTCATCTGATAATGTTGTCTCCTTCTACACACAACTCCTCTTTCTCTCTGCACTAGATCTTTATTATTTTTTCACGTCTCCTTTCTTCCTCTCTGTAATGACTTTGTTCTTAGCTTCTCCTTGCTCTTCTCTTCAGCATATCCACATCATGTAGCTACCTCTTCTTTCCTTGCATATCTCTTTGCTCGTCTCTTCTTCATTAGCATTGGATGTTCAATAATGGTTCTGAGTCATTTATTTCTCTAAAAATATCCTTGGCTCGACTACACTTTCTCTCTCTTTTCTCTACTCTTCATATCTTCAACTCTTCATCTCTTCAGCTCATGAGAGTGCTCTTGCTAATTGCATCAATCTGTAATGCATCTGATCAAATCTAAAACTCATCCCTCATTCCTACCTTACTCCTTCATCCCCTCTCTTCTTCCTTCCTTTATTCTCCTTCAAATTGAATGCATCATTTTTCTCTTGAGCCTCTCTCTCCTATGTCACTCCTTCAGTTTCTGGTGCATCATTTTCCCACTCAAGAACTACTCTCAAAATTCATCTAAATTTCTCTATATAAACAATCGACCCAATCTGCCACTTCATCTTGTGTGTCATGCAATCTCTCCTACTCTGTCACCTGAGAATATGGACTATTAAATGCATGCCGCTAACTCCAGATTTTTATCCTTCTATATTCGGCTTGATTACACCTTCTTCTATGCATCTGCCAAAAATTATTTATGAGCCGACTCCTAAAAATAGATTTCTTGTATTTTTAGGATTTCCTCGTGATCAGGAATAAACAAGCTCCTTTCTTCTCCAATATTTAATTTGTGCCTTGGAATCAAGAATCTTCAGGGAGAGTGTAATGGAATTACTTTGAAGTCAACAAGCATTAAATTCTGGCAGCTGGAATAGTGGACTTCATCATTCTTTGTGGAGTTCCAGTTGTACACGCAGCCACAATCTTCTGTCAATCAAATCATCATCGATTTTGGATACTAACTCTCACTTCTTCCATTTTAAACTCTATCTGATTGTCCTTGATCCATCTCTAGTTCATATTTTCTCGATCCACATCTTCCCTTGGCTTTTGTGACCTTTTCGTTTGTATCACGGAAAATTCCTTTGATCTGCGTATTTTCTCCTTTCTCGGTGGCTATTTAGTTATCCACGGATTTTCTTTGGTTCTCGCAGATTTTACAATGTCCCACGGTTATCCTCCTTGTTTTTTCCTTTATGCATATTTGTTCCATGTCTTGTAACTCTTTCATCTCTTTTACAAGCATCTGTGGCTTTTATAGTTTTCTAGTGATCTCCATCTTTTTCCTTTATTTGTGGCTTTTCTAGTCCTTCGCAGAATTTTTCTTTCTTCATGGCATTACCCCTGAATTCTTTTACCTTCACTTTAGTTTACTCGTGGCTCTTCCTTTCAGATCTTCCTTCACATCTGTGGCTTTCAATCCTTCTCCACAACATCTTCAGACATCTGTCCTTTGGTCTCACATCTTTGCTTCACAGGTATTTCTCCTTCTTTTATTTACGCTTTGTCCTTTGGCTCCTTTTGCTTTGGTGGCTTCATTCCTTTACCTTCACATACCTTCTATGAATTCTTCTAGAGCTCCCTTCTACAATTCATCAGCAGCTACTTCAAGACTTATGCGGCCCTCTCTTGACTTCAACGGATATTTCCTCATCTCCACGGATTTCCCAAAAATTGACTAAGTCCCTTAGAACTTATCCTTGATCATCATGAAGCTTTTTTTACATCTAACTGACCCTTAATGTCCTTATTTGACTTCTAAATTCCCAATTCAGTTTCCTAAGGCTATTGCATACTACATATGCTTTCCTGAGCTACTTTCTGACTCTAATGTTTTCTCTGTGATCTGACACTACCAATCAACCTTCATCTTCATTTCTTGCTCACTTTACCAATTAACCCTTTTTGCCATCAATGCCACTTCTTTCGTCTTTTGCAGTTTTGACATCAATGACAACACATACCATAATGACAAAGGTTCAACTAAAATGTTTGTCACAGGTAACTACTACCTTCCCTAATTCTGAGTATACCTTCTTTAAATATTTTCAACTCGTGAACCCTCACTTCTCAAGATCATATTAAGAATAAGCTTACATCCCTAGAGATTTAACACAGAGGCATTAAGATTTTCCAAGCCTATATCAACACAGGAGAAATTGATTCTTACAAGAATCAAGACATCAATTGATAAATAGTTCTTACCAATTATGATTACCTTCCACTTTGCATACAGAAGTCTTCAATGATCTATGACAACCAAAAATGTTTGAACTCTTATTATGATCAATTTATAACGACAACCCCCTTCTCACTGATATTGAAGTTCTCTGTTGAACCCTTATATATCTGTAAATGATCTTCCTCCACTCACTATCACTATCTTATTTACTTGGACAAATTCCTCACACTAATGTCAACTCACATACTTGTCATCACTCCAAATACCCTCTTTAGCTTATACAGTCTCAGAAAATGCATGTATCACTCACTTTTAATAATAGAACCACTAAAAGATCATGAAATACACAAGAATAAACCCTTTACCAGTAATAAATAAATTCCACAATGCATACATAGGATTTAAGAACAATTTCAAATGCCACTTACAACTTGAAAACAAACATAAAATGTTTGCAACCAGTTTTGCTTCATAATGCTACTTGGAATTTCTCATCAAAATGATTCTCATTCAAATGTGATGAGGTAATTCGGTTACAATTCATAATTTATAATCTTTTCAGCCAATTTTAATTGAATGAGACATCTTACACCATTTGGTCACATGTGTACGCTTAGATTTAATCTCAAGTTGTTTAGTTATCATATCATGCTTTCTAAACCCTAGAAGGACCTAATACACTTTATTTAAACCTCATTTTATCCTTTACATATCTTGTAAACTCCAAAAATCCTTAAAACGACTATAATAAGCCAAAAATGTCCTTCAAGACTCAACTTACACTTTTGGAGGGAAAGTGTACAATTTAAATTTTAAAATGCCAAAACTCAATCTAATACACCAAACTAACTCACATAGACTCACTAGACCTATAACATAACTACATTCCAAAATTTTATGACATCTTGACTTATTTACAAAGATGGATTTGATGTTCCTACATCAATGTGTTGGTCTTATTGGTTGACATCAATGTTTTTGAAGGTGGTTTCCATCAATGACAAAGGGGGATATTTTTAGCCATTGTGTGTTAGTGTTGTCATTGATGTGAAGTCCATTTATGTAAAGGGTGTCATGGTGTTGTATAAGTATCCATGTGGTGTTATTCAATGGTCAAACATGAAGGTTGATTAGTAGTGTCCATATTTGGTGAGTTCTATGAGGTCCTGGAGCTTGGTTTTCCAGGCAGAGTCATGGTATGAGCTATCTTGAGTTGGTTGGATGTTTTCATGAGGTCATACATGGTCATAGAGGCGTGTTATAGATGTCTATTTTTCTACATGATGTTAGTAAGGTCAGCTCATGAGTTTTCAGTGTTGAGTCAAATCATTCCAGGCCTATTCCTAGGGCTGGATCATGCAAAATCAGCTGGAGGTATGAAATTTGGACCCAATCAGTCATTATGGAACATGGTGGCAATGTACTTGAGTGTATGGTGAGTTTCAGGTCATTTTTCAGAAGTATGATGCATATTTGAGGTCCTTGGGAAGTAAACAGTGGGAAACATGCAAGTAAACACAAGTAATTCTTAATGGATGGAGAGTTTCAGATGTATTTGGGATATATGGTGAGTTTCTAAAGTTATAGGATGTTGTCATGATGCTTCATGATAAGTTTCAGGTTATTCTGAAAAGGAAGTTGCAAGATTTGCATGTTTTAGAAAAACTGGGTAAGTTACAATGTGTTTTGAAGCAAAAGTGGACCTTCTGATGCTCGTTGTGAATTGTATGATTTGAATGGGAGCCTGAGATCTTTGACATAGCTTCTTAGGTCAGTTATGAAGGTTTCACAAAAATAATGAGGTGGTTTGATCATCACATTTTTATGAACGATCGTTAAGAATGTAAGTTTCTTTAAAACCCTAGCTAAACCTTGGCTCAAAGTGACTTGGAGAAAAAGGTGCATATAGAGTCTATTTTTATTGGTTTTGAAAAATTTATTATTGGATGTTGTATCTGACTCTTCCAAATTTCCAGAAATGTGTATTAGAGCATGTGGTGATATGTGGGCCCCACCTAAAAATGCTTGTTTATGAAAAAGTCTAGTTTGAGGTAAAATTATCCAAAGAATTTAAAGAATAAATTGACATTGTTTTTATCCTTAGTGTTTTATTACATGTCCGTGATAGTTTTAGATCATGGTTGAGCTGAAAAATGGCAAAGTATACCCTATTTATGAAGAGTCATTTTTGGGGCAGTTTAGAGCAGCTTGTGGTAAAAGTTGAATTGCAGGAGTTACATGAGGAGTTAGAACTCCATTAAAGTTATGTTGTGATCATGGTTCATATATATTTCCAATGTTATGTCAAAAATATATATATGGCATGTAAAATTTATGACCTGTTCCTTGAGGGTCAAATCTGGAGGATGTTGTTCTAATAGGGTCCTAAGTAGCTATAAGAGTAAGATGATGTTTCTGAGTTTTTCTTGCTTGGTGAAGGTTTTTGAGTGATTAGAAAACATGCATAAGTTTTTTACATTGTTTTTTTAAATATTGGAAGTGTATTTTGAGGTGATGGTGTATGTTGCACTCATACTAGGTTCTTGACTTCTTGAAGGCATAAGAAGTAGTTTGCATAGATAGACCTAGTTTAAAGACTTGCAATTGGATTTGGAAGGATTTATAATATGTTATGGAAAGAGGATTAAAATGTATTTATAGTTGTGTATGGATTGCATCTTGGTGATTTGATTTTATGGGTCTTCCAGGTCAGTTTGTGGAGATGAAGGTATGTTGATTTTCAGGATAGGTTTGCTCAGGATGAAAGATTGAGTTGGTTGAGGCATGAAATGGATTGTTTGATGCTTTATATCACCTGGAAAGTTAATAGGGATTAATTTTTTTCCTATTAAATTCCTTTTTAGGTCTTGGAAGTGACAGAAAGGTTGCAAACTAGTTGAGTTTGCAAAACTAGATTTTGGACAACTTGTTTTAGAGAAGAGGAAAGTTGTAGTTTGATAATATGGATGTTTCATGAGGTATAACTTACATTTATATGTTCTAAAATTCCTGAGGTTTCCATAAATTTATCACATGTCATATTTGAGTTCATCTTGAGCGGTCTTGAGGCCCAGAGGTAGAAACAGGGTGTTGGAAACATGTGTTTAGTGAAGGATATGAGCCTTTTGGCTCATGCTATGATTTATTTGATTGGCCCAAGTAAATTTAGTACCATGTATGATGATTATGTGTCATATTACATGTGTGTGGTGAATTTTTAACCTTTACTAATCATGATTTTGTGGTTTGTGGTTTTAGCTCATCCTAGTGATAGGTTTTAAGCCTTTTTGGTGCAAGTATGAAGGTTTTGGGCATGACCGACCTATATGGGTCATATGTGACCATTGTAATGAATTTATTTGAATCGTATTATAATTTATTGGTATGATTATTCATGAAGGACCTACCTCCCTTGGGTTAGAAAGAAGGAAAGCATATAAAATTGATGTTTTGGGTGCTTTTGTGCACTAGTTGAGCCAATGGAGAAAATGTGACCTAGGTGTGAGGGTTTGAAGGTTGATCAAAGGAATGATTTGAAAGCTGATGAAGTGTGTTACAGGTTGAATACTGATAAATAACATGTTTACAAGTGTTTATAGCCAAGACAATTCCAAGAAGATCAAGGTAGAGCGAGTTGAAGGAGAGAGTATGTGATGATGGTTTTAAGGTATTTGGAGCTGAATTTTGGGATCACCATAAGCTGCGGTATCAAAATATTTTCATTGGTCTTAATTATGTAAAATATATTATGATGAGTCATATTCATATGATTCTCTTGTTATGAGTAATATCAACAAGGGTTTAGGGGTTGGTGCTCCTTGTGGGGTTGGTGCCTCACTAAAGAAATCTCTTGTGATGTTTAATATTCACTTGAGTCTTTGTTGTGTGTAATATTAGCAAATTTGTTAGTGGTTTTTCTTTCCCTTGAGGGTTTCCCACTTAAATATTTTGTCTATGTGTTCTCTCTCATGTTTCAGGTTCATTTAAATGTATGATGCACACCTAACAAGATAATGTGGAATGTAAATGGTTGAATGAATGTTTGATGGATGTTGTAGCAATGTTAAACGAAGTAAAAATATTGCAGGAATGATTCATCCCCCCCATATCAGTACTTTTTGCTTCTAACAGGTTTTCCAAAGTACAAAAATATGATATTGAGTTTGGAGTTTGTTCTAACAGGAATTATTTTGTTTGTCAACAATGTAGATGAGTGGTATTCATATATCACACAATTATTTTCATACAGAAAATTTCCATCTCATATCAATGAAAAATAGAAGAGAGAAATCGATCTTACATCATATGATTTTGTACTGTGGGATAACTCTCTTTTTAAAAGAGGGGTTGATGGTTGCTTTCTGAGATGCATTGAATAAGAAAAACAAAAGAGATTGCTGAAATAATATCACAACTAAGCTTGTGGAGGAAATTTCTCATCTCTTATAACAACATATAAAATTCTAAGAGAAAGTTATTACTGGCCCATGCTTTTGAAGGATGCATCCAAGTGGATTTCTAAATGTGAGGCATGTCAACAATTTTTTGGCAGGCCCAAACTTGTAGCATTACCCCTAACACTAGTAAGATCATTAAAGAACCCTTCCACTAGTGGGGGATTAATTTCATAATTACTATGAATCCTCATTATAGTGCTAGACACACCCATGTTATGACAATGTGAGACAGTTCGACAAAGTGGGTAGAAGAAATTGAATGTGTAGACACAAAATATAGGCACTTAGGTACATTTATAGGTCCTAAAGCATATTAATGTTTACATGATTCCTAAATAATAAAACTAGTGGTTGACAAATACTTTTGGCCTTTTGGTTTCTTTAGCTCTTGCACTTTTCTGTTTATGTGCATCCTTTTGGATTTACACATCTTACATCTATACTTGAACTTAATTGATTTATCGTTTGATGACCTTAGACACTAGCACCCAACTAGGATATAAGCACCCAAGTGCTCCTTTCCATCCTAGGCACTCATGCACTTCTTTATCTTCTTCTTACCCTTTTGGGTCCTTTTGGCCTTTTGGTCACCTTTTAAAAATTTGGGTTAGCCTTTCAGTTGTCAATTATGAAAATCAAACAAAGGAATCATAAATATACTTAGTTACTTTTCTAAAATAAGGGGCCAAGCACTATAAGCATTATATATCATCACTTAATCTTACACAAACATGCAAGAGAATTATAAGGCATACATCTAGCACATCCATACAAGGGACAAAGGCTACATTCATTTACATACACAACATAGGAGGGGAGTTCATTATATTTCATCAAACACATCTTGAATACTTAGTACAATCTATATATAGCCCACTATCATTGTGTAACTTGCACAAGGGCAACCTAGAGCATCATTACACACACAAGAATAGAGAACTACATAGAGTTTGAGATGCAATGTAGCACTCAGTTGTAAGTTCACTCTTTTGGTGACCATAGGGGTCAGTCTAACTCCACTTTATTATATTTGATGTGGTATGTGGACATGTGTAGGTAGACATTTGTTTTGTAGGTTACTGGTGTGACCAAAACCCTAAAAGTGAAGTCAGAGCAACAAAATGAATCTTGGAGTGAAGACCTTCCGACCTAGAAAATGTTAGAATCTGAGCATCTGAGCTGACACCAGCACCTAGATTAGTCACTAGCTCCTAGGGCGCTCCTGTCCTCTCGCGAGCGCTTATGTCTTGTACATTCTTAGGGTTCTGAACCCTTATCAAGTCTTGAAAACATTGTTTCCATCCAGATCCAGCAGATACCTAGTCTAGATCACTCCCAAGTTACGTGAAATCGGCTAAGTTATCTTCTCCTCTCATTTGCTTACGGTTTTACATCATTGAATGTTTATTACTTGTGTAATACTATACTTTATTTCTTGTATATCATTAGTCACACTAAGTTACTCTTAAATTAATGTTTAATTCAATTAATATTAAATCATTTGGTGAACCCAACCGCTCAAACCCTACCTTTATTCAAGGCATTATTATGATATTATTCCATGGAAGAGACTTATAAACCATTTACCAATGAATATATTAATGATTTATAATCTCGTATTACCGAACATCCTTAAGACCTAGATATCTTATTATTCGTCGCCCATGATGAAGCCACATAGATAGCTGAGCTCAACCCTTTAGTCTCCAATGATACTTCTCTTCCTATTGTGACACTTCCTCCTCATTCCACCACCACTCTTCCACCTACATCTACTATCCCAATTTCTATGACCACTCCTACAAATCACTTTACCCCCTATTACTTCTCATACATGACATGCCTCCTCTTCAAGAACTCATGACCTAGCCTCATTATACCATGACTTACAAACCCAAATTTGTCGATTGCAACAAGCCTCTTCATAATTCTCTCCATATCTAGATTCCTCACTCCTCCTTCACATCCCTTTCTCTCCCACCATCCCCTCTTATTTGATGCCTCCTAACTTCACCACCCCTAATTTTCATATGTTTAATGGCCATGGAAACCCTCATGAACACCTTCGCTCCTTCCATGTTGCATGTCTTGACTATGTTGATGACCTTACATTGTTGGCTAAATTGTTTCCTCATAGCTGAAATGACTATGCTATGTGTTAGTTATATGATCTACATGTCCATTCGGTAACATATTTTACAGCTCTATTTGATTCATTCCTTGCTCATTTTTCTATAAATATAGGCATTAAGATGTCTTATGCACAACTAGCTAAAATCAAATAAGGTTCCGATGAATATCTTACGGACTATGTCTTGCGCTATAAGAACAACCTTGCTAAAATTACCAATGTTCTAGATAATTTATAAGTGTAATATCTATTCATTCAAAGTATTTTGCCTATGCTCCAATAGAGTGTCATTTTTGAGACTTCTCCTTCCTTTGATCAATTGTGTCACACACTCAAATTATGCAAAAACAAACTACTATCTATGGGAAAATTGAAGTATTGTGATATTTATTCCTCCTTGTCTTCTAAAAAAATTCAAGCTAAATCCACATTCAAACCATCTCCTAAGCCTACCAATGCTAAAAATATTGTGTACATTGTTTCTCCACCAACCGAGTTGTTGGCATGTTGAGATTAGGTGTTGTCATTGATGTAAAATATCATTAATGATAAAGAGTATGATGAAGAAGTGTTAGAGGATTCTAGGTAGGATGCTGACATGGATTTGTAGGTGGTTTCATGATGGCATGAGTGGATTCAATGAGATTGGTTTGGTCTAGCAAGCCTAGTCAGGTGACCTAGCTAGCCTAGGTGATGGTGCATGATGGTTTGAGTTGTTTGGTGGATTGAGGAGTATGGTAGCAACATGAAGAGTATTATTTGAGATTTTTTACGTGCTCACATGAGTTTTAGAGTATAGGTACAGGTGGAAGACTCAGTTTTAGGTGCTCATCTAGACCTAGTGTAGGTGCTTGGAGACCAAATGATGAGGTATAGAGCCATGTGAGCTCATGGAGGCATGTAGAGGTGTGAGAATTTTTTTATCAGGTGTGTTACGTCCTTTTGTAGATATAGAAAATAGAGCTACGAGGTTTTTCTACTTGGTCATGGTGCACACTAGACCTAATCCTAGTGTTTGGAGGCCTAATTAGGCATGATAGTCACTTGGGTATGTGTGATATCTTGAGATCACTCATGGAGGTGTGTTATATTGTTTTCATCATGTAAAGGCAGTTTTTAGAGGTTTCATGATGAGTTATAGTGTTGATTCAGTTGGGCCTGGCCTAGAACCATATAAAACCCTAAGGGATAGTCATGCAAATGAGATGGGATATGAATATGAGACTTATTTGAGCTATGATGATGATTGGATATGGTGTACATAGGGTGTCTCAATGAGGTGTGAGAAAAATTTCAAGTTATTCACGAAGAATATTTGCAAGTTATGATGTTTTATGGTGAAACAGGGTGCTTGAGAAGGTGATTTTCAGCTCGAATTGCAACTTATGATGCTCACTATGAATTGTGTGCTTTACATGGGACCTTTTGGATTTCAGGGATGTTTTTCCATTGAGATAATATAATTTCACAAAAATAATGAGGTCATTCTATCGTCACATTTTTATGAACGAATGTTAAGAAGGTAAACTGCTTTTTATGAGTTTTAAACCTTAGCTCAAAAGTAGTAGGAGAGATTTTCATTGTATGTGCCCAAAATGAAGTTATTTTTCTAGTATGATGATTTTATGTTGTATAGGACTCCTCCATATTTCCATAAAGGTATGGTAGATTATGTGATGATTTGTGGACCCCACTCAAACATGCAAGTTTATGAAGAAGTTCAATTTGGGACAAAGTTTTCCAAAGGAGGTATGAAATAAATTGACATTGTTTTTATCCTAGGAGTTGTAATTGATTTCCATGATGGTTTCAGATCATGGTTGAGGTTCTAGAGGGAAAATTGTGCCCTATTTATGAAGACTGGTCTTAAGGTAGTTCTTGGAGTAGTTTCAGAGATGGACCTGGTTGAAGGCCTTCCACTTGGATTTGGGAGGAAATGTAAGATTTTATGAAATATATTTAATATATTTCCAATGTTATATGGTTTTCCTCATGATGAGGATATTTTATAGGTCATCCATCTCAGTTTGTGAAGAAGAAGGTTGCTTGTTTTTCATGACAAGATTGCTCTAGCTAGAAGATGGAGGTAGAAGATGCATGAGATGGATTAGTTGATGATTTATATCAGTTGGAGAGTGAAGAGGGATGAATTATTTTCCTATTTAAATGCCTATGGATTTATTTAAAGTGGAAGTAAGGGTTTAACCAGTTGATTTCCTAAACATGCTTTCTAGGAAGCTCAGTTTGGTGAAGAGGAAAGTGAGTGTGGTTTGCATGTATGAATGTTTCATGAGATCTAAAAAGCATAGATGTGATCTACAGGTCAGTGGATTTTCAATTATTGGCTACATGCCATGGTTGAGATGTTCTTGGGTGATCTTGAGGTCCATAGGTGAAGACTGGTTCTTGGAAATAACTATTTTGAGAAGGATATGAGCCTTCTTGATAGAGTTATGAGGAATTTTATTGTTTAAATATATTACAATACCATGGATGATGTTTTTATATATTTGATGTGTGAGGAATTTAGGAGCTTGAATAATCATGGTGATGAGGTTTGTAGTCTTTGGTGGTGATGGGGTTTTGAGCTATTTTTGAGCTTGTTTAGTGTGTTTGAGCATGGCTGACCTACATGGCTATATTTTATGAATTTGAATAAGTTTTTTGTTACATTTATAGTTTTATTATTATATCTATTCATTAAGTATTGACTTGTTTCATGTTTTTGAGTTGATAAGGGTATAAAGTGCATGTTTTAGTTCAAATTTGAACTAGTTAAGAGAGAGGGAAAACGTGTGACCCAAGTGTGAGTGTGAAACAAGTATGAAGGAATAATTTCAGAGCTGAGAAAGTGTGTGAATTTCTAAGGAAATTTAGAGATCATGTGTGTAATGGTTTGAAGCTAAGACAAGTCATGAAAGTGTGAGATATAACGAGTTAAAGAAGAGAGGGTTTGAACAAGGGTTTGAAGGTGTGTGAGATGAATCAGTGATCTCCATCAGTTGTTGTAGAAAAAATACATTGTATATCTTCATCAAAGGTGGTTGAGTGGGTGCTTAATAATCTTAGGGGGTTGTAGCCTCCTTGTGGAGTTAAACTAAATTAGGGGTTGGTGCTCCTTGTGAAGTTGGTAATTCACTAAATAATTTTTATTTGAATAATATAATCAGAATTTTCAATGGGTTTTCCTCCTTTGAGGGTTTCCCACTTATATCTTGTGCTATGGTTTTCTCTCTCATGGTTATAGTTATTTGAATGAATGTTGTATCTTGTTGTGTACACATTAATGGTTGAATGGTTTATGATTTGAGCATCATAATTTAAATTTATTAAAGGTTTTAAAGGATTGATTCACCCCCCCCCCCTCTCATTCCATTGTGCTTCCAACAATTAGTATCAAAGCATTTCCATTTTGAGAATTTTCATCACTTAAAATGAGATCCTTGAAGCGCAAAAATGGTGAGTCAACGGAGTGGTTATTCTTATAGCAAGGCACCATTGTTTGATGGAGTGAAGTATGCTTTTTTTAGTCTAAGGATGAGGACTCATGTCATGTCCTTAGGGTTTGATATTTGGAAATATATGGAGGATGATTATATTGTTCCTGCTACTCCTCCAATAAGTAATGCAGATAAGAAGTTGTGTAGTGACAATTCTGAGCCTATGAATGGCATCATGTGTGGATTGGATGAACATAAGCTTGTGAAGGTAATGAATTACAAATAAGCTGAAGTAATGTGGGAGAAACTTCAGGTTATGTATGAAGGAGATTACAAGGTAAAAATATATAAGTTTCAAAATTTCAAGAATCAATTTGAAGGAATAAAAATGAATGATGATGAGTCTATTGTTGCATATTTTCTTAGGGTTGAAAATGTTGTCAACACCATGAAAGGGTTAGGTGAAGATATGAAGGAAAAAGTTGTAGTTAAAAAGGTTTTGAGATCTCTAACACCTAATTTTAATTCTAAAATGTTTGCCTTTGAAGAATCCAAGGATTTGACTCTCTTTAAAATGGATGAATTGTAAAGAACCCTAATTGCATATGAGATGAGAATTCACAATGATAAATGTGTCAAGAAGGAGATAGCTTTCAAATTTGAAATGAAGACCAAGGGAAAGAAGGTTAAGGATGATGGTAATTATTCTATAATTTATGATGAAGGACTCTTTGCAATGGTTAGGAGATTGAATGTTGGCACTAGTAAGTACAAAGGTAAGATTCCCTATAAGTGTTTTAATTGTGGTAAAGTAGGTCAATTTGCTGCCAAGTTTCCTTGAATATGAAGGATAAATAAGGCGGTGAGGATCATAAGAATGACTATGAAAAGAATAATTACAAGTATAGTAAAGAAAAGAAGGGTTTCAAGAAGTTTAATTACAAAAGGAAGGCTAAAAAGATTTTTTATACAATGGAAGAGGCTTTTTCATCTTAAGCAAGTATTTGTGATAGTGATGTTTCATATTTTGAATATGAATCAAAGCATGGAGATGTTGGAGATGAGGTGTTGTTCATGACTAAATATGTCATGAGATATACTATTGGTTGTTTTACATTATTAAGTGATTCCATATCAGATTATTGCAAAGATTTTGAGGAAGAAGAAGATGAAATTGAAACTAAATCAATATGTTTCCAATCTGAATTGAAGCATGTTGAGAAGAATAATAAGAAAATGATATCTCAATTCAAATAATATGATACAAATATTTGGGACCTAGAGGAGAAACATTGGACTATTACAGAGAAGTTTTATGAGACAATGAGAAAACTAGAGATGCAAATGAGTCCTATGAATCTAAACTTGTAATCTAAGGAAGAAGAAGTGATTCTTCTTAAGAGAGACATACCTGATGCAACTAGCAAAGAAAAATCATTTCATAAGTTTGAGAAAATCTCCAAGGCTTGTGATGATATCTTGAGAAATCAAAAATATGCAGGTGATAAGACAAGTTTGGGGTTTAGTGATGACCT
This sequence comes from Taxus chinensis, assembly GCA_019776745.2. Classification (NCBI taxonomy): domain Eukaryota; kingdom Viridiplantae; phylum Streptophyta; class Pinopsida; order Cupressales; family Taxaceae; genus Taxus; species Taxus chinensis. Next base: position 154,721,565 of record CM034147.1, on the reverse strand, counting down.
CATACACAAAGTTTCAATGATAGAAGACCTTGTTTCAAGCAAGGAGGTTGGAGAACCAATAATCAAGGAAGGAAAGAAGGATAATTTCACCAAAGACAATGTGAAGACAAAACCAATTAGGCAACCTAATGCTTCAAGGTATGAAATATATTTCAATGGTTATTGTTTCAACTGTAATGGTTTTGGGCATAAATCTAATGAGTGTAGGAGATATGCTAGATATGATCACTCATGGAGGGATAAACGAACTGATAAAGAAAATAATTTAGTTTGCTACAATTGCCATGAGATAGGTCATGTTGCTAGGTACTATTTGTATGAACCTTTAAGTTAGAATTGGGGTAATGAAGGTTATAGGGGCGGACATGAAGTTATGTGTTTCAGTTGTAATGAAATTGGTCATGTTGTTAGGGATTTTTTATGTCCCTAAAAGGAAATAAAGGAGATTTCAAAGTTATAACATGCATTCTAGAAGACAAATTAGGTCTTGGGAGCCAAGAGTGAACAATAATGTACTACCAAGGGCTAGTGTTAATGCTAATCAAGGTGTGTCTTGAATATCTAAACCGAAACAAGTGGATGGAAGTAATTTTTCAGGTGTCCAAGAAGTCTTGGGACCTCTTCAATTCTTTTTTCTAGATCCATCATGATGGTATATGCCTCTACTAGGATTCTTAGAGGTGTATTGGTCCATATGAAGCATTGAGAAGAGGGGGAGTTGATTGTTTAAAGTATATTTTTGTCATGAGATTAAAGTATTCCATCAAGCTGTCAAGGTATGTCTTGTTGTCTTAAGTGTTTGTTCAAGTGATGAAAATGTATAGTCATTGGTCAAGAAGTCTTTCTAAATGTGTTAAGTTTTTCATAGAGCTTTGATGATTGAAGTCCTTCATTGTCTTGTTGATTATGAGTTATCATTGAAGAACATAGTCATAGGTTATGGTGTCTTAGTTAAAATATGTGTAGTGATCATGAAAATCACATTGAGGAGATTTAGTCTGGTATGTAATGTTGATGTGTCAAAGGATGATCTTGAAGTTTGTGTCTACCATAATGTAAAACATTAATGGTGGAAGCCCAATATATTCTTGTCTTAATATTTCAAAGTATGGTTAGGATATGTACATGAGCCTTCATGTATGACAAGTGTCTTAGTTTGAGTATAGAGTCATGTTAGAACATCAAAAGGGTCCATTGTATCAAATTGGTCTTGTTGTGCCTAAAATTATTAAGGGAAGTTTGTCATGTCATTATCTGAGTATGAAGTCTTGTGAGTCCTTCAAATAAGTCTCTTACCTCATTTTATGAAATGGTCATGTTCTCAAGAAATTCTTATCTTTGAGTATTTGTTTATGTTTTAATTCAAGAAAGTTGCAAAGCTCCTGAAACCATGATAAGTGGTTTGATGGAAATCCTATGCTTGAGGGACTAAATGAAGGAGTTCAAGGCTAAGATATGGAAAAAATCATATACATTTGACCTACATTAAGATTAAATAATAATTAAGTCATGAGAAGACTTCAAAAAATGGGAAATTGTGACAGTTTTCAGATCTAACTATGGAGTGCACTTGGAGATCTAGTGGAAAGGAGTAACTTGCAAACTAGGCATAAATCCTTCAAGAACATGAAACAAGACTGATAGGGCAGATGTAATGGTTAAATGGGTACTCATAACATGTAATATTTTCTTGTGAAAGTGAAGCAATCAAAACTGAGGAGTGAATTCTTCTTAGAACAGGACTAGTAGTCTGCGAGAGTAGAATGGAGAAGAGAAAGTGGGATAGAAGCTCTTAACATGTAATTTGATCATCAAAATAAGTCTATGTCATTACATGTAGCTTGATAAAGCTAATAATAAGTGTCAAAAAATGAGGCTCATTAGTTTGACAATAAATTTAGGTCTATGCATCTATGATGAAGACTCAAAAAGGCATTGTCTCCAATTTTTTTTGCATATTTATAAGTCACAGTTGGGTGTGTATTGTTCACGAGCAGTTTAGAGGTGTGAATTCATTTTCATAATAGAAAAACATGGCTATTTGTGCTCTTGAAGGGGATGATATAGGTGATCATACAAGATACGTGTGTTGACTCACGAGGAAGGTCTAAAATGAGGCATTTTGTGTTGAACTATGAGAAACTAGTGTACTAAAAGTTTGAGCAGGGATCAAGCATGTCTTGTTAAAGTTATTCATGCCTAAGAAACGGTGTTCTACTTTGAGTGGTGGACTTCAAGCTAGTACAGAGTTGAGGAGCAAGGAAATTGAAAAAGATCATTGAAAACAAGGCATGATCATGTGTCAGATTTTTTATAGTACTTCAAGACATGTATGTTAACTATGTACAAAGATTTGGTGATGCTCTATGGTGATATATGTTAAGGAAGAGTTTAAGTTCCCTCCATCTCAAGGAGAAAGAGCTATATGTCTAATATACCATAGTAAGTGTATCTTATTTGGTCTCAAATGTGGTGATAGGGCTTTGTTTGACTAAGAAAGAGGTGAAAATGTATCCTACAGATCTGAGTAGACCTACTGAGATAGGGGAAGCCATTAATGACCTTGATCCAAATTCCCTAGGTGTTAAGAAGTCCTAGAAAGGCAAGTTAGAAGACTAAGTGAACTGAGACAATGCATCAAAGACTAAAGGTGAGTATGATATTTCATCCGAAGGGTACTATAGGAGGTGATTTTACATCAAAACATGGTGTTATAGGTATAAGATATCCTAACAAGGCATGGGGGCTTGTTGTGTCTCACAATTAAGTGATCTAAGAGGTCTAGAAGGAGAGGAAAAGCAGAATTATTGATGACTGAAGGTGTGATTGTAAAGTATACTTCATATGAAAGCTTTTTACTAGCCTATATTGGTATGATGTGATGAAAATAAGATCAAAAACACTGAAACAATGATTCATGGTAGTGTTGAAGCGGTTAACTCATTCTTAAAGGCATACATACAAGGTAAAAAAATAAAATTGTGTACTTTTAGTTAGAAGAGGATAGTTTGGATCTAGGGGGGGCTATCATGGCTTGGTTTAGGTTGTGTATAGGTCTCTAGAGCTTGTGAAAATGGTTCTAAATAGCACTAAATATTCAAATTAGGGATTTAACCCTCATGGATTTGTTAAGTCAAGATATGGAAAATTCAAATATAACATGAGCCTTATCTAGTTGAGATGGATCTTAGAAGAGTAATCATGATGTTGTAAGGCTTAAATCAGGATTTTTGGCATGTACTTGAGTGTTTTACATCTGATCAGGGTTTGTTATAGTAGCTTCAAGCCATGAATAAGGTCAAATTAGAGTTTAGTGAGGTAAGACATATTTGCATGCTTGTTTGATGATTTTGATTGATGTTTACAATATAGTGGTGACTCCAAAAAGCTGAGAAGGTTGAAGACCATGATGTTTAGCTATTCACTTTGTCATTAATGTACAAGGGGGAGAAGAACTAGGTACTTTTCCATCAATGATAAAGGGGATATTGTTGGCATGTTGAGATTAGGAGTTGTCATTTATGTTATAGCTCATTAATGACAAATAATATGATGGATAAGTGTCATAATATGCTAGATAGGATGGTGACATGGAGTTTCAGGTTGTTTTGTGATGACATGAGTGGATTCAGTGAGATTGGCTTGGTCTAACAAGCCTAGTAAGGTGATCTAGCTAGCTTAGGTGATTGTGCATGATGGTTTGAGTTTCTTGGTGGCTTGAGGAGTATGGTAGTAATATGGAGATAATTATTGGAGAGTTTTTTAGGAACTCATATGAGTTTTAGAGTTCAGGTACAAGTGTAGGACTTAGTTTAAGATGCTCATCTAGACCTATTCTAGGTGCTTGGAGACCAAATGATGAGGTACAAAGCCATGTGAACTCATGGGGGTATGAAATAGTGTGATACATGTTGTCTCGAGTGTTTTAAGTCCTTTTGGAGAGATATAAAGAAGAGATATCTTGGCATAATCCTAGTGTTTAGAGGCCTAATTAGGCATGATAGGAACTAATAGATATTCATTAACAAACTTTAATAACATCCCCTGCACATGAAGCAAAATTGAAAATCACATTAGCACATTCCTCCTAGCCATTATGATGGTAACATATTGATTGAGTTGACTAGAGGACAGGTCGACATTGACTGGGATAAGGATTTTCAAATGTGGCTTAAGGTTGTCATGCTTGAAAGTTTGAAATTTTTATGCAATACATTTGCATGACAACACTATTCTAGATAATCCCTTTCATATGGAGGACCTATTTAATTGGGGTAAATGAAGTAGCGTAGTGGATATCTCTTTAGATAATGACCTTAGTTCTAAATATGCTTTTAGTGACAGTGAATGGCTTAGTGGGGATGAAGCTCGTAAATTCAAGATTTTAGCTAAGCTTCCCGCTTTGCATAATCCTCCACCCTCTGTTGATATAAAACCCACTAAGGATATAGATGACTCCATTTTAGATGATTATGATTTCTTGTGGACATGCCCCACATATTTTTCTTAAAATACTCCTCCTACCACTAATATAGTTGATAGTGGTAGTAACGCACATTCTTCTACTTTTATAGATGATGATTTATATAGTGATGTTAATATTCCATGTGATGTTGGCCTTCCTATTTTATATGATTTACATATTTTCCTTGATACTCATGATGATGGTATTATTCTTAATGATGTTATTTCTCATGATAATGTTATTTATCTTAATAATGATATTGCTCATGATGATGATCTTTCTCATAATATAATTGTTATTTCTATTCATTTTTCTATTTCTAGTAATGTTGATGCTCATAATGACGTTTATCCACATTATTTTGTTACTTTTAGTACTTCTAAAAAATGATAATGTGATTCCACATGTCTCTACTCTCTCTCATACATATATAAATGATGTTATTACCAGTGATGTTTATATAATGCTATAAATTCTATAGATATTAATGATAGCACATATGACCTTCCTATATGTATTGCTTCTAATAAAATTCCTTCTTTTGAACCAATGGCTAATCCCTTGGATGTAGTTTATGATAAGGTCCCCTTAGAGATAAACCTCTAGCTCTTAATGTGCCTAAACATGATGACAACACATCTATTTAAAAAATAGTGTTTCCATGGCTACTATAAATGGTAAAATCCAACCTTTGAATGAGCATGTTAATGTTTATGCAATACCTCTTCTCTCTTATGTATTTGGTCGGTAATTTGCAATGCAAAGTTCATACTATAACCTTAGAAAGTAAATATTACTACACTACAGTTGATTCAAACATTATGTAGAGAATTTGACCCGATAAAAAAAATGAAGGAAGCAATACTTCACAAAATATTTAAGATAAATAGAAATAGTGAAAGGACATAAATAAATAACAAAATACACAAGATATATCCTAGGAAACCCTTTCAAGAAAAAACCCAATGAGGTAACTTATCTCCTTATTGTATTAACTCAACTATTTTACCATTTAATATTGTACTTCTCAAATTTTCTCTATCATACTACGTGTCCATTTATATGTAAGCACGTAAGTAGGAAACTATCACAATGGTATTACAAAAAATGGGTACCAAAACCATGGACCAATAATACAACCCATAACGGCTCGCCATAAACACAAGTGATTTAACCACCCATAACTAGCATAGGTTAAAATTACCTATATCAGCCTAAATTCCTATAAAGGGGACCTCGAAAAAAATTATCTAAGGCCAGTCTGCAAAACCTCCATCTAGGGTGATTCCTTGGACCCCACAACCACACTAAAATGTATACTCTATAAGAGTTTAGCTCATGGAAAATATACAACATATTGTACAGGACAACCCTATCCGGCATAGAATATTACACTCATCCTTCCCTCATAATTGTAACATACTTAAGTTCACATTGTTTGATGGTAATTCTGACCCCTATCTACATCTCAAGTACTTATAGGTCTACAATGGCTTCATATAATGAAAATAAACTACTTTTAAAACCTTTTTCCCAAAGTCTTACTAGAAATGCAATATCTTGGTTTACTCACTCCCAGTGGTTCCATTAGCATAGTATTATATATGGAGGAAGATTTTCTCATTTTATTTATTGATAACAAGGGTCCTAAAGTTACATATCAGTGTCTTGTATCTTTGCATCAAGGAAAAATTGAGCATGTAAGTGATTACATCCTACGTTTTGAAGCTAATATGTAACAATTAATCTACAAGCCTATGGTTTTAGAAATTAATTACATGTTTTTTGAGGCCTCATCTTCCCATTTTAGGATAGTTTACTTTATGACACGTTTGATTCATTCACTTATCTTTGTTTGTGTGTTCTCGATCTCAAGAGTGATTTTTCTCCCACACACACTTCAGCACATTCTCATGGTGTTATTCCTATTACATCCACACAATCCATATCCACCACTCCACGTGAGCCACTTGATTTCTCAAATGAGGTTAAAGTGTTACATTGTGACAATACTTTTGACCATGTTCCACCTAAAACCATGGTTACAACAAAACCTCCATCGCCTCCAAACCACAAACTAATTTATTTTGAGAGAACCATTGATTTTCTGGATGTTATTTTGTTTACCTTGATTGATAAGTGGTTGATTTAGTTACCCTCTACTACACATCATCCTCCCCATCTATTGGAATATGAAAAAATCCAACCCTTTTGTAATTTTCATCACTTTAATGGGCACCATGATAACAATAGCTACGCATTAGATATAAAATTAAGTGGATTGAAGGCAAAGGAATTATATCATTTGTTACACACTATACACACATATATATTTTCCCTCCTCCTCAACATCGTCCTCCAAAGACAATGAATTTGGATAACAAACCTTCCATGACAAATATAGCATCGTAACCTGTTAAGAAAGTTGACCTTCCAAAGGAGGTTGTTCTTAATCATCCAATACAAATAGATAAAGTCAAATGGGTTGTAAAGGAATAGCATTTTTTTAGGAAAGATACTCAATTCAATCACAACTCTATTATATTCATGACACAACCCTTGCTTGTTCATCCTACTATTACCTCACATGCAATCATAAACTATGCATCTTGGCAATCCAGGGTGACTACACGTCTTATATTCGGTTAGACTACCATGTCTTATCATCTCAACCTACATCATGTGTAATAGTTATTTTATCCACACACATTGTCTTATCTTGATTACCCGAGGGCATATGAGGATTACCCTTCCTTCTTTCTTAAGAATAGGTTTCCTCACCACTTTCTTTTCTCTTGCATACTTTTAACACTGGGATCCTATTACTATATTTGAATATGACACAAACATCAGTGTGCATGAACACTTACATTTATTATATTCAATATCAAAATATATAATTAATCATTTGTGCTCTAAGTAAATCATCATTAGTTAACACAAAGTTATCACATCAAGATTCTCTATAGTACTCAATCAAATTGTGATAAACAAATATGCAACTAAGTAAAGCTAAATAAAAATTAAGCATCTCATCACACAAAGACACCATATGTACTCAATACAAAAACATGTATGTGTATATATATTATATATATATATATCTTGTTAGTTCTCAAAAAATGACGCTACAATGAAGGTCATGCCCTTCTCAAATAATCTATACATTATCATCATTATCATCATTTCTTCTCAACATCCTTGTGGGATCTAAAGAACTTGAGGCCTCTCTTACATCTCTCTGACCATAAGAGTTTGATCATGATCTATACCATCGAAATATCTTTTATAGGGTCCCTATCTTTTCCCTAGCCTTAACATACTCTACCTACATGCTAATCAATCTCAATAATAAGTTTTTTCCAACCTCTATTTCAGGTGGATAATGTGACCTCCATGTTATCTCGGCGTAGGTCTCATCCCCTCACTCTGTAACAAAATACAAGGGATTTATTCTGTGACTACTTGATAAAACAAATACACATTATCTCTTGCCACATTATCAACATGCTCTAGTATCCCTCCAATTTTCACATAACTAATTTTTCTCATCAAATTCCTCATTTATTGATAATAGTGGTCCAATATGCAATCATGTGTATACACAATACAACACATCAAAGCATGAATCACTACTCACAGTATCTTTATTAATTGATCTCATCAGTATGATTATAAACTACTATATATACAAATTCAAATTACTTATGTTGAGCAATAGTTGTGGTTGCGACATCATCTACAGGGGCATCCCCCTTGCCTAAACCATCTCCTCCCATGATTGGGAGCATTTGTAGTACTCCTCATCCTCCTCCTCCTCCTCATGTGGGAGGGGTGTACCCACTCCATCATTTCCTGCAAGTTTTACTCTACCTACTGGCTCGCTTATAATCATATGAAATAATAATGTTGATCAGGACTCTTCCACCATCAGTGTATACACAATGTGGTACATATATGTCATCCATATCACCCACACAATCATTAGATCCACCTCATCTATAGGTGGAGGGAAATATTTGCGTTGGTGTTTATCCTAATTAAATCCCATATCTTAGAGATGGATTGGTAGATATCCTCTAAACATATGGTTCTCGAGGAACATCCTGCATCAATCCAAACTGGCGCATCACACACTTCCACTGAATATAACTATCCCTATCCCTAGAAATTGATCCTCTAGCCATAGGGTATGTCGCACCCTACGTAACTCCAAGAAATCCTCTACTCACCCTCTAAACTCTTTGTAAGTCTTCCACACAATGACATCAGGGGTCAACCTATCCAATATGGATTAATAGGACATAGTGTCTAGACCTCTTCTCTTTAGTATCACCCATCATGATGTAAATATCTTTAGATGGTCTCGATCAGACCTCAGACCTCCAACTGGACATACAATAGTTATGTGCTCATATGCCCATATATGTAATACAAGGATAGAAACCACACCACCTCCATGGATCTCTAAAGTGAATATATACAAATCCATGTATAAGTGGGCTACAACATTATGGCCCCAACCATACCTCACTCCATCGTCCTCAATGGAATATAAAATCTTCCATAATCATTATGAAATTAACACCCCACCACCATCCACTACTAAAAATGAGGTTAATAACATTGTAATAAACTTCCACAATTGTAGAACCCTGCTTTCACAATCAAACTTGATCAAATGGTATGCTTTGCAAGGCCACCTATGCCCAACCAAAATCTAATCACCCTGTGCATTTGAAATGGAACATCCACTAGTAATACTTGTACTCTCTCACCCACAAGTGGAAATCACAAAATGTGGTACACATCCTCTAGAGTCATTTTCACCTCCCTTGTCAAGATCCAAAAGGTGCAAGTATCTGGACTCCACTACTCACATAATCGTAAAAATATATATTTGGGGAATTTTCCCCAATATGGATACATGTCCTAAACTAGATCTGTCTAAAATATCCCACCCATCATCATCCAATACCAAACTAAGTAGGGCCTCCATGTGGTGGCCACGATGAAACTCCCTAACATGGACATCTCTCTACAATCACAAACTAATACAAACATGTATCACATTATCTATTATAAAAAATCACTATGAAAAAATCACAATAATGTACTCCATGTCAAAATTCTCATGCAAATATTAAATTCTTTTGTTATATTCCTCATTGGGTTAGAACCATACACATATGATTAGAATCATACATAAACGGGACAAAATTGTATCAAACCGTACAGTTCCACCCCAAAGCTCAAAAATGTACCATTCGAAACTATATGCCCTGACAACCTCATAACTAACAAAATTAACAATTTTCAAAAAATGCAAAAAATCACTACTTTTTTCAGCAAAATTATGATTTTTTGACACTTACCAACTTATCCTCTATATGTGCCCATATGGAATTCACCACACGGTCAGATCGAAATCGTAAATCCTCCATAATGCGCGGCATCTTCTCTCAGAGCACAAATCACTATCAATAGAAGTAACAATGAAAGTACCATTTCACTTTTTCACCATATTATTTATAGTAAATAGGACCTTGGGGGCACATAGTCTTATATCATGACCTTACCCTATTAAGTTAGTTAATGCATCAAACTTTTGCACATTGTATCATGGTCTCAATTACTCCATATTTTGTGTCGCCCAATACGTCCATATCATTATTTCACAATTTTCTCAACAAAAACGTGATGACACTTCCCTCATATTTTATTTGGGTCTTATGACCCTTGTTTTAGGTAAGTATATCTACACACTCTCATCCTATGTTCTCACTACAATACTTTTACTAAGACATTATCCATTAAAAATACAATACGTATTTATGTTAATATATCAAGACTCAATCTTCTTAGACTTCCTATATACTCTATACTATTTTGGGCACACATATACTTTGTTTCACAAACTCCTCTGACTTCAATACTCTTTTATCAAGATGCAATCTCTAGTACACAAGTTACAAAATCAATACTCCAAATCAAATGCTCCTTCACTATTATAATCCAAACTTTATAATGGCATACTCAATATGTATATTCACTACTATTGTTATTGGCACTCATATGTGATGCAATGAAAACCTTATTTTAATTCAACCATAAATCTTATTCTCAACATGATTTTCAACTTTGATGACATAAAGTCTCAACATTTATTAATGACGAGTATTTTTTCAAGTATTGTATACAACTCTTTTGACATATATTCAAAGTTCTAACAAAAAGACATTCAAGTTTCTATTAATGACTACGGTCATTTCAAGCATTTCTATTCTTAACACATTGGTCAATGCTGATGACACAAATTCAACTCAATAAGTACTCTACTATCAAGTATTTTCTATTCTCATCACATCATTGTTTATGACACAAATTCAAGCTTCTACCAACATTTACTTTCATACCACACAATTCTATTTTCTATTCTCAACACTATATTCAATGTTGATGACACGAGTTTAAATTAATTTTTCCTCAAGTGGTTTATTTTCTATCATCCCTTTCATAAGAAGGGGGAAATTATGTGGATTGGCTATGTAAGGTCATGCCCTCCCCTAGACAATTCAAACCAAAAACCAAAAGATCAAGCAATTAAACTCTGGATACAAATGATGCATTGAACATTGAGGTTACTAAGTTGTGGGTGGTTATATACAAGGCCATATTTTTTCCTATACAAATCAATATACAAGCTCAAATGACCAAGGGGGAAACTTTGGGCACAAAGATCCACTGAAAGAAAAGACACAAACAAATATGCTAATGTATCTATCATGAATGCAGGGGCAATGACACTTATCAAAATCTACAAGTTATCGATATTGTGGTAGCACCCATATAATGGATAGTGACAATTGTGCAGGGTCTGTTATTACAAAATTTTGGACCAAGATCATTATGCAACAATGTGGTTACATGGGTTTACTGTGGAAAGTGCATTGAAGCTAATACTACAAGCTTTATAAACTAATCTTTCCTATTCATTTCACTATATTTTCAGAAAAAGGAAAGTGTCAAAACAAAACTAAAAGACTTCATGTTAAATGATATCTTTCCTCATTTCTCTTCACATTATCGAATGGGGAAGGCTTCAAATCACATGGGTCCTTTGTAGTGTAATCCTTCCTCTCTACTAGTATCAAATCAAACACTCATTAGAGATTGATCACCCCCAACTCTACAAAACACCAATTAAAAATATCCATGTCTACAAATAATCCTTTCACATCTGTTACACCCTTTAATGCTTCTAATATGTCTATTCCCTATCTCTACCTAGGTCACATCAGTCTACCCCACGAGCGTTTTCACTGCACTTTAGTTACTTTATTATCACTGCTTAACAATATTTTATGCTTCAACACTATTAGGTAAACTCTCTTTCCCCTTTACACTAGTAAATTTGTATTCACTAGCATAAATGGGGAGCAAATGTAGACACAAAAAATGCACAATATCATTATTACATTGTGTTTTTGAGAAGCGTCGTGTATATGGATCTTGAACGATGAAACTAAGTTTTAGTGGCACAAGTACTTGTCAATTTACTCTTGTATTGCTTGATACATCTTCTTATTTGAATTTCTTATGATTTATTCATGATTTTATGATCGTGTTACAAATATCTCTGGCCTTTTGCATTGCTTATTTAGATTTTTCTTGGACTGAGGCAAAATCTGTACTAGATTGGTCAATGACCATATTATGGTCATGGAACCAAGATGTATGGTCTAGCCTCTTTTTGTGATTCTGGGTTCATTTTTAACTGCTAGGTCTCGTTCTTACACCTTTTTTTCTTTTAGAATTTATCATTTATGAGTCTTATTTTCTCACTGCTAAGATTCAAATTTAAAAGTGATATAATCCTATTTATACAAGTTCACCTTAAGCATTTATCATCTAACAAACACCTATCTAGTCTACTAAATGTACATGGCTAATAATTCAAGAGTACATTCTTCATATTACATATCACAACATAGGAGGGCATAAATATGTTCTTAACATTTGCACACAAGGGTTTCATGGGAGTAAAAGTAGCATAACTTGCTAGCTAGTGTGGTATAGATTCATAAGGGAAAATACTAGGTAAAGGGTTCTATTTTACATGCACATTGGTGCAACGCATGATGAGAACTGCATTGAGAACTAAAATGTAGTACAACTACTTGGTGACTCACAAATGGGGGGATCACTCGAAGTTAGTCTAAATCAATGAATTTCTATCTTTTATTTCTGGGTCCAATGAGTGCATTTGCACATGTTTTGCAGGAAGCTAAGTTTGTTTTTGGACAGGTATATGCAGTGAAATCATAGGGTTATAAGTGAATCTGATACATACAAAAGTTTGAAATAAGTCACATAACGAAGGAACCTAAAAAAATAGAATATGAAAAGAAAACATTCCAAGATAGTAGGAAAGGGGTGGTTTGTGGGATCTAGTCCCGACCTTCTGTATGTTCCTAACCCTATGTGTATTTTGTGAGGAACAATTGATCTAGGTTCATCCAAAATCCCCCACATTTACTAGTTCTAGTGGTGGCATAGTTTGAAACCTCTCTGAAATCATCTAAGTCATTCTTTTAACCCTTCTTATGATTTCAATTGATCTATCAGTTTCGCATGCTTCCAATACATTGGTTTCCATTGTAAATTTGTATATGAATGTACAATTCTATAGCTTGTAACACAAAGTATTCAATCCTAATTACATCAAGTGAATTAATCATCTGAAATCTACCTGATTCTTATAGAATTCCAACTACAACTAATATAGACGTGAAACATAAATGAGTATGGCAGAAAAATAAAACAACCAGACATCACAAAAAAATCTAGATAACTATGTATTTTCATGTAGACATCACACACCTTTATTCCAAACATTATTATAAAATTTACAAACTATTAGCCATTTAATGTTCGTAATTTCATTTTAAATTAAAGAGGCATAAATGCCCATAATGTGTACAATTATATTTAACATGTACACTTGTTTACACTTTTCATGCACAGCTTCCTAAATAAATTTTATTTGTTGTTTCTAAATTTAGCCCCCAAGTTGCTAATGAGGTGGGGGTGAGTTGGTTGGGTCATTTGGATGTTTCCACGCCCATCAAGGTTCGATTTCCATTGAGGCATTTGTGGTCGGTTTTGGCCGTGAGTATTTGGTGATGGATCCTATGGAACATGTGGGTGGGTCTTGTGATGGAGAAGTCGATTTCGATTCTGGGTAATGCTCGAAGGTTTGCGCCCCATTTGTGTCCCAGATCGGTTGTCGCTCCGATGATTAAAAAGCGAACCATAGGGAAAGGGACCCTTCAACCTTTGTTTACCAATAAAAAAAATTGCCCCCAACTTTTGCTATATCTATTTTTTTATAACATTTCTCGTAAAATTTGAGCATCAAAACTTTATAGCTTTTTAAATCTTTTACATTTTCCAACGTTTCCATTGATCATAAGAGAAACAAATTATTTAAGTGAGGCGATTTCAATCCATGTCCATGCGTACAAGACAGTACATAGTAAGTGAAAATTTTTTTAGATACATGAGACAAAGTACTTGTCAATTTACTCTTGTATTGCTTGATATGTCTTCGTGTTTGACTTTCTGATGTTTATTCATGAATTTATGTCGTGTCACAGAGATCTCTAGATTTTTTCATTATTTATTTGGCTTTTGCTTGTACTGAGTCAAAATTGTATAGACTAGTCAAGATTGTACTATGGTCCTAACCAAGATGTATAGTCTAGCCCCCTTTTGTGTTCTAGGTTCTTTTTACCCGTTGGGTCTCTTTTACACCTTTTTTTCTTTCACAATTTATGTTTATGAGTGGTTTTACTTACCACTAAGATTCAAATTTCAAAGTGATAGACTCTTATATATACAAGTTCACTTTAAGAATTTATTATCTAACAATCACCTATTTGTCTACCAAATTTAAGGTTAAGAATTTGAGAGTATATTCTGCAAGTGCATATCCAACATAGATGACATAAACAGTTTCCTTCGACATCTTTAGAGGCAAGGCTTCATGGAGTAAAGTAGCATAGTTGCTAGGCAGTGTGGAAGTCACGGGGAAATACTAGGGGGTCAATGTTCTAGTTTGGATGCACATTGGTGCACAACGCACGAAGAAGAACTGCATGAGTCTAAAATGTCTTTCAACTACCTACCGGGGACTCACAATGGGGTGACCACTGAGGTCAGTCTGACTCAAGCATTGTTACTCTTTTATTTATTAGATCAAATGAGTGCTTGAGTGTCTTTGTCATGAGCGAGGTTTGTTTTGGATAGAATGTGTGAAATCATAGGGTTTCTAAGTGGATCTGACCATACAAAGTGTGAAATTAGTGGACAAAGAGAAACACAAAAAATCGACTCTAAAAAGAAAACATTCCCAGATAGGTATGAAAGGGTGGTTTGTGGGTCAGTCCCGACCTTCTGTATGTTCCTAACCCTATGTGTATTTTGTGCGGAACCATTGGGGATCGGTTCATCCAAAGCCCACAATTTACTAGTTCTAGTGTGGCATAGTTTGAAACTCTCTAAATCATCTAAGTCATTCTTTTAACCCTTCCTATGATTTCAATGTCTATCAGTTTCGCATGCTTCAATACATTGGTTTCCATTGTAAATTTGTATATGAATGTAACTTCTCTAGCTTGTAACACAAAGTCTTCAATCCTAATTACATCAAGTGGAATTAATCATCTGAAATCTACCTGATTCCTTATAGAATTCCAACTACAACGATATAACGTGAAACATAAAATTAGTATGGCAGAAAATAAACAAACCAGACTTCACAAAAATCTAGATAACTGTATTTTTCATGAGACCCTCCCTTTATTCCAACATTATATAAAATTTACAAACGATAGCCATTTAATTTCGTACTTTCATTTTAAATTAAATATGCATAAATGCCCATAATTGTACATTATTTTTAACAGTACACTTGTTTCCACTTTTTCATAGGCCAGCTTCCTAAATAAATTTTTATTTGTTTTTTCGAAATTAGCCCCCAAGTGTGCTAATGAGGTGGGGTGAGTTTGGTGGGGATCATTTGGATGTTTCCCCGCCCTCCAGGTTCTATTTCCATTGAGGCATTTGTGGTCGGTTTTATGGCCGTGAGTATTGGTGATGGATCCGATTGTAACTTTGGTGGGTCTTGTGAATGGAGAAGTCGATTTCATTCTGGGTAATGCTCGAAGGTTTTGCGCCCATTTGTGTCCCAGATCGGTTGTCGCGTTGTGAAACTGGGTTGAGACAGTAAATGGCCGTGATGGAAGTGGGTTGAGACGCCGATTATTTAAAAATCTAACTAGGAAAGGGACCCTTTCAAACCTTTTTTTACCATACAAAATTGGCCCCCCCACTTTGGCTATAATCATTTTTTTAATAAATTCTCGTAAAATTGAGCATCAAAACTTTATAGCTTTTTAAATCTTTTACATTTTCCAACGTTTCCATTGATCATAAGAGAAACAAATTATTTAAGTGAGGCGATTGCAATAGTCCATGCTACAACAAGTACAATAGAAGTGAAAATTTTGATATGAGACAAAATAATTAGTAGGGTAATAATTAATTTGTATATTTATATAATAAAATTTTGAGAATAACAAATAGAACATTCCAAAATAACATTATGAAAGAAAACAAATTAATATCAAACTCTAAAAGTTTCAGGGCATAAAAATATTAGGAGCTTTAAATTATTGTACTTGCCTTTAATCATGCTCAAATGGATCTAAATTTTAGGTTTTAAATATGCATCATCTCTATGTTAGGCATGCATTTGAGTGGTCATGAAGGAATAGGTAGGATATATGAGCCAATTTAACACGTCAAATCAAAATGATGATCACCATAGACCCTATTATAATGGATACCTTGTGTAATATATATTATAAAACAACATCAGTTACATATATTTATTGGCTAAGAGGGTGGAATGATGCGTGGGGGGGGGGGTTGGGTTGGGGGGGGGGGGGGGAAAAAAATCGGGAACTGTGGGATAGGTGGATGTGGGGTGAGGGGGGTGCGGTGTGGGGAGAGTGTGTGAGGGGTGGGTTGGTGGGCTGCGTTCGAGTTGTTGAAGGTGGAAAAAGGGGTGTCGGGAGGATAGAACGGGGTGTGTGTGGACGGGACCGGGGAAGGGGGGGGGGGGGGGCAGAGAGAATTGACCCGGGGGGGTTGGGGGGGGGGGGGGAGGTTGGGGTGTTGCTGGGGGGGTGGGAGGGCGTGAAGTGGGTGGAGAGAAAGGGGGTGGGGGAGGGGAACAGGTTATTGCAAGTCGCCTGACGTGGGGGGGGGGAGGGGGAGTGGGGGGGTGAGGGAGGGGATGGCGGCGGGTGGTAAGGGTGGGTGGTTGGGGTGGGGTGAGGCGGAGGGGACTGGGGGTGGGATGGGCGGTAGGGAGTTGGGGGGGGGTCAGAAGTGGGGGAAGTCGCTAGGGAATGTTAATTTGGGGTGTGCTCGGGGGGTTATTTGCAAGTGGTGATAAGGGGGCCTGGAAAGGCATTTGTTGTTTAGGGTGTGATATTATTAGTAAACTACCTATAGTACTACCATATGCAATGTTATTGGCTTCAACTTTACTTAACCAGTTATTAATAGTTGTGTTTTTTAACTAATGAGAAAATGTAATTAATTTCTACAACTAAATATTTAGTGTTTCAAATGTAAAAATGCTCAATTTTTTAAATAAATGGCATCAAAAAATTATTTATCTAAATTCTGATTTGTTAAGTCTCAACAATAATATGCTGACATCAACCCCTATCATACAATTAATGAGTCTGCCAACTAACACTTTGCCAAACAACCATCAAATGTTTCTATCATGAAAAGACTCAAACCAAATAAGCATCCATTTTCTCAACTCGGATAACTCACATTTATCATGCCACTGTTATCACACGTATCATGCCACTGTTATCACATGTAGCATGCCACTGTTATCATGCCACTGTTATACCGTGCAACCTTGTTAATCTTGTTCAGATTTAAAAGTAAGAAACATGAGTGAAAAGTGATCATATTCAGACTCGTAACATAAGATAGATCTAACTAATATCAGCTGGCAAAAGAGAGAAATGTTTTATGGTTCTTTCGTGGTCATCTTAGAATTCTTTTCATGCTTTCTTTACTAATCAAGTTAACAAATAGAAACAATAATCGCCTCCTCACCCCACTTCATGGCCCATAATCGGCCATCTCCGTTTGCTTACAAAAACAAACCATTCACTGAATTTTGTGCTCATTTACAGAGCATTGTAGACATGTCATGGATACCGCTAAGTTTTGGTTATCTCCTCTTTAGAGCACGCAACAGAATATCTTAAAAAAAATAACAAGATCAATGGTTTGTGCTGACCCAACCTTTTAGAGGAAATCATATGAGATACGATTCCAAATTCCTACCTTTTGGTGTGGAAATAAGATTATTGATTTCTTGTTGTCCACGCATAAGGGCGGCGTAGCATTGATGGATATCGGTGATTTAGAGTTGAAAATCACTTCTACTAGGGTTTTTCGCTTACATGTCATACCGCGGCTTCTTCGGGCATTCCGAGATAGTACATTTTTTGTTAAGTTCTAGGGTTTCTCATCCTTTGGGTGATTTAGAGTTGAAAATCACTTCTACTAGGGTTTTTCGCTTACATGTCATACCGCGGCTTCTTCGGGCGTTCCGAGATAGTACATTTTTTGTTAAGTTCTAGGGTTTCTCATCCTTTGGGCTCACCCATATAGTGCCCCCTCCACTCCGAGCCTGACTATTGATGTTGAGGCTGGAGCTTGTGGAGCTACGAACAATAGTGCAACCGCAGAAACACCTCCAAAAATTTGTTCCGAAGGTCTTTCACGAGGTAATGTTTCTCCTCCTGATGTTGGATTACCTGTTTTTGAATTTAATGTTGCATGCCAATGGCTCAAACAGTTCTGCTTTATCGGTTATTTTGTGGGTCGTATCCCCTCAGAAAGTATGCTTAAGTCATTGGTTAATTCAACGAGGGCCACTCATGGCATCAGGCTCAAAAGTGTGCAAAACATGACTAAAGGATTTTTCCTTTTCTGGTTCTCTGACCCTTCCCATGCCTCGTCCATTTTAAACCGTTCGGCTACCTAGTATGTGTGTAACTCCCTCTTGGTTCTATCTCCTTGGACTAAAGACTTTGTGGTGTCCAAGTTTGCGGCTCTCAAAGTCCTAGTCTGGGTGGAGTTCCTTGGTTTGTCGCTTCCATGAGTTCATTTTCTTCACCAAATCACTTCCTCCATCGGGCAATTTGTTTGAATGGAACCACAACGCTTCAACAACGCTCGTCCACAGAAACAGGTTTGCGTTGAAGTAGACCTCTCCTAAGAATTGAAGGAATTTGTGGAGATCTAAATGGGGGATACTCGCTATTCTCAGCGAGTTCTTTACATCAATTTTCCTAACACATGTTTTCGATATCAGGCCTTTGATCATAAGACCAAGGATTGTCCACTTTATGTGTCACACAATCTCCCAACGCCTAAGGAAGCTACCGGATCTGTTAAGCCCCAACAAGAGGAAGGGTGGGTAAACTGTCGGAGGGTGGAAGAACAAGAACAAAATGGCTCAAGCCAAGGCGTCTGGCATGAATGGCTCGAAAGAGCCATCTGTTAAGGAACATACCCTCGGTCCACATTGCTCCTCAGAGCCGGTTTCTGAAGACTCTCTAGTCCCCTTACTTAAGTTCTCCAACACGCCCAAAGTAGTCGTGGTTCTCATGGACCAGTCATACTCCATCTGGATTTCCTCAACTCCTCTGACTTCATAGTTTCTCTTGACAACCGTTTCACAGGGCCTGACCAAAAGGGCCCGAAGTCCTTCTCGACACTCCATGGCAAGTCATGATCATATCTCGGCACGCAGTGTGGAGTCAACAGAGGAGGAGTATAATATTGAGTATGTCGGACAAAGGAAAGTTGAATTACATGATTTTTTATAGCACAATAATGCTCAATTCCTGCAAAATCATTTTGATGCCTTAGATGACTTGGATGTTGATGGTATGGCCTTTGACCACCGTTTCTTATGAATTATATGCCATCGAATGTGTGGGGTCTTACAGAGTCCAATCGTTAGTATATTGTTCACAATTCTTGCCAAAAAAATGCCAACCTTGATGTTTTGTGTTTGCATGAAGTTAAAATTTCAGGTTTTTTTGTTATCAATGGTTTGTAAATCATTTGGCCTGACAACCTGGTGTTTACTAGTAATCATGATGGAGGGCTCGGGTGATTAGTTTCCCCTTTTACTCCTAAATGGAGGCCCTTCTTTATGGACCATGGCGTCGAACCCACCAATCGAACATCTTGGCTCTTTTTTAATATTAAAAGTCACCCCTTTGGCTTCATCAACATTTATGCCTCTAATGATGCGGCTGAAAGGGCCGATCTTTGGCGGTGGATAGCCAACGAAATTCCCGATGCCTATTGGGTCATTTTGGGTGACTTTAATATGGTTTAGTCACCAACAGATAAATACATGCACTTGCATATGTGTTGGACAGCTGGCAAAAGGGAGGCACAGTTTTACATGTGTAATAAATTTGGGTTTTATGACCCAAACGCTTCCCGCAGGCCCACCTTTGAAGCATGGTTCACTTGGTCCAATCTCTAAGGTGGATCGGATTGGGTTCTTAAACGGCTTAACAAGGCCATGCTGCCCACTCAATATTTCTTTAAGTTTGACAACATTTATTCCTTTCTTGTGGAAGTGATGCCATATTTCGTCCTTTCTGACCACTTCCCTATTTGATTTCGTATCACTTGGAAATCAAACAAGCCTTTTGGTCATGAAGGCCAATTTTTTGTCAACATGACCTTGATGGAACATGGCCCCACACTCAATCATATCAAAAGAGTGTGGAGCTTAACGCCCTAACCACGTCATCTACATAATTATCATCCACCTCTTTGGTCTAGCTGAACTCAATGGTGGGAGGATGTAATGACTAGGACAACCAGATTCTTTAGAATCTATGGTTAACAGCTTGTCAACATTCAGCATCACTCATACTCTGATGCCTTCTCCACGCTTAACTGGGCGGTGGTGGCACTCGAGTGAAATCCCTTCTCCGAAATCTTGTAATTCCAGGTGGCAGAACTTAGATAGAAAATCCAAATTGCAGATAACTATAATTTTCAAGGCACTCAAATTCATGTGTGCCTCCACTGGCTCAAGGTTGGGGATCGCATTTCCCTTATGGCCGCTCGTCCTAGAAAGGCATTGGATTTACCAATCTTCTCATTGCCTCTGTCCCAATCAAAGTGGTCAGAACTTTCATGCTCAAAAGTATTCAGAAATCATAGGAACATGTCAAACCAAGACTTCTATGGAATGGAAATGGCTTTCGTAATGGTATTTCAGTTAACCACCACTCCTTGTGGTGGTCTCTATCATTCAAATCCAGGATCATTGCCTTGCCGAGGTTCTTGTAATTCTTGTGCTTCATCTTTTCAAGCGAGGAATTCACACTATCCAAGACCTTTTGCAAACATGCCTAGTCTTGGTGTCCTTGGAATGAGCTCAAGGCTCAATTCAATTTAACTTAGCATGATCATGCCATCATCAATGACATCATCTCCTTTGTTCCTGATCACATGATCCAAAAAATCTCTGTGCTTCCCTCTCGCCCTTGGTGGACAGATTGGAAGCGGTATGTGGACACCCCATTCCAGAATTACATTGTTGGCAAAGGCTATGCCTAGTTGTCACCTCATTTTCCCATGGTTGCAAAACTCAACATCCAGTGGGGATTACATTCCTCTCCATCTAGTTGGAGAAGGAGATTCGATATTGTTTGGTCTGCTTGTGTGGAACCAAAAATTGCTCATTTTATGTGGTGTGTTCTTCACCAAGGCCTTCCGATCAATGCCCGTCTAGTTCATCTTGGTGTTCTGGCCCTCAAATGCCCCTTCTGTGGCCACTTGGAAACCTTGTCTCACCTCTTTTGGTTTTTTCGTAAAGCCTAAAAGGGTTGGAACTAGATTCATTCATTCTTCCTCCCCTTTAGACCAAACTGTTTTATTTGGCATCACATTCTGTTAAGAGATAATCCTAGAATGCCTCGCAAGTTTTCTCAGATTTGGCATGCTTTTAGAGGGGAAATTATCTTATGGATCTGGAAAGAATGGAATTCTTATTTATTTGCTAATGTTGAATTTGATCAACAATTCTCTATTTATAATAAGTCTATGGCTATCGTGAATGTATTACTATAGATTCAAGTGTAAGAAAACAAAGTGGCGCTTGAGGTGGAACATCTCCAAACTCTTCTTCAGCACTAGGGTGACACCTCTTGCAATGTTACTTGTGAGTCGCTCTCCCCCACTTGATGCTCCCTACCCCATGGAGGTTGTCCTAGAGGTGGCGGTCGTCGACGCTACTCGTAATGTCACTCCTTCAATTGGGCCTGTTAGTCCCCGCGTAGTCATCCTTCACGGAGGAGCCTATCTCCTCCACCTTCATCTCACCACTGGGGTTGGGATGCCCCTCCACCACCCAACCAACTTGGATGGGGCTCGCTAGCTACCCTCGAGCTGTGCATTCACAACGGTTGGAGCCTTTCGGCTCCACATGAAAAATTTCCCAGGTTGTCCCTTGTCATCTTGCCCATTCGGGGCATTGTTGATGATACTGAAGAAGGAAGTCAACCCGAATTCGGTTGGGATGTGCTGGACAATAGAAGGACCTACCTGGTTTTGGCTGGCTTGATCATGATTTGCCCTTTACAGGGCAACAATTTGTAGTTGCGGCTTAATTTCCTTGCTTCTATGTTTGAAAGCCTATGAAGCCAGGTGGATTGCATAGAATGTAGACCCCAACAGGCATTGAGTTTAGAAATGGTAGGCGAGATG
This sequence comes from Taxus chinensis, assembly GCA_019776745.2. Taxonomy (NCBI): domain Eukaryota; kingdom Viridiplantae; phylum Streptophyta; class Pinopsida; order Cupressales; family Taxaceae; genus Taxus; species Taxus chinensis. The sequence goes on along the minus strand of CM034147.1, from coordinate 154,699,187 downwards.
GGGCTCAATAGCTTGTAAATGGTGTCAGCGATGTAGTGGAGAAAGGTAATATCATGATTCCACCGCTAATCATGCCACCAAGCATCTAGGGGTTTAAGCCCAAGTTTGTGGAGCATAACATCTGACATCAATTCTTAAATTCTGCAAATAGAAAGGAGGTCTGAATTGGCAAGATTAAATTTTGTCTTAAGCTCGGGCTAGGGAAACCAGTCTCTATGGGAGACCAAATCTTGAATGGTATCTATCCCTTTGCGAGAAATCTAGAGAGATTTGATTCCTAGAGTTTCAACAAGCTGAAGACTATCACCAATGATGATGGGAGACCATCATATATTTTGAGAATTGAAAGATAGCATGGTGTGAAAGCCATCACCAATCCAATGTATAAGGGGTTTCACCAATTCAAAAGTTTTCCATATGCTTTTGGCAACAAAGGTGTTAGAAATCTTGACCGGGACCCTGGTGATAATTAAAGTGTGTAACCCGATATTGTTCCAACATATTTTGCCATAAGGAGCACCAAAAGAAATGCAATGTCAAAGTAGAATTTTCCAGGATTAATTTCCCGCAAGACATCGCACAACCCATTTAGAACATAAAGCCGAAATTTTCATGTAAACATCAATAATTTCCATTCCACCTTGATCACGGGGAAGACAACAAACTTCCCTGGCCACCCGATGAAAGCCAGTTGAACCAAAAAATTTACACCAAAGGTAGTCCCAAAGCAGCTTGGCAAGCTTGGCGAAGGAGGCATGAGAAGGGCACTAACACACAGAATAATAAACATGGATGGCCGCAAGAATCTTGGTACACACCTAGAATTTACGGCCAAGGAAAGGGGTTTAGAAGACCAACAAGAAACTTTATGTTCAACTCTGTCAATCACATATTGCCATAGAGTGGCGGAATCACTATTTAAGGCAAAAGGAATGCCCAAGAATTTAAATTGTTCACCTCTTCCAATCCACTTCTAGCGGTAAGATTTCAACCAATCTGGCATATGCTAACAACTTTGTCAATAGCCCAACATCTTAGTCATATAAATGCTGGAACCTGAAGCAAGGTAGAAAGTATTAAGGCAATCAAATACAGTAGCCACATTCTGCTCAAACTCGATAAGGGTAAGAAAGAAGTTATTGACAAAATGAGCATTAATAAGTTGTGTCGCATGATCCAAGAGGAAAATTCCCGAATGTGACCTTGATCAACATGACGAGCAATAAGATAGCCTAAGACGTCGGTGGCTAACACAAACAAGGTAGGAGCTAGAGGGCACCACTTTCTGATAGAGCAGAAGAGGCCAAATACAACATACTTATGCCCATTGATGGTTAAGAAAGTAGACACATTGGAGAACAAAGTTCAGACAACCAAGGTGAAAAATTATCCAAATCATAAGGCTGTGAGCATAGCCAAAATAAATGGCCATTTGAGACAACCATAAACCTTTTCAAAGTCAATTTTGAGAAATAACGATCGTTGTAGAGATAGCCAGGCCCATTCCATTGCTTCCCAAACTGCTATAAGATTATCCAAAATGTACCAACCTTTGACAAAACTCGTCTGCTCAAGGTGAACAATTTTAGGTAAAAGATTAACAATACAAAGAGCCAAAGCCTTGACAAGAATTTTGTATGAGACGTTTAGCAAGGTGATAGGCCTCCAACTAGTAATTTGCTTTAGATCATCAACCTAAGAAATACATTTGATGTTGCATTGATTGATGAAACTACCAAGAGAATTGGATTAGAGAGCTTCATTGTAGACCTAAAGCATATTGGGGCCAACAAAAGACCGCTCCTCTTAGTAAAATTTACAAGGAAAGCCATCAAGTCCCAAAGATTTATCATCTAAAAGGCACAACAGAGTAACATAAAGCTTATCCAAAGAAAGAGGAGCATTGCAATGGTCACGCTCCTTGGGAGAAAACATGACTGGCACCACCTCGATACATTGTTGCAAGGTGACAACTAGCTCATTCGTAGCCTCTTGTGCTTAGAAGACTAATCGATAATGCTCAACAAAGGTGTTAGAGATCTCGGGTAACACCGTGAGTTGTTGATGCAAATCATGGATAGATTTGATATGTTGATGAGCATGCTTGGTTTGGAGGGATTTGAAGAAGTGTTTTGACAATTTGTCTCCCACCTGAAGCCAATGCAACCTCGAATAGATATGCACACCACAGGCCGAATGAGATTCAAAGAGATTGAGTTTATGTCGAGTAGCACTAGCCTATAACTGAAGAGGCATGTTGAAAGGATTAGAATCAAGTAGAATCAAAATCCTTCTGAATTATTTGTGCAAATATGAGTCCACTCATTTACGAACTCGAGCAACCTGCTTATTGAAATGGCAGAGGAAATAGGTGGTGCACTGAATCGTCACTTCCCACCACTCATTCTAGTTGGCAGCAAAAGGAAAACGTGGCGCCATGTTCCAAACCTTAGCAATAAATGGGACCACCCTCAGATGACTCAACAAAGAGATGTTAAGATGGAACTGATTTGAAGGGACTTTGAAAGGGGCCCCATGCTAAATACTCTTAAAAGAGACCAGATGATGATTTGACAAAAGCACATTTGACCACACCGTAATAGGGGAGGAGCCTTGTGTGTCAAAATAAAAAATAGTTTGCTGAGAAAGTACATGATCTAGTATTTGTTATCAGCCAATTTTGACTTCGCAAAATTAATAACAATGAAATTTTTGAAATTTTTAAGTGTTAATTTGCATGATCTATCGCTCTCATCGCGATCATCTCATTTTTGTGATCGTTTCGGTCTTCGTTTCGTCCTTTTCAGGCGAGAACTCCTCCCACTAGGTCTCAAAATGCATTAAATATTAATTAATTAATTACTCTTTGTTTGATAAAATTAATTTTTAAATGATTATGGGGTTTTTAATTAAATAAATCTTATTTAAAATTCATTCGACAAGATTTATTTTAATTACCGGGGGAAAAATAAGCCTCCGCTTCCCATTACCAGGGATGCCAAATTGGCTTCCCGGACCCAGATTTCCCTTTTCCTGGCAATTTTGTTTTAATTTCCCGCTTGTGGAATTTCTTTCCCCGATTGCCAAATCAATGAATTGGAAAATGGGCAAAAAATCTCCCGATTTCCCACATGGGGAAATAAAATGGGAATTGCCAGCCCGCCTTGCCATTTCCGCTAGTAATTGGTTGTTTATTTCCCCACTTCCCCCTGGCAATTAATGCCACTACCCAAGAGAGAGGGAAGTTGTTTGAATGGGACGAATAAGAAACGGTTGTGAGGAAGCTTCCTAAATCCTCATAAAAATCCTTTCATAAAACTTGTTGGAAGAAGTCGTGCGAAGCTTTCTTATTTCTTCTGAAGGAATGTCTCAGAGTAATATTTTATCACATCCCTCAATAAATGCCCACATAGACAAGATTGCAGAAAGCCACGCATTTACCAAGAGATAGTTCCCACATTTTTTTTAAAGAATGTACATTCCAGCAAAGAGAAGAAGGAGGCCAAAGAACACTCCAAGGCAATATTCAACGCAGGTCTTACCAAAAAGTTCCCACGCCTATAGAAGGAAAACAACAGATGAATAAAAAAAAGATAAATAAAGGTCTACTCCACGCATTCATCAAGGAATAAGACAAAATAGTCCAATGAAATTTCAACTTAGGCCCAAGAAGATTTTCCACGCTGCCACAAGGGGGAGAAGGATATCATCACACATTGAAGAGAAATAGTCCAAAATGTTGTAGAAGGAACAACAATTTTCAACGCCTAGCTTGGAAATCAGGCAAAAGAAAAAAATTGTTTTTCTCCTCCCACGCATTGGGACAACATAAAAAAAATAGCAGCAAAGAACTCCTTCCATGCATGCATAAGAGAAGTAAGACTTTTCCATGCTAATCAAAGAACAATCATTACCATGCATTGCCCAATGGAAAGTCATAACTAGGTGCGAGAGATAAAGAAAAGTGCGGTTCACGCAAGAGGTAAAACACAAGCCAAAAGACCATCACGCTGCATAGCAGGAAGAAGCCATTTTTTAAGCTTAAGGATTGTCACGCATTCACCCAGGAATAAAATGTTAAAAAAAATAGTCCAGAAGTGTTCACGTGTTTGCATAACAATTGAGCAAGCATACTCATGCATCAATCAGAAGATCGCAAGGAAGGAGGAAGGCCCAAAGTACGCATTCATTAAAATCAGGCGAGTTTCACGCATACTAAGGAGAATTTGCTCCGATGAATTAAATAAAAAATCAAGATATTAGAAATCAGGTGATTTTGTTTATTTAAAATAAATAAATAAAAATCGTTGTCGCTAGAGTCGAAATTCAAGCGTAGTCTCGGTGTGATGTATTATTTTTAAAAAAATGTAACCGGGACTAGTTATTATTATTATTTTTAAAATAATAGTAATAATTAAACAAGTCATATTATTCTTGCATTGACGGGGGTTTCAGAGACTGAGACCCAACCCCGCTTGCATTGTTTTGCGTGCCTAAGTCATTTTTCTGTAAAAATCATAATGGCCGAAAATTCTAATAAATTTACAGGAAGATCGAGGAAGTCAATGGAGAATTTGAACAAATCTGCACTCAAGTATGAATTCCAAGGAATCATCCCTCCCAGTTCCATTAAGTCGGCATATGACATTATTACTGATACGAATTTGGGTCACATCAATGTGCAACAATTCTGCGAACAGGTGAAAACTAAAGGCAAAACCATATTCTCGGATAGGCTTTACCATAGTGATCTACCCCAAGCAACAACATTTCTTGTCTCAGTATAGTGTCTGGAGTTGGTTATCGCTTGCATGGAGCATTATGATCACGAGAGATGAGGAATTTTTAAAGATAATCGCGAGCCTTTCCTCTTAATCACACCGGAGCACATTAAGGAATTTCTCGGCATACCTAACTTTTCTGAGAATGCGGATATCACTCGCTAGTCAACACAAGAATTTTGGGATGAAGAACCCCTCAGGTGGAGAAATATGGTTAATAACAACTAGTTAGTGACCAAGAGGCCTCGAATTTACTGGCTTCCTAAAGAACTGTACCGCATTGAGTTTGTGGAAGAAATTGAGGACATGATTACTCTCATGAGTCAAGTTTTCGGTTTACCCTCTGCCAGGATTTTCCACCCATGGATGTATCAGTTTATCTGTATCATCCTTACTAAGAAAGAGTTTGTGGACTGGACCACCATTATCAGTGATACCCTTCACAAACAATTGATCGAAGTTAAGATGACTGGATGCTTCTACATGACATCATATATGACTTACGCAATGGCAAGAAGAAAGTTATTTTCTGGACTCGAAACAAGAGGAGTCACGGGTCCATCAAATAGTGTTTTCCATTATTACCCGCAACTAATTTTCAAAAATAGCTCTCACCATTTCAGAAGGGTCAACGATGCATTTACCTTCTGTGTGATTCGTGTGATTCGGAATTCCAAAGAAGCCATGAATGTCATTTCCCAATGGGGAACATGGTTTATTCAATTTTCATCTTTTTCCTACATTCGTGTAAGCGGCTTTACAGGTACTCCATGGAAACTTCCTAAGTACGTCAGTGACAAATGGGCATTAATGGAGCTTGTGCGACAACTATTCCAAGTTCATTGTCTTCTTAGTGACAAGCATCGTTCAAGAATTCATTTCCCAATCCAAATCGGGGAATACCAATGTCCAAATCTCTTCAGTGCACAACTCATGGAAAAAGAGTTTTCCCTCATCACAATTCATCCATATGCGAAGAGAGCCCAGTTTGATATCAATGGATATATGCAAAAGATTCTTGGAGCAAAGTATCAACGTAATCCTACCATGGAAAATTTCTGGGTTGCCTATTCAAATGAGCATGAAGTAAGAAGATGAGAGTTTTCTCGCCTAACCCTTGCTCAGATCAAGGCCTTTCGCATCAAGAGCCCTCCAGATTCATTCATAAATGATGATAAAGATGTTTTTGATCCTTTATATGATGTAGTTGCTTTTACCCCGTTGCCTTGAATTGATTGGACTAAAATAGATGTATTTTCTCTTGATAGCAAGAATCAATCGATCCTTGAAAGAAGCATATCTTGGTACGAAAGAGAACTTTCCAAGTTACAGTCAATTCATACTTCAGGATCACAAAAATTGCCAACTCGAGGAGGTATTCATTTAACCAAATCCCCTTCTCAATCAACCTCCATGCCATTCAATCATACGCAATCAACAAGAAAGGAGTGGTTGCCAAAATCCCCTTCGCCGAATAACGTGTCACAAGGAGAAAAACCTAAGGGTCCTAGCCCCAGTGAGGGAAGAGAGCATGTATCAGGATTTTCTACTTCAAGTAGAGATTCTTCTACTCACATTATTAATAGTTCTCAAAAGCTAGTGACAAACGATCCTTAGCCATGCCTTGCACAAATATCCAGTCAGGTGCAGGTAGTCCGAATATCAAACACTTCGGAGCCTATAGTTCACGAAGAGATTTCCCAAAATCTCCCAAATGAGTAGGAGGTGGATATCAAGGTTATTTCTCCTGAAATCAAGGTCGTGGAAAGGGTTCTTGCAGAATATCATGATGTTGAGAACAATGAGAATGTTGCTTTGAGCTCCAGGCTTTTGTGTGTAGAAATAGTGAATGATACTCCTTTCTAGGTTGATTCCAAAGTCAAGAAAAGGAAGAGGGTTGTCAAGGTAATTGACATTGATTTTGATGCCCTTTTCAAAATTTCTAATGACGTCATTCCCAAGAAGCCTAAAGTGCTTTCTCGAATAATGGTGGATAGTGACGAAAACAAATTTGCGGATCTTGCCACCCCACAAGTTGACAAGGAGCGTGATGTTGTGACATCTGTTGATTATGAAGTTTTTAGACTTGGACTTGGAAGGTCCACATTAGAAAGTGACATGGTGATGGCTCAAGATTCCATTGATATCGTGCTCAAGAGACTTGAGAAATATAAGTCTCAGAAATCTCAGTTAAAGGATGAAAAGAATCAATTGGTGGAATATGTTCAACATCTAATAAATACCATATCATCCACTTTCCCAGTACCAGATGCAGTGGCTGCTCCTGATGAAGAAACTCTCAATTTATCAAAAGAAATAAACACATTGGGCCATGTCACTAAAACTTGGCTTTCAGAGATTCTCGTTTTAGGCCAACAGACGATCAAAACAATAGTTAAGTTCCATGAAGATGTCACTGTGTATCTTGATCCAGTTCTTTCTTTCAAGGAAACTTTTGTTTCTAACGTATCAAATTTGGATGAGATATTGCCTAGTTTATAGGAGATGATGAGTATAGAATAATCAGTTTTAGCCATTGAAGGAATTCTCAAATTTGGACATCGAGGGACACGTTTTCTTTGGTGTATGCATCTCAAATCAAGGAAGACGCTTCTCAAGGATTATATGATCCATTATGAGAGCATATGTAATGAAGCTTTCACTTCACTCACCTTGATTCAAGAATTCATAATTAAGATCCCTTGCAACCTCATAAATGAGCATAATCAAAGGTGTTCATCGGAACATGTGGAAGAGAAATTTTCACAATTGTTTAAGGACATGTACACTCCCACCAATAATTTCTCGCCAGTCTCAATGGAGCATTACATCAAATTAAAGAACTTGTTTGAGAATGCTCAATCAAAGATAGTTAATTTAAATGATATGCTAAGTAGGATTCTTCAATTGTAGGTATTTTGTGAGGCTATTCTTCAACCAAATGAACCTCTAGAATAAGAAAAGATGTTTGAAACATTGGGAAGGTTTAGATCCTTTCAATTAGCGAAAGCGACAGATCCTAATTTTACTGACGGTTCAGGGAGATAGTTTTCTTGGTATTTAACGAAGTGGGAGAGTCCATTTCTCATACGTTTAAGATAGGCGGACCCCATTTCAATGGAAGGAACTAGTTATTATTGTATGTTTTTAATAATGGGATTTTAAGAAATGTTATTTAGGTTGCTTTCGGAAAACTGTGGATAACTTAAGTGATTTCTAGTTTTAGTTGATTTTAATAAAGTTGGTTAAAAAAAAGTCAAAGGTCACTTAAGTGCTTTATTTAATGTTCATGTAAAACCCTAACTACTTTGTAACCAACTTTTGGGTTATAAAAGGAAGGTAAGGGCTCGTTTGTAAAAGGTGACTTTGAGAGAGGAGAAGAAAATACTTTTGTGTGCAAGCTTTGTTTCAGGAAGAAACTTTGTGTTCTTTTGTGAAATTTTTTTGGAGTTAATGAAATATGAACTTTGTGTTTCATTCATTGTCTCTTGTAACATTTAACATTCTTATGTTCATTAGATGTTAGATGTTTGAATCTTGCATGCAAATATTGTCTTTGATCTTATTGTCAACGTTATTAAGTTGTTATTCTTGTTCACAGTGATCAAGCTCTGTTATTTATTTGCTCACGTGTGTTCCCTTTTACTCCTTCTCGTTTAGCTAATGCAAACTCTGTTTTATTTGTGTTAGTTATTGTTTGTTCTTCTTCATGCAATATTAGGCTCTGTTTTTACCTAACTCTTGCATGTTCCTTCCATTCATTCATCCCCATTGTTGGCTAGATTTTCTGCATAGCTGAAAAAACTAGGCAGTCATGAGATAAATCTCCCTCATTTACCGGTGAGGCTCTCGTGTAAGATTTTGTCAGTTATATATCCTAATATCTATTTGTGGGTATACTTTAACTGTGTGGCTCATAAACCATAGCTATACGATTCTGCAGCAAGTAAGCAGCTATAAAAGAAAGGAAAAATCTGCAGAAAAAGAAAATAATAGGAAACAGAAGAAAGTAGAGAGGATGTGCAACCCAATTAATAGTTTACAAAGTTGATTGCATGCACATAGATTAAAACAAATAGATCATTAAGCACATAATTCAAAGCAAAGGAAACTTTCAGATCTAGATCTATAATATCACAAAGTTTATGAACAGATCTAGAAAGAAAGTAAGAAGCAAAATGCACCGTTGACACAAAGTTCTCTGGAAATCTCTTCTATATTCCTTTGCTTGCAAAAATTAGGGGTTTCAACTCAAAGTTTGGAACACAAGAATGCTGATTACAAATTCTGATCATTCTTTAACGTGTAGGTTCTTCCTTTATTTATAGTGTATAAAGGGCAATTACAAATAGGAAGCTTTAAATGAATTTCTGCATGCGGAAGCTATGAAAGGGGAAACAACTGGAAATCTTCCTCCTGGAATTCCTTTTTGCATGACATGCATGATTTATAACTGAAAAATAGAACCTTCTATTTTGCATGTTTGCCACCTATTTCCAAGTAATTGACTTCTTCAAGTAACGATTTTAAAACCAATCACTTAAGTTTTATAATTTAATTGATTGCTCAATTACTTTATCGGAGAAAATAAAAGTAGGAAAAGAAATAAGAAGAAAGCTGCAACCCTCCCAATCTTGTTCTTTTTCCATATTCTATATGCGGTTGACTCTTTTGCCTTTGATTCTCACTAAACTGGATCTGGAAGCAGGTGACTGTGATTTGCTTGTGGGTATTGTCTTCGCCTTATCTTCCTTCTTATCCTTGAAGCTTTTGTAATTCTTCTTTAGTACATGCAAAGTAAATTCAATGAAGGCTTCAACTGGAAGATTGGGAGCACATGCACAAGATCCTGGAAGGAATTTTCCATGCATTGACTTCTACACGGGCTGTGTTGGAAATAAGAGGATGAATTTTTTACCGGAAGCCTTTGAAATTATGAGATTTGGACCTGTCAAATAAACCAGTGATAGGTTCAGGGCCTGTGTTTGTATCATTGACTTCAAATAAAGAAGCTATGCATGATTCTACTGATCCTTTTCTCTTTCATCATGCTTCAACATGGATGGAACAATCTTTGTTTGAGCTCTTTTTCTTTAATTTTGTTGGAATCCCTTGCAATTGGATCCATTTGTGCAGATCTGACAACTTCTTCAGATTCAAAAGATATATTCAATGTACCTGACATTGATTTGAGCACCTGTGATGAATACCTGTAATTTTATTCAAACAAAGATGGAGTCCATGGTAGGAATACTTGATTTTTATCACCAAAATATGCATATAAAGTTTGCTGCCCTAAAATTTGAGGTCTTGCTTTCATGCAAAGCAAGCACACATATTATTTAATTCACCAGAGCACTTATACCAATATGCAGATAATTATCATAGCAAGAATCAAGCCTGTCCAACCCTAGGCGCCAAACCTTGAAGCTCCCCTGGCAATGAAAAACACTCTTTAATGCAAAAATCTCCTTCCTTTGGCGCCAAAATCTATCCGGGCTGCAATCCTTTACAAAAATAATTATTTGCTTCTTTATTATGGCAGCCCATGCTTATATAACCCTCAACATTCTATTTCTAATAATTGTCCACCCTATTCCTGGCAATTAATTAATAAACAATGATGTTTATTCACCCAAATTGGGTGCCTATTTTTGCATGTTGCTGGCTGCCATTAAATAAATTTAATTTATTTATTTTTAACATGCTACCTTCAGTTCACTTTGGCTTATCCTCATGCATTGAATTTCTATTCATCCTGGATGCCAAAATTAGGCAAAGCAACTATTAATAAATACCATTAATATCATTGTTTAATCACCAAATGGGTCGCACTTTTTGACATGGGTGAATTCTAAATTTAAAAAGTCAACTTCTGCTGGGAATTTTCACCCTACAACGCAACTCTAAAAATTTGTTCTTCCACTTAAGTGATTTACCTTTCATCATGGGAATTTTTACCCTGCAAGGCAGGTAAAAAATTCCCGCCTGCCTGCCGCCTCTAATTTTCCCATCGTAGCTCAAGTGAATTTGACTTCATGGGAATTTTCACCCTGCAAGGCAGGTAAGAAATTCCCGCTTGCCTGCCGCCTCTAATTTTCCCATCGCAGTTTAAGTGACTTTGACTCCATGGGAAAAAATACCTTACAAGGTAGGTAATAAATTCCCACTTGCCTGCAGCTACCAAAAATCCCATTGCAACTTACACTCACTAATTCCAAAAAACACGACTTGCCTGAGAGAGGCTTTTTGTGCAAAACTTCATCATTTTTGGTTAGCAGTTTGCATTTTGAGGCCGATTCCTTCTGGCGCTGTGTTGGTAGATGATCTCCAGATGCTTCAGGCAATTAAACAAACTATACTGACAAAAGAATTGACCTAGGGGAATTTCACAGAGAAACCGAGGAGAAAACCGAAGAAAAACACAAAAGAAATAAATAAAAGCAAAAAAAGTTAACAGAAGTTGCAAACAATGCCCCGAATTCATTCCTGGTGAAAACCCTAATGAGACGAGTGAATACTAGCATGTAAATCGCAACAAGATTCAATCGGAGCACAATTTACTTCAAACGAGACATTATTTATTTAATAAATAATTAAATAAAAATTTCCCGCAGACAAAACTTAGCGGAGGGATAAAATAAGTTTCAGCATCTGGCTATTTGTCAAAATTGGCTCATATGATTCACTGGGAATATCCTAACATAATACACATCTTTTGGCAATAAAAACACAAAAAGACCCGTTATTTTAAAAAGAACGAAATTTTTTCAAATGGGTATTCTCAGATTTCAAGTTGAAATCTGGGGACACCACCCATTCCTTTCCTTCATTCCATTTCATCTCCCTCTTTCACTTTTCTTTCCATTAATGTTCCAAAACATCCCCCCACATACAATTTTGAATGTACATATGTAAATACAATTTTGGTTTTCAATAAAGGCAACCTCACCTTCATTGAGGAGGGACTTCGTTCCCACATTGTTGCATGTCATTTGCATGCGTGCAATCCATATGCTAATGGTATTTTAAATACCCAATCATATCCTTCTCAAAGATTGGTCCAAGTAGACCAAGCTTGAGCCTTAAATTCTTACCGCCGGCTGAGCAATGGATCAGAAAAGTCGCCGATGAATTTTACAGAAATACTAGGCTGCATGCTTGCCAACACACCAACGCATAGGGAGGGTGCCAAATTTATCATCTGGATGCTCTATCATATTAAAGTCACTACACACTAGCCAATAACCTAAAGGTAAGTTGTCACCTAACCATTTCCATAAAGTCGTTCTTTCAAAGCCATCATGAGAAACATAAAAATTAAGAATACAAAAAAAAATATTATTAATCGCCACAATCACCCACATGACCCAATTTGAAGGATCTTAGCCCAAGGAGGCGATTAAGGTCGAGAATTTCGGCGCTATGGAAATGCTCCCACCACCTTTGCCATCAATGTGTTGAGTATAAAAATGTAAAAAAGTTAGGGCAATACAAGTTAGTGTATTTTGAAGCGAAAAACTAGAAATATTAATTTCCTGCAAACAAATAATATCAAGGCAGTTGAAATGCTGACACACTAAACGAATAGAGTATTTGCGAGAGGGCTCTATAAGAACCCTAACATTCCACGAGATGAAATTCATGAAAAATCAGACATATCAAACTCCCCATGTTCGTTTAAAACACCATCCTTCGGGCCAAGAATGGAAAGATTATTAGCAAGTGAGATATGGTCTGAATCAGAAAGCTCAACATGAATGAAGTGGCGCTTGCCCCCATTTTCTCCTCACATGTCGTGGGACACCTCCCGGGGTGGACTGCGAGAATGTCGCAGAGGAAGAGAAGTTGAAGCAAGATTCCCAATATTCTCTAATTATGAAGGAAAAACCTAGCTTTGTGAGGGTTTGGAAGGAATGGAAACTGACGCGCGGGGTGGATCCAATCCCGACTCATCCTTAGACAGAGGGGGGAAGGAGAGGGGGTAGGTGTCACCATGGGAGTGGGTTTCGCACAAGAGCCCTTCTTATTGCCAACCATAGTCCAACCATTAGTCAGTGGGTCACTTTTGGGCTTGGAAAATGTGGGTTGCATTGCCATTGGCTTGAAACGAGCTAGCATAGGACAGTCTCGAATGCGGTGGTCTAGGGCTTGACAACAAAAACATGTGTTGGGGAGGTTGAAATATAGCACCTTTTGAGAGATACGTAGGGACCTAACTTAAATATCCAGGTGGTCCTACAGATATTTCATGGGGTCGATACACACTCGCTTGTTAGGAAGAGCGTAAAAAAACACTCTTGTTCATGGCATATCACCCTGCCAATGAGTTTCACTATCTCTGGTTGGGCTAAAATCGGGAGTCCACTGAGAAAGCACTAAAAGGGTATTCCATAAATACCAACAAGTCGCCTTAATGAGGAGGGCTTAGAGCTAAGAAGGCTTAGGAAAGGAAAAGAGATAAAACCCTTTGGCGAGGTTACAAATACCTGAAACTAGGATGTCGTTGGACTCCCAATGGTTCTTTATCCAGTTCTGATGGTAGGCTTACGAGGGAATGCAACCACAAAATTATGAAATAAGACAATTGTTATGATACCACTTGATCACAAGGTCTAAACATTCATAAGAAATAACAACATATGGGGATGATTAGAATCCATACCTCATCGTAGACTTTTGACACAAACTTCCCTGCGCGTTTGGGAGCCATTTTCACCATCAGTTGCAACAGTCGTTGCAATGGAAGGAGAGTTGGCCATTTATAGGAAACTCACCACCTTAGCGGCGAGAAAATAACTAGTTTACACTATGATAGGACCGAAGGGAAAACCCTAGAAAGGCTAAAGGGGCACAGTTCAAGCAGCGGTGTATCACAAGCGAACGCATAAAAAAACCCTCAAAAGAAGTATTTTTTAAAGGTTACATATGTTATAACGTGAAGATCAAGAGGAGTTGAAGATATAGGCTATGCAAACACAATCGCCAAATCAATTTCAAAATTGTTTGTCAGCTATCTAGAGTGCCCTTGTTACTTTGGACATGTCTAAAGCACCTATGATACTAGTGCTACTCCGACTCGAGCACTTAACCATTTTTTTTGCCTATAATAAAAACCACTTAACTTGCTAAGGAGCTCCATAATGAATGACTCATAAAATACAATACTTGTTGATAACTTAATTCACAAAATCTTCAATAAATATTATGCTTTATATACGGTTCATTATGAAACTTCATAACAAACTAAGTGGATTTTATTTTAGGAGAAATTCCATATTTATGTTTGAGTCTTGCGAAGGCCCTTTATTTCACCCCCTATGAACATCATGCAAATATAATAGGTGTCAAATATATTATTCATATTAATGAGAAATGAATTCTTGTAAAATTTAAGTAGATAAAATGAACTTAATTTATTATTGGAACTGTACATTATATATAGATATACAAGAGTAGGGGCAGCCGGACAACTCCTGGCCCCACAAAAGCCACTAAGGCACCACAAAATGTCCAAAGGGCCAACCAAAAAAACAAGTGCCACTAGGGCAAAGATCAGCACTACCTTATATTTAATAGCTTGGATATTATTTATTTACAGGAAATGAACTTAATTTCGTAGTCATATACCATCATTTTGTGGAGAGCTTAATGTTGCATATTTAGGATGAGGTTGGTATTGTGCTATCGGATAATTTGATCGACACGTAGGACTGAAAAATCTTAGTTAAAGTATACTCTTTCCTATACTCAGCATCTCAAATGTTTCTTCGTATAGGGACTGTTACTGGTCATATGGAATTAACAAATTTGACTCGATAATGAACGAGGATTTTTCCCCTTAAGAGTGATGGAATGCCCGCCATCCAGTCATTTGTTTGGTTGATACAATTCCATAATCAATTTGTCTCACTCCATTTGACATTCTAGTCTCTTTTTAAGACATTTGTGCCATTACCACCGCCACGTAACCCTCCACTGCATATTTCTACCCTGGAAAGACTTCATCGAGATGGAAGAAGCAATCGAAATCAATTAACCGGTTAACGCTCTCTTCAACGGAGGCAGTTCCCAATCTCTTCAAATGCACCACTCTAAATCTCACCTACCCTCCTCGTTAATCTGCTTATCTTATCTGATCACGAACACACCAAAACTAGGCTTGTCATCCGTAGAATGAAAAATTTACGCGTTTCAGTGTTATCCCATCGTTAAAGTTTTGAATCTGAGGAGGACCCAGTTGAGAATTTTTATGTTCAACATTAAGGACATATGGAAAAACTTAATATGAGGAGGACCCAGTTGAAAATCCTCTGCATTTTACAAAGCCCACCTGCAAAAAAAATTACCTGCTTACGGAAAAGACCCAGTTGAACGCTCCTCTGTTTTAAATTAAGCCCACATTTATAAAAAAAACTGGGTTTCTGACATGCTTACACCCACATGAAAAATATTGGCTTTCAAAAGGACCCAGTTGGCGAATTTGGGTCTGTTGAGAATCTATTTGAGAAGTCAATGGTATTTGATTAAGTCCATGGTGAAAAAGAACTGATTTTTAGAGGAATTCAGATGGAAAACATTTTTGGGTATTTGAGGGATTCAATTGAGAAGGATGTCAGTCTGTGAATATTGAGACCCAATCCTTAGTTTTAGCATTTCCGTGTAGAACAGACCTACAAAAAATGCAGGTTTACATATCCCCTGGTATGAGAAGAGTCACCATATCAATTTCTACTGGTCTTCTGGACTTGATGAAGATTAAGGTTGCAGGTCGCAATCTCTCGTACAGAACCATATTGTATTGTGTTTTACTTCTGGCAATTTTAATTTCCTTCATGTTTGCTTGGACAGCAGTTGTTACCCTGGAGGGTGCAAGTGACTGTTCTTCTTTCAGTAAGTCACGCCATCTTATCCAAAAGGAAAATAGAGCTTAAGATACATTGTTTGCAACTTTGCGTTTTCTAGTTCTATATGTGCTTTGGAATGAGTGGACTTGGCCAAAATAGGATCCATGATTTGCAAAAGCTGGTATATTTTGTAAATACTGCTTGCTTTGAATTGAAGAACTTGTGTACACATCGAAGGTTTTGTGGGTTATGACTAAATTTTTAGGTATCCAAATTAATCTACTGCCATTCTATGCAAGGTTATAGCAAGGAGGTTGAAGTGATGCCACTTAAACCATTTGTTTCAGAGGCAAAGGAACTGACTTGCATCTGGATTGGTTTTTCCAGATTGTGTTGGGAGGAGAATGGGGCCAAGAATGTTGAGGGAGTCGGATAATTCAGCTGTAAGTCATGTTTTATTTTGGATCTTGGGTTTTTTTAGTAGAGATCTCCCTGTATTTTATATTTCTGTTGGAATGCATTCTCTGACTTACAGTAGTTTCTTTCAGATGATAGAGTAGTATTTTATTTCCTTTGTCCCAAAAAGTTTTTTTTAATTACCGTATAAACAATGTGTACAAAGCATACATTAGACTCTCAGGCAAATTTGGATGAATGGATACCCTTCATAGTTTGCAGTTGCACTAAGGCAAAGAAGGTCAATTATTCATGCACCAGATAGGGACGTTTTTTTTTCAATCAAAAAGATAAAAGCCAGGATACCATAAACCATGTAATCAGAGAGCAGATAACCCTGAGGTCTGGACTTAGTAACAACATAACTGTTAAACCATACACCACACCCAAAGACTATTAAGCGAAAATGAACCATCTGGTCATCTTTCTATAACAACTAATATGCTGCCAAACAGACCAGCTACCATGAACTCTAGGAAGGAGTCCAAAATAGAAACATGATACCGAAGAGAAGGGGCTTGCCGCTTCTTTATATTGTTGCAGCATCCACTGGCTGATTGTTCAAGGTCAGCTTCTCTCCATGACATTTCAGGTAGAATGACAGGAAAGAAAGAAATGAAGAAATTATAATAATATTCAGAATGACCAAAAATAGGTCAATGGAACTTGAGAATACATCTGATTACTATAGAAACTGCTAGGGTAAAATGGCCCTGGGATCAACAACTAAATAAAAAAAGAAAAATAAAAGCACTAGAAAATAAACAAGGGGTAAAATCAATGTAGAAAAGTCCCCAACCAATGTGGTTTAGGGTACCAATACAAATAGCCATGTGGGAGGAGCAAGAAACCCCAAAGAGAATGGGCTGATGAAAGGTAAGACTGGATGGTAGTCCTGTTAAACATATCTCAGCATGCCCAGGTTAGAGGTGTCATCATCTATCACTGTGAAAAGGCCAATGTAGGATCTGATAATGCTCATCGGCGAGTAGCTAGGGCTAAGGGGTCTAGGTTGATCAATCCTAGGAGGAAGCAAAGCACTCCCCCTAGCCTCCTTAGATCCAAGGCCGAAGAAACTCCTGTGGTAAGCAAAGAAACTCATAATGTGTACTTGTCCACTCGGCCTAGGAAGTTGCCGCGAAGGAGTAGATCCACAATGCATAAGAGCAGATCTATGATGCTGAGCAGCGGTGGATACCCATTTCTGAGAGCTGGTATGTTGGGGCACCTTAGTAGTAGTGTTGAGTAAAGATGAGCGCTGCCTCACTGACCTACCCCCCTTAGCGTCTGAAGCAACAGTATCCAGAGAGCACTTAATGTGCCAAACTCCGTGATGGGATGAAAGGAGGAAGTGATCAGCCTAGGGGCTCCCTCAAGGGACTTGCATCGAAGTGGGACACCTGAAGAAAAACAGGCTGTTGAATGATTTCAGAGTCCACTTTTTTTTTCACTTCACAAACTCTTCCACAGCATCTCTCTTGACAACAGCTCCCTCGTCAAAGCTACATATGTTTCCCCAATAAGCTTCTCTGGCTTTATGTATCTATCCTCCAAGATCTGTACTGTGGTTCTGATTTTTAACAGTGGCAAGGTCTGGTTGCCACTTTCACTTACCATGAAAGGTCTTCTAGTCTCTCTGTTCACGCTTCTTTTCCAGTTTCCAAATGTTTTCCTCAACTCCTTGTGGTTGCGGGGCATTTTATCGAAGATGGAATGTCCCAGACCCATGGCTATCTTCTTAGTGCTACACTTCACTTCAGCAAGAATGTTAGCAATATTTTCATTCCTCTGAAATTGCCTCAATCTGCAGGAAACATAAAGCCAAAATGCTTCGCTTTCAAATCATCCTCGTTAGAATGTAATCCCTCAACCTGTTCTACAATGGACTTCCTTTCATTTAAGATTATTCTCTGCTCCACAGGGAAAGTTCTATGTTTATCTTCCTCTATTTTTTTGGAAGAAGCTTCAACAAAGAGACAACAACTTCTCTGCCTTTTTCTATGCCCATCTCTTTTTTCCATACTACCTTTAGGCATACCCTAGAAAGTTACAGTGATTTCTCTCCCTGAAGAGAAGCTATTAGCCAATCAACTATGCATATTGCTACTCATAATCAGGCAATAGCATACAAAAATATTAAACCTTGACTAAATAAGCTGCCGACCAGAGTCACGCCTGGCCCATATGAATCCATTAGATGAAGAATTTATTTTATACAAGTACTTTGTTCTGTAGCATCACTTATCATGATCACCTACCACCTATGTCACAAGGTACACCGTATTTTATGGAAAAAGTTCAAACTTTGCCAAACTTTATCCTTGCCAAACATGAACTCAAACTTTATCTATTATTTTTACTTTGGGAAATTTTGACTTGATTTTCCATTATTTTATAAATATGTGTGTCTATATATGCTGGGTCAAACTTTAAGACTTTTTTTTTTCAAACTTTATCCACTGGCAAACTTGAACCGAATTTTATCCTCGTCGAACATGAACTCGAACTCGAACCTCGTGACTTAGTGTACTGCAAATACTCCTTTCCCAAACTCCTGAAGCGACCAAAAATGGCAACACCACAGTCTAAGTCCATGGTCTTTAGGTACTATATTACGCAAAATCAGTTGATGACCATGCATGGGAGGGTATCCAGAGCCAGATCTTCAACTTCCCAAGTCATTTCCTAGCAGCTCTACCAACTTATATTAATCAATCACAAACTGTCCAGCCCCTTGTTGTACTCAAGGTGCTAACTTTTGGGAGCATCTTCTATGACAAGCCTAATTAATATTATTAAACTAAGGGGCAAGTTTGTCAATATATTAGATCGAAGAATTTGCTTTCTAATGCTTATTCTAAATACACACAGAATTATTCATCATTTGGTAGTATTTACTGCAGTTGACAGTGTGGTATGTGTTGCTTGGTGCAGAGAATAGTTAGGGATATATATGAAGTCCTGCAAGCAAGCAGGCAAGCACCTCCAGAAATGCTGTTAGTACCAGACTCATATGCTGATCTTGTCGATGATCTAAAGATGAATGGTTATGACACCAAAACGTTTGCTCTCAAGATGAAAGCCATGGTATGCCTTCTCATTCTTCAATCTCTCTCTCTAGATATTTTCTTCCCATATGTTATGTTACCATCTATTATTGCCATAATGATTCAAGACTGGATAGTTCATTATTATCTTACAAGTGCTTCGATCTGAATTGGGAAATAAACCAAAATAAAGCCTCATTCAAAGTGATTCCCTATAACAGACAAATTGTCTCATCAACCAGATAGTTCTTGTAAGATTTCAACTGATGAATGTGAGTTGAAAAATATCTGTTATCAGTTTTGCTGAATGTGGGAATCGCAATAGCAAAAAAAACTGACTGATATGCATTTTCAAAGTCTTTGTCAAATATTTTTAATGGTCAAACGGATAACATATTTGGGCATTTGTGATCCCGATTGTTGTAAGATATTGGGTATTTTGAATATTTTCACAATATTACAACTGATGAATGTGAGTTGAAAAATATTTATTATGAGTTTGGCTGGATGTGGGAACCACAATAGCAAAAAATGACTGACTGATATGCATTTTTCAAATCCTTGTCAAGTATTTTTAATGGTCAAACGGATTATATAATTTGACATTTGTGATCCTGATCTTTGTAAGACATTGGGTATTTTGAATGCGAGTTGTATAAACACACTTAAGAGGGCTGGGCCCAAATATTTACAAAACTGTATCCAGACTTGTACCCACACACATGTAGGGCCAGCCTCAAATATTTACAGAGCTGTGTGCATACTTCTTGTATTTTCCTTCTTTCTCCATTGTTTTTTCTAACTCCATGAGACCTATATCGGCCTCTAGTTCTCAACAAGCGGGTTCAGCATACCAGTTCTTATGTGCTTGTGCATGGATTGCAACCAAACTATTCTATCTCAATCAAATTAACATTTGATTCATTCTGCTTGGGACAACTGTTGTCATTGTGTTTGGAAGGTCCAACTCCACACCGTTGAAATAACAATCTGTTAGTGGCATTGGTCTGGCTGGTCAGACAAACTCACATAAAGTGGCACCATTTGTTGCATTTCCTTTGCTGGAGAATTGGTCTTCTATTCAGGTCATACACGATTTGGTTAATGATACCCTGGTTCTAGCATTGATTATTGTTGTTTCCCTGTCTTTCATTGCCGTTAATGGCCCCCTTTGAGTCCGACCTTGTGCTTTCATCCCATGTCAGCAGGAATTTAGCACCTTTGTCCTTCATGTTCAACAGCTTGTCCTTGACTAAAAGGTCTTGTCACCTGACCGCAAACGACTTTCTTGGGCAATTGGCGCTGGCGTGGTTGTCTGTCCATGGGTTGTGCACCCTTCGAGTCTGAGCTTGTGCTTTCATCCCATGTCAGCAGGACTTTCACACCTTTATTCTTCATGTTCAACAGCTTGTCCTTGAGTAAAAGGCTCTATCTCTTGACAAATGTTGCAAAAGACGTTCTTGGGCAATTGGTGCTGGTGTGCTATGGGTCACGCACCAAACCTCTTTCACATCATTTATAGCTTGTTCCTTGAACTCCATAAACATTTGTATCATGTCATCGTATATTGTCGTCATCGAAACCACTCAATGCTTGGGCTCCAACTTTGGTCTTGTCTTCACTTTAAATGTTCATTACTTGATTCACAATTGTAGGCTTCTTGGTAGAAGATGGATTCATTTTCGTCACACATCAACTTGAATTCTTTCTCTAACTCTTTCTTCAACTCATCCCATGTGTTGAAATAGCCTATTGTACGGTTTGTGTGCCAATTGGCGACCACCTCTCGGAGGGTCTTAGAGAATGATCAGAGCCAGCAAAATTTCTTCAATTGGTTGTTTGTCGTGTAGAATCTGTAGATAATCTCACGTGTGAAAATATTGCATGGGAACTTCCTTCCCATTGCCATAAAATGGTTGGCAACTTATGTCTATTAGAAGGAGGTGCACTTGCCATTATGTTTTTTTGTTTAATGTTCTTGGTCTTTTATAGTAACGCATGTCACCAATTCAAGTACTCTCGCTTTTGTCTCCAACACTTATGTGTGTAAGAGATTTTTCTCCTTTGATAATACATATCCGGTATGGGATATTTTTTTGGTATGCAGACGGCACACCCAAGGTACTGCCAAACGTGCCCAGGTACGTCCAAGGATGTACTTGGATATACTCGGATACATCCAAGGATCGAGGACGTACCTAGACATGCCCGGGTACGTCTAGCATACCCTGGCCGTACTTGACGCATACCCATGGGAAAACCACAATGTTTAACTTTTTTTTTTCATTTTTATCAAAAAAGGTCTAATACAGATTTTTAAACATTACAATAATCTCCCAAACCCTAAAAGACACTCCCAAGCTCTTTTTAAACAACACATTAACCTCACATTACATACTTACCTCTCATTGCACATTTTACATCTCACCTTCATATTTTTCGAATTGTCAATTGCTTAGGGCTGATTGCAAGTGCTAAATACTGGCACCAAATCACATGTAGGCATCTTCATCTACCATCTGTATTCCCCTAGGATGGCTTTTTAGGACCTTGCAACAAGTGCCAAGGAGTTCAAGGAGCTTACAACAAAGACGTTTGGTGATTTAAGGTAAGTGTTTTAGTTTGTATTTTGTAATTTGTTTTCAAGTTTTTTGTTATTGTTGTAACTTTTGATTTTAAAAATTCTTTCGACACTTAATTATTATTTTAAAATACATTATGTAGCTATATGGATTTGCTAGAATGGCTGCAAGTTGTAGTTCTGTGGGCTAAGGTATTAGAGGTATCCCCTTCAAATACAATCCATGCTCGCTTGTTTGGAAGTATGTCACATCAATAGAATAATTGCCAAGTGGAGGGGTCGTTGTTTGGGTTTGCTCAAAATGTAAAATGCAATTTAAGAGCTCGTATAGCTGGGTGAAATACCATTTGTGTGGGGTTGTTGGCCAAGGAATCCGAGTATATGGAGGGCTAGATGGAAAGGGGTTGCCATGTGCAAAGACCCTTACATACATCAAAGAGAAAGAAGATGTGGATGTAGTAGCTGCCCTAAAATCCAAGCATCCTATGGCAAAAAAAGGAAGAACAGGTAGCAAGACACTTGTTTCTTCATTTGTTGATGTTGTGGCCTCAAATCACCTATTTTTGTCCATACCCATTGTGGTTGAAGGAGAAAGGATTCACCTCTTACTCACAAAAGAACAAAAGATGTAGGTCCATTGGAAAGGGCATTCTAGAATAAAAGCAGGGACATAGCCGCCCAAAGTATTGAACGTTTTATTTATGTATGTGGTGGCCCTTTTAATGTTGTTAGATCACCATATTGATGGGATTGGTGAGGTGTATTAATGAAGCCCCTAAAGGGTGTGCATCACCTTATATTTTTCTTTTCTATTTTTAATTTGACTTTATCATTAATAAATTAATATAAAGTGATAAAGTAAAATAAGAAAAAGGGAAATTTCACTTGATATTTATTATTCTCCCCTAGGAGAAAATGCAACTCCTTTGGTGGATGAAATGAGGTGGAAAAAACATTAAATGAGGGTGGTGAAAGCTGATTGGAAGTTGAGGGTGACTATTTGGCCAAGTTCATCTATAAAAGCAAGTCGACTTGCTTGTAGAAGACATCATTTTCTATTTTATAAAATTCTGATTTTTGTCTAAGCTTGGAGGCTTTACAAAATATTTTCTAAGGACGAATACCCTCTAAGAGATCTAGAAGAAGAATAAAAACTCTCCTTCTAGTTGAGAGGATTCTCCACACAGGGGTTTCCATTGCGGATCAAGGGTTTATTGATGTTTTCCAATTATTTTCTAGTAGTATTGAGGGTTGAAGTTGCATATTTCAATCAAGGGTTTGTAGGAGGAAGGTTGTTGCTGTATTTTCCCTCCATTTCCAACCATCTCTATGTGGAGTGACCATCTAAGGAGTTGATATATGGTACTTTGGAGCTGGTTTAGTGATTTAACAAAAATAAAAATTATGCTAAACCCTAATTGTAGAGTAACTGAATGCAAACTATGATATACAACTTCTAGATACAGTTTGACACAAGCAATAAGTTAATAAAATATGAAACCCTAAGTGCAAGAGAGAGGAATGAACTTAGTTGACTTACACTTGATCCTGGGATGTCTAATGGAGACTTGGGAAAACTTCTAAAAGAGGATAGTGATATGTGTCGTTACATGCTCATGAATAAATTCTATAGCTCATGGATGATAGGCCTGGACATGGGCGCTTGGACTGGGGTCAGGGGTGCCTGGGTGCTAGAGACTACTATTGGGCAGCTCATGACTGCAAAAATAGTTAGAAATATTATTTTTACTAGTGTCACACAAGTGTCACAATTAGCTTTATTGATCACTTGTGTGTTACACCTTGGTCACCAAGGTACCTGTAACCTGTAAAATAAATGTTCACCTGCAAAACCACATAAAACTGTATCAAATCCAAAAAATACAATATGCAATATGGGAGTCAGACTGACCCTAGTGCAGTCACCAAACAGAGTGAACTTATGACCAAATGTTGCACTACATCTCAGACTCCATGTAGTTCTTGTGAGTGTGTGTAAGAATCGTGCCCTAGGATGCCCTTATGTAAGATGCACTTGATAGCGGGATATAGCTAGATGTAACAATGTAGATAGATGTGTGGATGGAATAATGAACTTCCCTTCCTATGTAGTGTATGTAGAAAATGCAATCCCTTGTCCCTTGAATGGATGCTAGATGGATGCCTTTAAGTTCTTTTAGGATGCCTTTGGATGCAAGCTTAGGTTATGATAGTAGTATGTTTAGATGCTTGGTACCTTATTTTGAACACATAACTATGTATTTATATGATTCCCTTGTTTGAATTTCGTAATTGAAAACTGAAGGACTTCAATCCATAAGGATAAAAGATGCCCAAAAGATAAAAGAGACCCAAAATAAGTGAGTAAGGTAGAAATAGGGTCAGGGGCACCCAGAGGGGACAGGGGCGCCTGGGCACTCCTTGACGTCCTGGATGGGTGCTGGTGTCTGGAGCCATAAAAGATAAATAAGTAAAATACCGACTTGGTTGTGGGGTATGTAAGACCAAATAGAAAATAAGAAACACGATAAAAGAGGCCAAATTCAGTTGTCCAATTACTAGTTTTCTTACTTAGGAATCATACGAATGTTAGTATGTGTTTAGGACCTAGAAATGTACCCAAGTGCGTGATTTTGTGTCTACATTTTCCCCCACTTTATGTTTTTGAGTGAATACTTGATAACATAAAGTAGATATAGTAGATGTGTACCTGATAACCATGTAGAATTTGTGATGGCAAAATGCGTGTTGAGTGGACAAGTGAAGCGTGGAATGATGAAAAAAGTGAAGCATGGAAACTAGGAAAGGAAAGTGACCCTAGGGGTGAAGCGTATGCATTGTACAGTGTTGTACCTATTGTTCTTGAATTGTGATGTTTTTTATGCATATTAAGGACGGACCTGCAAAAAGAAGAGTGGAAAATGTAGTCAAATTCTTGTATATGATAAATCAGTATGTAAATTGTGCATAAATGTAAACGTGTGTAAAAGGTAAGTGTGCACCTAGATGTAGAAGAGTGTAAAAGGATATAAAAATTGTCTCTGAAATTGTATGTGTAGAGCAAGTTTTTTGGGCGATCTCATGCCAAGAGCAATTTTTTTGGGTGATCTCACGCCAAGAATGAATTTTTTGGGAGATCTCATACCAAGTGCAGTGTTTTTGATGATCTGACACCATATAGAAGAGTGTTGGGGAGAGAGGTCTAGTTGTTACTCTCCTTCCATGACTGCTTCCCGATAAACACCACTACAAATGGTGTGTCTCTTATTTTGTTCTGTTGTACTTATTTTTTTGAATTTAGTTCTGAATGTAGTTCTAATTTGTACTGATTGAAATGGAGATAGAATGCATTATGTTGTAACTGGAGGATTGTGCCTGATAACTATAAAACTTCTCTGTAAGGGCTTATGTGAACTGTGATGATCTGATAAGTGACTGTGTGTGTCCCTAGGACATTAGCAATCCCAGGGGAGGACATGAAGTGCCCAAGGCACTCCTGTTTGAGATGTTGGGTACTGGTGTTTGTGTTGTGATCTCATGACCCAAGTCAGATTTTGAGGTCATTATGTTTCTGTAATTATAACATATTGTTCATGTTCTATTGTGTATATGTGTTGTAGCTCTGAGCTATTGTATGGGGTGATTTGTTCACCCAATGTATGACCCCCCTTATTTGGGGTGCATGCGACGTCTGTAGGAGAATGCGGCCCAAAAGAGAGGACTTGATGCTGATATGAATTGTATCCCTACAGGGGGGAGGGGATGTGCATGGTAGAAACCAAGGCACATGCAAAAAATGGCTAGTGATACATGTGTTAGTAGCAAAGGAGCAAACATGTCATAGAAAAAAAATGTAACAAACAAATGTGCATACAAGATAAACCATGAAAAGTAGGTTTCAAACATGGGACATCACTCACAATGTCACAAGACAATCAGGGATAAAGTGGCCAAAATCATACAAACAGTGATCAAACAAGACATAGGGCATAGCCCATAAACAATGGCATACAATGAAAACATAGTAGAAAGACAAAATGTATTAGATAGCCATGGTGGCAAATAGTCATGCAAGGAAAATGATACACATAAAGCACCTGTTAGCATGTTAGAGAGACAAAGGTATGTCAAAGCATGTATGTATCAATGGAATGTAGTGTGCTAGGAAGTAAAAAGTAGTAAATAATGAAATAATAGCTCTGTAGTGTGTGAGAAAGTAGATGCCCCCAGGAGCCTTGGTGGGACTGGTAAGAGGTACAGTGCCAAGCATCATTGCAGTGTGTAAAGACCTGTAAGAGATTTGTATTCACTCCAAAATACCAAGTGAACATGCATGTGTATATAGAAAATATATTGACATACTAAGTATCCGTCTAGCATGGGAAACAAAGTGTACATGTAAGTATAAGTAAAGTAAGAATAAGTGCAACCAAGATATGTAATATGTTGTGAATGAGTGTGATGGAATGGTATGCAATGTGAATGTGATAGGAGCAGCATGCCCCCCAATAGATATGGATGAATATGAGATGAGGTTCATTTATAAAATACCCCTCAACAATCAAGAATGAACCATAGAACAAGAGTGTGTCATCGGGAAATGGTTTGAGAATGTGTAGATGCTAAAAAGATGTATCGTGAAGCATAGAGTGTAAAAAGTGAATGATGATGAGATTCATTTTAGATTTAGACCCTCAGCATTTGAGTATGAACTGTGGAACTAGAGTGCTATCATAGGGTAATGACGATACATTGTGTGTATCAAAGGGTTTGAAAGTTCTTAGAAAGATTAGACATGAAGCACAGAGCGTTAAGTGTGATAGTAGATGTTAGAAACAATTGATAGTGCTAGAAGGGGGGGGGGAAGTGCGATGCCCCCTAAGTGTGTGAGAGATGAAGATCTATGGTGATGTTTGAAATGTGTCCCAACCATCAATGTAAGGAATAGTTTGAAATGTTGAAAAAAGCAGATTGGTTGTCTGAAGTGGAGGTTGGATAGGGACCTATGAATGGTGGTGGCTTATTTGGGATTGATAGCATTGCAGGAAGACTTGATAGGAGGTCATCTAGGTTTATGGACTTATTTTAGAGAGCGAGTTGCTTAGTTTGTAGGATTGGTAATTTTTTAGAAGACTTGAGTAGGAGGAGGGGTTGGACTAATTTTGAGAGGAAGATTTACTTAGTTTAGAATGGGTTGAATAGGCGGCACTTGAGTGAATGAAGAAGGAACATTAGAAGTGATGGCATGATGCTCATTAGACATAGATGAATCAAATTTAGGAACCCAATGGGATGTAGCAATTGGAGATGAACATGTAGCATCATTTTGTGTAGCAAATGAAATAAGACCATAATTCTTAAGGTGGCCAATTTTTCGTTGTAGAGGATAACAATCATTGTCATTATGTCCATTAATTTGATGATAATTGCAATATGGATGACCTTGATATTTTTCAAGCCGATAAGGAGGATAGCAATGAGTAGATGGCAAGTTGATCAATTGATGAGTGAGGAGCTGAAGAAGAATATCATGGTGCATTTAACATTGTGATCAAACTTGAGAGGTGCAGGGAGCGGTAAGGCTTGGGGTTCACTGATATGAGCACATGTAGAAGACATAGAATTAGAGATATGAGATGTAGAAGAAGAACTAAGCATGAGCTTGAGAAGCATCCTTAAGATATTGGATTTCATATTTAAGAGATGTAATTGTTGTTTCCATAGCTTGAATTTTATCTTTAAATAAACAATGTAAATCTTGAATTGACTCGAAGATAGATTGATTGGATGGAGGAATAGGAACAATAGAGTCATTAGATAGACAATTAAAGATGGAACTTACTTGAGTGGGTGGCATGTATCGAGGGAGATACATAGTGTCTAGGGTTTTTTAGAAGAATAACCTTGCAATGTGGGTGCATTTGAATCAAGTCATGGTAAGGAATACTTGAGGAAATTTAGGAGCCATGAAAGAAGAAAAAGAAGGATCCAAGAGTATTCGAATGAGACGGGTTCACCAAATGATTTAACAAAAATAGAATTTATTAAACCCTAATTGCAGAGTAACTGAATGTAAACTATGATATACAACTGCTAGATACAGTTTGACACAAACAATAAGCTAATGAAATAAAAACCCTAAATACAAGAGAGGGAGAATAATGACTTAGCCGGTATTCGCTCGATTTCGAAGTATTTTGGGCTAGAAGATTGATGAACAGAGATGGCAGATCTGTGTCTTCAATTTTCCCAGTTTGCACTGCTAATCAGGTAATCTGTGGAGTTGTCGAATTTGATTGGACCAGGGCTCTTGGACTGGGACTAGGGTGCCTAGGCACAAGATTCGCCTCTTATCGTCATGAGCATCTTGTGACCGTGCAATGAAAACTAAGTGAAATGACGAGTAGCCATGCTCTGGTGATGCAACGTTGCTCGCTAACCTTGAGAACAAGTTGTTGGGTCGCCGTGTACGTTGTTGGAAATGGCTAGCACTAACATTCGCTTGTGCAAATTAATGGCAAAACAAATGTGGATCAGTTAGTGTAAAACCCCAAAACATAGCAAATTCGCTAAAAAGAAAAAGATGCATAATGGGTAGTTAAATGTGACCTCGACTGTTTGTCACTTGACAGATGTGAACCTTACGATGTTGAGCTATTGCACTACATCTCAGACTCCATGTAGATTATTGTGTGCATGCTGTAATAGAATCGTGCCCTAGAAATCTCTTGTGCAGGTAGATGTGACTTGACCCCCCTAGCGAAAACGATAGCTTTGATGTAAGCATATGTAAATAAATGTGTGGATAGCAAAATCGTAACTTCCCCTCCTATGCATGTATGTAGGAAATTCAGTCCCTTTTCCCTTAAATGAAGCTAGATGGATGCCTTGATGCTTGTAAGAAAAGCAAATTAAGTTGAATGCAACCAGTATAGGCTGAGTGATAATACGATGCTTAAGGAGCATCGGTCCTTTATTATGGTCGCACAACTACGTGTTTTCATGTTATCTATGTGGATTATTGTTTGTGCAAACATATCTTGTCTTGTGTGTTGTCCTAAGTGATCTCCTGTAGTGACAAGTAAACTACAATGTAAGTCAAAAAAAATTATTCCAGTATTTTTGCTGTTGTATTTGTGTGTGTAAAATGTGGGTGTTACATATTCTGTAGGCATTTTATTATCACGGAACTAGGGTTTTCCCTTAAGCTGTTCGAAACTAGCCCAACTCCTCAACCCAACCTACGTTGGGACAATTTTGTTTTGTCTTTATTAGTGCTAGAGTCACTTTTGAACCCTCATAGAGCTTGACATACTCGGTTTTCCTTCGTGGTCACAAGATAATTTTTTCATTGTTGAAAGGGGTCGTGTTAGCGTAATGTATGGTCACAATCACTTAATTTTTAAAATTGTGCATAAACAAACGAAATGACTAAACAAACAAGACTCTACGAACACTACTTAGTAGCCTTAATGATGCAATATTAATTGCTTGAACATAGATGTTATGATTTTTTCCTCTCTCGAAGCCTCCCTTCTTGAATGAAAATGACTCTTGTATGAAAAAAACAAATGTTCTCTCCCTCTCTCTCTAACCTTAGGTATATTGAATAATTATAAAACTTATGTGAAGAACCCCCCCCCCCCCCCTCTCTTCAGAAATAAAATGCCAAATTTAATTGCTTACTTAGCGAAGGGAAGTCCATGCCAACGTTGATGCTAACCCATGATCTTGTAGGTTGCAGGTTGGTAATAGCAAAGAATGCAAATAAATGAATTTGAAGAAGATATATATTTATAGTTCTTGTAACTTATATTCTGTCTTTGAATGTAAGAGGAGATTGTCGATTTTATGAACTTGAATAATGTGAAGAATGTAGGATGACTAACTTTGTTTTAGGGCATTGAGAGCACTTGTAGTTCTCGAATTTGGAAAGGACATGTTCAAATTTATTGAAGTATCAAAAGTTCCAATTCTTTTTTATCGTATTATGAACCTTTTATACTTATATTTTAAGCTCTAGTCTTATTTATTGACAACTTTATTGCCCTTACTTTGTACTTTCCTCGAGGTTGGGTAAATGAAGTTTAAGCTTAAAAAAAAAGAACATACAAACTTTCTTCCTAAATGTATAAGGTCTTGTTGGAGTCAAAAACTTGATGCTATGTGCAAAACACCATCTAAGTGGCGAGCTAGACCTTATAAGCTATGTTGCACAGAAACGGAAACAGAAACGGAAACGGAAACGAAACACGAAAAACGACAATTTTCAAAAAACCTTGGATACGAAACGTCGACGGAAACGTCCGTACAATATATTATTAAAAAATAAAAATAAATAAATAAATAACTATATATATATATATATATAATACTCATTTTATAATTGTAGACCAGAAGAGATAATTGATAAAGCACTCAAAATATTTTGAATTCATTGAAATTTGAACTTCTAAAGAGTCATGACTCATTTCAACATGGTTACAATTTCAATGATTCACATATACACGATAATAATCTAGACTCTAGATTCTAGAATATATCATCCAGATTTTCCTCATAATCATCTCCATGAACACAACCGGAAGCTCCACTCCCACTAGCTCCACTTTCCATCCCTTGTGCAGTGGATCTCAAATCTTCTTCATCAATACCAAGTAGTGAAAGTTGGCTAAGAGTAGCCGCAAAAGCATCAAAGTCACTACTCTCAGGATCAATATCCCAAAGTTTGTTGGGACCTCTAATATAGCCTTCAGTCTTGTGTGAGAGGATGCACAAATTGGAGTGTACATACACTAAATCCTCAGCCTTCTTGGATCCTAACTTGTTCCGTTTGGCTGAGTGGATGAAGTTATATGTACTCCAATTCCGCTTTGCTGAAGAATTGCTAGCCACCTGTTACAAAAAAGAAGTCAGAAATTTTCAATTAGCAATGAAATTAATTTACTAAGAAGTAAGAACATATAATTTTAATTTTTAATTAATAAACAAACTTTTGATTTCATTTTGATATTTTATACATGTGAGAGGACTTTAATGGCAATAGTTCGTAGGTGCCTGCAATCATGGCCATGTACATACCACCACATGAATGGCTTTAGGTTGTACTTGTCACTTAATGCATCTACTTCACTCATGCTACTATTAAATGAAGAGACAAAGCATGCCATTTCATAGCGGACCACACTAGCTACAGCTGGATCAAGAAAAAGCCTCCAGAATGTTGCCTTAGTTCCAGTTGCAACTTCATGGTCATTGTATGGTGCTTGCCTACCAGGTAGCCCAAGTATTTCACTGCTATAATATTTGGGATTCAAGGCATAGGCTAGAAGATGCAATGGGGTGGTCATTTTATTCCACCTTGTCATGATCACAATCTTAACTTCAATGTAGAATTTTTCTTCAGGATCTTGCTCTTTTTTTTGTATGATGTCTCTAATTTTTTCAAGCATAGAATCAATGCCATCATAGATCTCCCCTATGCAAGCATCATCTGTATCTGCATATCTAATCATAGATAAAATAGGCTCAGTAAAACTGAGCAAGTATGCAACCTTTTCCCACCAATCATCATCAAGTATCAATGTTTTTATTTTGATGGCTCGTCCTGTGTTTGCTTGTCTCCACACGGACCAAACATCATCAATCACCATAAGTCTCAAGGCTTGTCTTACCTTCACAAGTCGTCTCAAGACGAGCGTGTGAGAGACAAATCTTGTTTCAACAACCTATTAAAATAAATTAAAACAAGTTAATAAAATATAAAATTAAATTTAAAAGAAATTCAAATGATAATCTGATATTTCATAGAAAGTTAGCAAATAAAAATTAGAAACTAACAATTTTTTTTGTTACCTTCAACAACTACAACTTTGAGAACCTCCTAAAGATAGCCTGAGACATATGATGATTTGTGACAAACATTTGAATCTCATTTGCCTCTGTATAAATTTCCTTTATCCATGGTATTTTGCCAATCTTCTGTAGCATCAAATTCAAGGAGTGTACTGCACAAGGTGTCCAAAAAATGTGCTCATATCTCCCTTCAACAATCAACCTTGCCACTCTACAATTTTTGGCATTGTCTGTGATGACTTGGACAATGTTTTGAGGGCCCACTGACTCAATAGCCTCAATCAAAATATTAGCAATAAATTGAGCATCTTTCACTTCACCCTCACAATCAACAACCCTTAAGAACATTGCCCCTTTAGGGCACACTGCAACAATGTTGATTAGGGGTCTATTTCGGGCATCTTTCCATCCATCTGAAATGATAGATACCCCTGATTCCTTCCATGAATCCCTAATTGGCTGCAAAGAAGTATGTACATGGGCCACTTCTTTCGCCAATAATAATGTTCTCACCTTCTCATAACTAGGGGCTTTTATACCCTTGTGGTGCATCATTAATTCCTCTCACCATTTGTTGCCAATATGGTGACCGCAACACATTGAAAGGCAACCCACATGCATAAACACATCGAGCAATCAACTCATCAGCTACTTCCCTCTTCTCATTTGCAAATGCTTGCTCTAATGGACCTTAAGAGGTTCTCTTTCGTGACAAGCTCTCTTCCTCTATGGGAGTTTCAACTTCAATTTGAATAAAAGGAAATGGTTTGATGAGGTGGGTGGTTTTTGTGAACCCTTATTTTGCAAAGGAGCAATTTTAAATCTAGCTTTTGAAGCTTGCAAATCAGCCTCCTCTTGCTCTTTCATATATGCCAAAATATGTTTTCTTTTCAACCTTGGCACATTTTCTAATCCCCGTTCCTGATTGGCCCATTAAATGAGCTTTGAGTCGGGTATATGAGGTTTTGAATTCAATATTGCAATGATTGCATATCCAAACTTGAGAGCCACCGCCAGCAAGGTTCTCCAACACTTGCACATGTCTCCAAAGAGGAGCTCTAGGATCCACAGTTTGCACACCCCTACCTTGGCCTACTTCACCCCCACCTTGGCTTCCTTCCTCATGCCCTCCCACTGAAGCTGAACTGGATGCCATTTATCTCAAATAATCAAACCTACATTGAAAAATATTTAAAATAAAAACATAATGATTGAAGCATAGATTTAATTTTTAATAAAATAATAAATATAACTACAGGTATTACACCCTACATATCCTATTCTGCTTTTGATCACCAAGTTCACCGTTTAGGCGCGAGGTGAGAGCATACACAGATTTCGGATTTTTTAGTTTTAAAAAAATAGGAAAAAGAATTAAATTATTAAACCCTATGTATCCTATTATGCTTTTGATCACCAAGTTCCCCATATAGGTGTGAGGTGAGAGCATACACAGAGTTCAAATTTTTTAATTTAAAAAATACAAAAAACTCTTAAAATAACAACAAAAAAAACCCTACACATCCTATTCTACTTTTGATCACCAAGTTCACTGTATAGGTGCGAGGTGAGAGCATACACAGAGTTTGGATGATATTTATAATTTAAAAAAAACAATAAATGATTTTTATTTAAAAACCGCAAAGGAAATGTTACATTTTTTTTAAGCATAGAGTTTAAAAATCACTACATTAAACCTACATATTGATATCATGATCAATGATCATGAATGATGTGTGCATTACATCATTCGTGATCATTGATCACATTAATATTTTCTTTAAAAAAAAACTTGAAAAATACTTGGTTTTTCCTCCTTGAAGCTTACAAATCTGCTTTGAAATTCCTCCTTGATGCTCTTAGCTCTTAGTAGCACCTTCTAAACTCTTCCTTCAAGCTGCTCCTTGATGTCTCTTTGCTCTTCACAATGCTAAATGTTAGTTTAGTGAAAAACTGAATTTAGCAAGAGAAAATGAGAGTGTGATTTAGAATGGACCCAAGATGTCATTATATAGCTTTTAGGAAGTGTCTTTAGCAAGTCTAGGTAGGTAGATTAGGTTTAGGTTCATTAAATGCATTTATTTTTTATTTTTAAAAAAGTTTTTTAATGGGCTTTAAAATTTAAAAATACGTTGGAAACGTGGCAGATGTTTCCGGAAACGTTTGCCACGTTTCCCCCCTCGTTTCCGTTTCTGAAACGTTTCAGGGGAGAAACGTTGCCCCTTCCAGGTGTTTCCTGGCATCATAGATGGTAAGTGGAAATATATGCACTCAAACGGAAACATTTGCCACGTTTCCCCCCTCGTTTCCGTTTCTGCAGTCTAGTGGCCATCAAACGAGTCTTCCCAAATACGTCCATCTTGTTTGTTCAAGTTGCTAATGTGCACACCTTGTAATAGTTCATTAAGAAGAGTAAAACTATTAATCTCATCATCATTAACATTTTCAATACTTAGGGATTACATTTTAATAGGAGAGAGAGCTCCTTAATTGAAGGAGTCAACCATCATCCATAATCCCCTAACTTGTTCAACATCTCCCTACATATCTTCTTCTAATCTCTCAACATTCTAATATTCTCTCAACCTTTATTCTCTCACTCACTCCTATCTATATGAGTTGTTACTCATGTACAACTCATACACACAAAATTACATTATTATATTATAATTTCACACACACATATATTTCTCACTTGACTAAACACTAATTTTCCTAACATATGAGGGACGTTACACACATGAAGATATGAAATTCTAGATAGAGATCCTTTAGGCAATTCAGTTGTGGACAAGAGGTGCTCCAGAAGTCGGATTTTAAATATTTGACTCTCCACGTTTGACTCCAAGGGTGACTTGAATTGTTGAACATGCAGCAGATCAGTTTGACCCCTAAGGCAGAATTTTGTGTTTCAATGTTCAAGGGTCCAACTCTTTTGTGTTGTTTGGGTAGGCATGCTCAAGACCCTACCAAAGTATTTTATTCATTTTTTTATTGCGAGAGGAAAGTATATTTATAGAAGCTTTGAGAATTGAGAGAAGATAAGTGGGCAGGGCCTGCAATACTGTTTTCAGAAGAAGAATTTGGCAAGATAGGCCTAACCATTTACCCTTTCATGAAGAAAGAGGAAGCTCAAACTTTTCCAATATGTCAACCTTTTCTACCCATGCCTTCAAAGAAGGGAACCCCAAGATACTTGCTAGGAAGACAGCCAATGGAGAATCCCCGGATCTCTGTTACTGTCTGTTGAAGATTTGGAGGAGTGTTGAAGATTTATTTTTTGGGTTTTCATCACTAACAAGCAGTGTGGTTCGGGTGTGCATAGTTGCCCATTTTTCAGGCGTACCCGCACCAGTTATAGGTGCGAAATGCACCCATTTCTGTACTTTTCCTCACCTGCTGCAAAATACCAAACCCCCTACACCTGGGTGTGTTTTTTCAAATTTTATCCCGCACTCCCCTAATTTTGCATGTAAAACAAAAAATAAATTAATAAAAAAAGAATAATTGGTAGGTTGTAACCCTAAAAGCTTACTGGAACAGTTAAAAGCTTATAGACTAAAGTTAAAACATAAATGCAAAGTGTTTTTCATCGACAGCATCTGTGTTTTACAAAGTTATGATTGTACCTAGCATGGCCAAGTTTAAAGTGTTCACACCCTCGCACCTTGCGTACCCTTAACCCTTGTTCTTTGCGTCACTTCGCACCCTCGAACCCGCCTACCCACTCATACAATCTGTCCTAAGTTTTGAATGTAGTATTCCATTCATCTCCTTCCATGATTCTGATATGGTGGTATCCACTCTTCAAATCAATTTTTGTGAAGAGTACCTTGTTCCACTCAAATAATCTATCAAATCATCCATGCGTGGCAATGGAGATTTATACTTGATAGTAATCTTATTGATGGCTTTGGAACCAATCCACATTCTCCACTCTCCCATTTCTTTGGTGCCAATATTGTGCTATTGTGTACGGGCTTGTAGATTATTTGATCAACCTCTTATCAAGCAACTCTTTCACTTGCTTTCTCATCACCTCATTATCCATATGCGCTAACCTATTTACGACCTTGTTTGGTAAAACTAGCTCTTAGTATCAAGTCCATTTGGTGACTGATACTATGTGTAGTTGGTCAAAGGCATTTGGATATGTCTAACTTGACAATGATACCTTGCAATTTTGAGATGGACCTAAGCAATGCATCCTCTCACCTTCTGCTAGGACATCCCCATCTAGGATTTGTGCAGTTGCGCCTTCACTTTATTTTCCTGCTGTAAGGAGATTGGAATGATTGCAAGGAGGGGTCATTCACTGGCCTCCTTTCATAGTACTTTTGTAACAACTCTTCACTAGAGAGTATTGCAACAGATACCTCTACAACTCCTCTTTTCTTCTACACTTGAGGGCTTTAAAGGGCTTCAAAGTGTACAATTCCTAGTCCGTCTTTCACCAATGTGTAAGTATTTGATTGCCGTTTGTCATTCATGAACCGCTTGTCTCAGCAGGTTTGCCACGATATCCGCAAGACACACATGGCATAGCCATCCATAGGCATTATATTGTGCATTAATCTCATCTTGCATATGCAAAGCCAATCTTGATTGACATCTTTGTTTTGCTTATTCAGGGGCAAGCAAGCTGAATGCCCTTTGCAACAACTGTGATACCTGGCATACGATGTCCTCTAGATGTGCAATTCTGATTGAGCAAGGTCAAGTGGGTTATTATGCTGGAGACCATCTCGTTAGAAACAAAATTATTAGGTGGCTTTGCCACGAATATTAATGATGACTTCTACTAACAATTGGTACCTCCATGATTTGCAAACGGTTTCTAAACAAATTTACTTTTTGCCCTAGAGATACATGGACACTTGGAATTTGTGGGGCATTTAACTCCTACATGCCTAGGATTCATCATGAGTGCTTGTCCTTACAAGTCTAAATCTATGCTATTGTTCGAGTGCATAGATTCCTTTTTGCATCTACATGTTGAGAAACATGTTTGCAAGCATTGTTCCTCCCTAATGCTAAATGTCTTAGTGCGGCTTGTGGACACTCGAGATGCGTCAATGCTTCTAGTTTGACTCCTTGCAACGAAAACATGTTTTGCCAAATTCTCTACCTCCTCTGCATCCTTTTCCTTTGCCGAAGTTCTGGAAGCAGGATCTTGACCTTTTTGGTACCTCTTTGTGCATGATCTTTGTCAATTAGGTGGTTAGAGCTGGGCTTCCCTCCCTACTTGGTCGCATGATATCATGTGCACCCGACTGCACAAAGCTTCAGCCCATTGCAGATCCGAACAACTACAAGACTTTTCCTCGCGAGTTGCCATTCTGTTGCTTCTAGAACTCTCTGCTACCTTCAACGCACAGGGTGTTGATCCGAGATTCTTGTATGGATATAGCAGCTCAGAGAAAGAGGTCATGCTCGAGTTCATCTCGCCCTGGAATACCACAATCCATTAAACTACCTTGAGATCTTTTATACGTCATTCTTCACGTCTAACTTAGATGTTGGGTTGATAGACCTTGTCGACCGCTACTTCACACTCAATTCTATTCTGACGCAAATTTTTGTAGACTTGCTCGAAAAAATGGGATTGGTAATCCGTACATTGTATGAACCTAGCTTTCAACTTTGTCACCATTCAATCCCAATCCTTGATCTTATCTTTGCCCCTTTGAGACTCTCTCGGTCTATTGCACATGATGCGTACTCAATGAGCATGCATGTCCCTGGTCAACTTGGTACTGCACACGGATTGTCTGATCTCATCTAGTTGTCTTCTACATTGGCGTTATACTCAAGGGTGCCCCTTGTCTCCTACCCTCTATTGGCATTTACATTGATGAGCTGGAATCTTTTCTGTGGGAATCACATTCAAGAAGGGGATGGTTTCCTTCTTCACCACGTCTTGATTTCTATTCTCCTATTTGCCGACAATATTGTGTTACTCGCCTCTTCTCTTGAGGGGCTTTAAAGATAGCTTGATGCACTTGCTTTATTCTGTGATCTTCGGCATTTGACGGTCAATCTGGGTAAGACCAAGGTTATGGTCTTTAATGGGTTGAGGACATCACAGCTCCATTTCTTCTTCAAGGGGTCAGGAGGTTAAAATTACTTAATACATACACCTACTTAAGAGTCCAGTTCTAAGGGCCTCGATTCAATATGAGGCACGCTCTTCAGCTGAGGGTGAATAAAGGGTATAGGTCTCTTGCCATTCTTGAGAGACAATGTTTTCGGTACCACTTCCAGGACCTCTCCTCTAAAATGTTTCTTGTGAACTCCCTCATCCGCTCCATTGTTCTCTATGGATCTATTGTTTGGGGGCCCCTCCCTTTTGGACACAGATTGGGCTTCTGCTGAGAGGATTTAGACTCTCCTTCGTCGCCGTTTCATCAGATGCAAACAGACGGTCCCCCAGTATATTATTTTGGCAGAGTTCGGAGCCCAACCTTTCCGTCTAGAGACTATATTTGACATCTCAACC
Source organism: Taxus chinensis (assembly GCA_019776745.2). Classification (NCBI taxonomy): domain Eukaryota; kingdom Viridiplantae; phylum Streptophyta; class Pinopsida; order Cupressales; family Taxaceae; genus Taxus; species Taxus chinensis. Next base: position 154,661,121 of record CM034147.1, on the reverse strand, counting down.
TTTCTTCACCGTATCAGGAGGTTTGGTGATCTCTTCGAGTGAGCAGGACAGGTATCCATATCTCGCCTATTGTTCCTCTGTGAGTATTGCCTAGGCCGTTGGCCGTTGGTTTGCTGAGACTTCTGCCTTGTTGGACTCAATTGGTATCCAGATTGATCGCCTCCCACCCTTTCCAGTATTCTCTTGAATGCTCCTAGTCATCTCTTGCCCACCAAGTAAGTGTTGAACAAGTCCATCCGGGAGGATATCTACAGGAGCTTCATTCAGACTACTTGGGTGAACCTTCCTGGGGGTCTGCGCCCTAAGATGCCCTTTTATGCAGAGCACTTTTTTGAAATTAGAGATGGACTCATCATCTGCCCTCAGTACACCTCTCGTCACTGGGTGCATGCCCTTCGTATACCTCTAGGTCAGTTTCAAGTCGACTCCCACAGACTTTGGTGCGAGACTGATCACCACATTAAATCGGTAGGACAAACTTTGTAGGCTTTGTAGCCTTCAAGAGGTGGAGACCGAGACTCATTTAATCTTCCGTTGCCCCATATACTATGAGATCAGAGGATGATTTCATTGTCTTTTCAGAGGGCTTCAGACTACCCCGGTCTTCTTCAGATATATCGACCAACGGTGCCTTGCCCTCTACATCCGTGAGTCTTTGTTATTACGAGACCAGATTCTTCATCCCCCTTTGAGAGTCATCCCCATATACTCATTTTTTAATCTGTAAGAAATACAAAACTTGAAAAATATAGTACGATCAATGTTCAAAACATTCAATATACTTAAGATTTTACATTTTCTATGATATACGAATATTGTATTCCTTTGTGTTTCATCCATTTCCTTTGAGATCAATTTTTGTGTTGTGATGGTGGCCATAAAAAATGTATATAGGGAGCTCCTAAAGGACCTATTTAATGAGATTGACTCTAACTTGCCAATGATAACTAAGGAGGTCAGTCCAATGGTTGGTTCTTGCATTCATGTTATCCAAAATCACCTTCTAATCCTCCTTAAGGATGCGGAAAGGAGTCAATGCTGCGCCTTGGTAGTTTCTGGGAAAGGATGCTCTTTGAAACTTTAAGCTATGCAATTTGTGGTTCCAAATTTTTCTTTTAGTATTGAAGATCACCTAACATTTGATCTCATAAATAAATTTTTATGGATAGCTTCTTTCCTTGGCCAATTGCGATGATCCCAAATAATTACATCAAACATTCTTGATATCCTTTGAATATTTTCTCATCAATAAACTAGAGGGATTTTAAACAATTTCCAGGTTTCCTTGTGGTTGCCATGCCCTCCTAGTCCAGTCCTCAAATAAACTGAAATTTATTTGAGTTCAAATAAAATAAAATAAAACTTTTTTAGAGCCCCCCCACTGCCCAAACCTGTGGGTATGTCCCGGGTACGTCAAAATGTACCGAGTATGTACTTGGACATACCTGGGGTGTATCCGTACCAGGTACGTATCCAGGGGGGTACAGGAAGGTGGGGGACAAACCCTGGTAACATAGATTTCAACTTTTACATGAAAGAAAAGGATTAGTGCCTTGAATTTTTGGACACTCCACCAGCGTCTGACTTTGTCAAAGAAAGTCTTATCCATTAACCACATGGGCTCGAATTTGAAGGAGCTAGGAGGGGAGGGGATATGTTGGTAGTGATTTCCAACCAAATTGGGGAGTGATCTGATCTAGACATTATGAAAATTCTTGATCTGATATCCAGTCAGATACCATCCATGATCCAGATACCAGGAATCTGTCCAGCAGCTCAATAATGCCACAAAAAGCAGTTTGTCTGTTTGACCACGAACAAAGTTTTTTAGGTGGCAGATCAATGAGCCTACACAAAGAGAAAGTTGGAGAAGTCTTTTTGCAACTGGGTGATATGTTGGCTTCCACAATGCTCATCTCTAGTGGATAACCGTATTGAAGTCACCTCCTAGAAGAATTTTTGCATGTAGCCTTTTTTGAAGTTCTAAAAAGGCCTGAATTTCTGCCTGAGTCCATGTCTTAAGGCCAACATGATTTGGTCCATACACATTTATTAAATGTGCTTGAAAAGGTTCCCCGTAACTGATTATGTTGCAATAATAATTTTTGCTTGCAAAGAGCAGAGTGCATTTTACTGTGTCATATAGGAATCCTAGCCCTCCCGAGATTCCATCAGAATCACTCCTGTGTGATTCCTAAAGTGGCCAATGCTTTATAATTATAACAAAAGAAGAAAAATTCATTGCTGACATTTTTGTCTTTTGTAAGAAGACCAAATCTGGTCATTGGAGATAAAGATTGTGCTTGACTAACGTTTGTTTGTTGAGGGCATTTAAACCCCGAACATTCCATGAGAGGCACTTCATTTCAGCAATGGTGTTTCCTGTTGAAAATTCCTCTACACCTTGGTAAGCAGACTCTATAAAGGATCCTGAGCTAGATGGCTCAAAGTTGAAAGCAAATTAAGTGCTGAACTTTAAATGCTAGAATCTAAATTATATACAATAGAGAAAAACTAACTGAAAAATACCCAGATTTGCTTCAAATCACATCACTGTTTTATTAATTCTAAAACATAAGCTACAATACTTTGGTCACACCTTAAAAAAACAATCACATTGAATGTAAAAAACTAAATGAATAAAACACCTACCCTAAACCTTCTTTTATAGCTGAAGAAGAGACCCTAAAAATAGCCCTGGTCCTAAAACTGGATTCATCCCAAATTTAAATCAACCCTTGACCTAATTTTATCGTAGGGATCTGCAGTCTTAAATAGAGAAAGTCAAACTTTACAAAAGCGAACTATTGAACAAAGAATTGCTTTTCTAAAACTGGAAAACAAACGACATAAAAGTAATTGTTAAATGTGGACAGCCAAGAATAGGACATCCAAGGTTAGGACTACTGTTCTCTATGACTGTACGCTATGCTGAAGTGCACCCAGGCTCCACACATGTGCCCTGTTGGAGGACACATTCTGAAGTATCATACTCTAGCACTCCCTCTTACTGAGGAATGGGTTCACCAATTCCAGTCTCTTCCAGAACATCTCGAACTTCCCCTCAGCTAGAGGCTCCATCATAATGTCTGCAACCTGCTGATATGTTGGAACATAGTCTAGAGCAACTGCTTCCTTACGAACTTTTCTTTTGATAAATCGATGTATGATGCCAATGTGGTTGGAGTGGCCATGACATACGGGTTTCTTAGAGAGTTTGATCACAATAAATTATTGTAGGCTCCATTTTCTCACATTTTAGACTTTAGCTTTGCAATCAACTTGTGAACTCAAAGGACAACTAGTAGTACTGGCTGCCATGTGCTTTGCCTTTTCTGAACTCAACACCACTGAAGTCTACTTCCTACTGAACAAAGATAGGACTCCTGAACCCAAATTGAAGAAACATTCGGAAGTACTCTTCCTGGCACCTGCTTCTCCTGCCCAATCAGAGTCAATGAATCATTGCAATGTCAATTCATCATCCCTTGCATAACTTAAGCCAAAATGTATTGTGCCCTTCAAGTATCGGAGAACATGCTTTGCAGCAATGTCGTGAATTTGCCTTGGCTTGACCATGAACTGACTCAAAGTGTTCAATGCAAAACATATGTCTAGTATGGGATTACCTAGATACATCAAGGGACTGATCAACTGCTTGTACACTGAAGGATCTACTAAATCTAAATCCAAGTCAGCATGTAACTCCAGATTCGGTTTCATAGGAGTGGCAACAGGTTTGCAATCCATCATTTGGAACCTCTTCATAATATCAATTGTGTATTTTCCCCACTCAAGGAAAACATGTCTTGTCATCTGCCACACCTCTAGACCCAAGAAATAGTGCATCAATCCAATGTCCATGTCAAATTTTGTGGCCAACTCTTCATTACACTCTGCAATGAGCTTCTTTGAACTCCTTGTAATGGAACCTCTTCATAATATCAATTGTGTATTTTCCCCACTCAAGGAAAACATGTCTTGTCATCTGCCACACCTCTAGACCCAAGAAATAGTGCATCAATCCAATGCCCATGTCAAATTTTGTGGCCAACTCTTCATTACACTCTGCAATGAGCTTCTTTGAACTCCTTGTAAGTATCAGGTCATCTTTGTACAAGACCAAAACCAACAAATCAGATCCATCAAATAAATAATAAAGGTTGGGGTTTGCAACTATTTTGGTGATGCGCAAACCTAATAGGTACTCATAAATCTTGGAGTACCAAGCACGAGATGCCTGCTTGAGCTCGTAAAGAGCTTTCTTCAACCTGCACACATGGGTCTCTCGCCCAGGAACCTCAAATCCTCTCGGCTGATTAATGTACACTTCTTCCTCAATTAAGACATTCAAAAACGTTATCTTAACATCCATTTGATGTAATTGCCATCCAAAAATAGTTGCTAAAGACAATGCACCTGATAGACATATACCTTGCAACTGGAGCAAATGTTTCCTCATAGTCAACTCCCTATTTTAAAGCGAATCCTCTAGCTACATGAAAGATCCCTAAATGGGTCTCTCTTGTTTTCCAACAACTCTAGGTCAATGAAAACACCAAATACTGATCTATGATAATTATGGCAGTTACCCTAATGTAGATCTGGATTTATTTGAGAAAATGCGACTAGGGTTTAAGATAGATCTTAATGCAAATGACACCCAAAGTCATATTTTCGATTTCAAATGATTACCCAAATATTTAGAAACTGAATCATGCAAAAAAACTGAATTTATTGCAGCCAAACAACCCAGAAATCAGATCTGAAGTCTGCTTAATATTCTGCCTGAAAACCCTCAAAATATACTTTAGAAAATGATGAGAATTCAGCGATTTGGTTTACAATATTATGGAGAATATTTGACAAATATTTTTGAGGGAAATACCTGTGAAATTGCTGCCAAACTGCCCACAATAGATCGATCCAACTGCTGCTCAAAAACCACTGAAAATATCTTCGAAAACTCTTCACAAACACTGCTGAAATGAACCTGGAAATCTGATTAACAATGCGGGAAATTTCTGAGTGAAATCCCCTCTCAATCCTTTGGGGTTTTCGTCCACAAGAGATGAAATCCACAAGGGTTTTCGTCCTTGGAATCTCTGATAAAAGCAAAAGCTCTTAACAATGCAAAATTTGATAATAAAAATCTGGAATGCCTCCTAAGCAAGTCGACTTGCTCATATAAAGGGTAAACAGCCCACAAGCACCTCCAAACCCAGCCAATCAAATTCTTTCTTTCCCCTATGCTGGTCGCACTTTTCCCCATGGGCTTAATGACACATTTCCCAATTTATGACTCCCAAAAGCAAGTCACACTTTTCCCCTTTCAATACAATTAATTTTTAATTGTATTTTGACATTGACAATTTTAATTTATTAATAAGCTTTATTATTTATTATATGTGCAACTTATAATATTATTTTTTTAAAAACAATAGCACAATATAATAAAATAATAAAGCTTAGTCACCCTAGAAACCTCCCTTGGCCGTCGGGTAGACAAAAAGGGCCAAAGGTCTTCGTCCAAGCTCATTCGGAAAGAGGGGACATTACAGTCCTCCCTCCCCGGAGTTGCTTGCCCACAAGCAACTGCAGTAATGCGGGGTGCTGAAGAATAGACTCACCCTCCCAAGTGGCATCCTCCAAAGGTAAGTCTTTCCAACGAACTAGGTACTCCCGTATCACCTTGTTCCGCAATCTTCTCTCCCTCCAATCCAGAAGCTCCTAAGGAACCAAATCCAATCTTCCCTCATCATCCAAGGGTGGTAACTCTACTGAAGAAGTCACATGCTGCCCCAATGCCTTCTTTAAGCAAGACACATGAAAAACATTGTGTATCTTACTTTCAGAAGGTAACTCCAACTCATATGCTACCTGTCCAACTCTCCTCACCACCCTGTATGGACCATAGAAACGAGGCTTAAGCTTCTCCGCTCCACTCTTCTTAAGAGTACTCTGTCTATAAGGCTGGAGTCGTAAAAAGACCATATCTCCCACCTCAAATGATCGCTCAATCCTGTGCCTGTCTGCATACACCTTCTGCTGATTTTGGGCCTGCTGCATATTATCCTTAAGGGTTTTAAGGATATCCTGGCTGTCCTGTAAGCACTCTCGAGCCTTAGGAGCTCTACTATCTCCAAACGCCATATCCACGAAGGATCTCGCGTCATAACCATACAAAGCTCGGAAAGGGGTCATACCGATGGACATATGGTACGTAGTATTGTAACAATACTCACACAAATAAAGCTGCTTAACCCATGCCCTCTGCTGTCCTGAAACATAGTTGCGTAGGTACCCCTCAATCCACTTATTCACAATCTCCGTCTGCCCATCAGTCTGCGGATGATAGCTAGTGCTCGGAGTCAACTCAGTGCTTGCCAATCTAAAGAGTTCCTGCCAAAATGTGCTCATAAACCTGTTGTCCCTATCGCTGACAATATTCTTCGGGAGCCCATGCAACCTGAATACCTCCCTAAAAAATAAATTAGCCACCTGCGGTGCCTTAAAACTCATGGGAATGGCAAAGAAATGCCCATACTTAGTCAACCTGTCAACTATCGCATAAATGCGATCATAGCCCTGCACAACTGGTAGTCCTGTAATGAAATCCATAGATATACTCTCCCACCTCTGCTCTAGGAATAGGTAAGGGCTGTAATAAACCTGCAGGGAAAGTATGCTCGGACTTGTTTTGCTGACAAGTCACACACTCTCGAATATACTGTAGAACATCCTCCTTGAGACCCTTCCAAGAGAATCTCTCTCTAACCTGCCTGTATGTCTTGAAATAACTTGGATGTCCTGCTAATGGTGCATCATGGAGTGCATGTAGAATCTTTCCCTTAAGCTTAGATTCAGGTACCAAATAAATTCTACCCTTATAATAAATCAAATCAGAAATTACCTGGTAGCGCTCATCCTGAATTTTGCCATCCATGATCTCACATGCCAAGGTGTTCTTTGAATACTCGACCACCAATTGAGACTTCCAATCTGCAGAAATCTCACTCACGGAATATAGGACAGCAATATGGGGTCTCCTCGAAAGTGCATCAGCCACAACATTCTTCTTCCCTTTGACATACTCGATGTCAAAATCATATGCCTAGATCCTGCTAACCCACTTCTGTTGCCTCTCATTGAGTTCCTTATGTTCCAAGAAGTACCTCAAGCTGTTATGGTCGGTTCTTACTACAAACTTCCCTCCCACCAAATACTGCCTGAACTTCACCAATGCATGCATGATGGCGAGCATCTCTTTCTCATAGGTGGAATACAACCTCTCGTTCTCCCTCAACTTCCTACTTTCGTAGGCAATGGGATGACGGTCCTGCATCAAAAACTGCACCAATACCTGAGCCCAAAGCATCACTCTAAAATGAATGGCTTAGAGAAATCCGGAAGAGCAAGGACTGGACATGTGCTCATCACCACCTTGAGCTTATCAAATATCATCAGTGCCTCATCTGTCCATCTGAATGCCCCCTTCCTTGTGAGATTTGTCAATGGTGCAGCAATATCTGAATAACCTCACAAATCTCCGATAATATCTGCATAGCCCTAGGAATCCCCGCAACTCTGATATGTTCCTAGGTGAAGGCCAATCCTGCATACCCTATATCTTTTCCTGATGGACCTTGACCCCATTGGCCCCAATGACATGCCCCAGATACAGTATCTTAGTAAGTCCAAACTCGCATTTGGACATCTTAGCAAATAGAGACTGAACCTCCATAATGCCAAGTACCTCATCTAAATGCCTCAAATGATCCTCCCATGTCCTGTTGTAGATCAACATATCATCAAAGAAAACTAGCACGAACTTCCTCAACTGCTTGTTGAAGAGATGGTTCATGCATGACTGGAAAGTGGCAGGTGCGTTAGTGAGACCAAATGGCATCACCAAGAACTCATAATGCCCGTAGTGACATCTGAATGTTGTCTTGAGGATGTCCTCTCGAACACGAATCTGATGGTATCTTGATCGAAGATCAATCTTCGAAAAGTAAATGGCCCCATGCAATTCATCCAAAAGCTCATCAATACGAGGGATGGGATACCTGTTCTTGATTGTCTTCTTGTTGAGGGCCCGGTAGTCAATACACATCCTCATCGTCTCATCCTTCTTCTTCACCAACACTACCGAAGAAGCAAATGGGCTAGAGCTAGGACGGATATGCCCCATATCAAGAAGCTCCCTGATGGTCCTCTTTATCTCATCCTTAAATTTCTTAGGATGACGATAAGGTGTAGTGATCACAGGCTTGGCACCCTCCTCCAACTCTATAACATGCTCAAACCCTCTGTCTGGTGGTCTTCCTGAAGGAATGTCACCAAAAACCTGCCCATGCCTATCTACTATGGTCTGAATATCTGTATGCAACTGTTGTCCACCATCTGAAGAAGATTTGGATGAAATGAAGCATTGGGCTGCCCGTGCAATCTCTCCATGACTGATGATAGACTCCACCCGATGTGCTGAAACAACTCTAGGCCCACCATCTGAAAGAGCTCGTAGCACAATCTTCTTCCCATCTGTCATAAACTCCAGCTCCATCCGTCTGAAATCCTACACATATCTCCCAAGAGACTGAAGCCACTGAATCCCCAAAACTGCATCTATCTCTCCAAGTCCAACTATGTAAAAATCATCTGTCAATGTGTAGTCTCCTAGCTGGATACTAAGGAAATTGTGAAATCCGTCTGCCCCTTAAGTGCAGCTAGGGACTCCAGAGCAAAGCCATCTGCCACTCGTACACTGAATCCCCTCAAACTCTTCAACCTGTAATCCCCGTCTTCATCACAAATCCCTCATCAAGGAAATTGTGTGTAGCGCCACTATCAATCAAGCAAACAACTCGCAGACAACTGGCCCTTAAGTACTCCTTTCAAACGAAAGGGGTGGTACCTAGGGACTCCAGAAAGTGAAGCAATAGTACCTGAGCCTGATGTCTCTCCCTCTCCAAGCTCTAACTGGGGCTGCTCCTCATGTGCACCGTGATCATCATCGTGTCCTCTATATCTGTATCTGGTTGAGACTCTGCCTCTATATCTGAAATGACCTCAATAAGATGCACCTTGCCTTTCCCAAGGCAGTTGTGTCCAGGTTCCCAGTGGTCCTTGCAATGAAAACAAAGTTTCTTCCTCCTCAACTCATTCTGAGTCTCCTGATCCATCCTAGGAGGGGGAACACTCTTCTGCTGAGCAGTGGAATGTTGAATCAGTTTGGACCTTGTGAAGGGCTTCTTACTAGGCTGGTAAGAAGTGGGAGTTGTCTCCAAATCTAATGTTGTCTAAATAGCATCATGTAATGTACTAGGCCTAAGGGCCTTGACCAACCCTCTTAACCTGTCATGCAAACCCTCAATGAAAAGCATTACCACACGTCTCTCAGGCATCTCTGGTACCATTACTGCAATCCGCTAAAATTCGTTGATGTAAGAATCAACGTGCCCACTCTGTCGTAGTTGTGCCAAATCCCTGTAATAAAGTTCCACATCTTTGCGATCAAATCTGGCAATCAACTTCTCACTAAACTCCCTATATGACCGCAGTAGGTCATGTCTCTGTGTGATAAGCCCATGGTGCCACCAATCATATGCCACTCCCTCCAAGTGTAGAGTAGCAAACTGAATAGCCTCTTGTTCCTACATAGGTTTGAGAGTGAGGTATGTATCGAGCTTGTGAATCCATGCCCTGGCACTAATCTTTCCACTGCCATCAAAATTGGAAAGGGTCACCTTGCTGGTAACCTGCTTCAATTCTCTGTTTTGTTGGGCCCTAGGTCTATGTGCTTGTCTAGCTCTCAAGCTTTCTCTTTTCTGCATACAATACTGGTGAAGGGGAAAGGCGTTCCGTACCTCTTCCGGTAATGCTCTCCATTCATCATGAGCTACCATCACATTATCCTAAAAGACCATGTCCTCAAGTGGGTCCTCAACTAATGGTGGCTCCTCCCTCTGTAGGAATCTAGGCTGCATAGGTCTATCCGCAGTCCTCATGGGTCTCCTCTCCTCTGTATATCTCCTATCATGCGGAGGGGAACCTCTCACGCTACCCACCTCTGTAGGTGCCCTGTTGTGCCTTCTATGGTTGCTGGCTATGGATGCAGATCTCTCCCTTCTATCATGCCAATTTCTTGTCCTGTCCATACTCAGATTCTCCATCAGCTGTCTCATGGTCTGAATCATTTCCTGATGGGAATCGATCATACCGCTGAAAAGAACATGTTGGCTATATTTTCTACATAGCATCAAACCTAGGCAGTCATGAGATAAATCTCCCTCATTTAACCGGTCATTTCCTGAGGCTCCCGTGTCAGATTTGTCAATTATGAGGGCTCCCGTGTCAATGTGTTATTATCTATCAGGGGTTTTACTTTAACCACTTAGTTCATGAACCATAACTAAGAAGTTCTGCAGCAAGTAAGCAGTTGTTCAAGAAAGGAAGTATTTTATAGAAGAAGGAAGTAAAGGAAATACAGAGAAGAAAAGGGGAAGATGTGCATCCCAATTAGTAGATAGCAGAGCTAATTACATGCACATAGAAGAAACTTAATAGATATGAACACACAAAATTATAAAACAAAGGCAGCTCTAGATCCAAATCTAAAAAAAACCACAAAGTTTATCAAGAGATCTAAGATTAAAAGCAAGAAACACAGTATACCGTGACACAAAGTTCTCCGGAAACTTGCTCCTTTGTATTCCTTTGCTCCAAATTGCTTTCAGGGGTTCAGCACAAAGTCTAGAACACAAGATTGCTGCTTACAAACTCTGATCGATTAACTCGAAGGTTCTTCCTCTACTTATAGAATGTAGAGGGGCAATTACAAGTTGGAAGCTTTAGTTGAACTGGCACATGTGGAAGTCGGAGAAGAAACAACTGGCAATCTCCCTCCTGGAATTCCTCTTTGCATGACATGTATGATTTGCAACTGTAAATAGAACTTTCTATTTTGCACGTCTGCCACCTATCTCCAAGTAGTTGACTTCTTCAAGTAATGGCTTTTAAACCAATCACTTTAAGTTGTATAATTTAATTGATCGCTCAATTACTTTGTCACCCAGAGGAAAGAAGAAGGAAGAGGAAAGCTGACTTTGTCGGAGGAAAGAAGAAGGAAGAGGAAAGCTGACTTTGTCCTTTTTCATGTCTGCATGCAGCTGATTCAAACTGGATCTGGAAGCAGCTGGGTCTGGAAACAAGCTGGAATTGCAAGCAGTTGGAATTGGAAGCAAGCTGAAATTTTGCCTTCGCATTGTCTTCTCTTTTATCCTTGAAGCTTTTGTAGTTCTTCTACTGTACATGCATCAATGCAAGGTTGGCCGTAGATAACTCATCATCCTTATTTTTAATTGCATATGAGCAATTAAAAATTCTGGAAAGCACTCAGGGTGAATGAAAATTCAATGAAGGCTTCAACTGGAAGATGAGAGCACATGCACAGGATCTTGGAAGGAATTTTCCACGCACTGACTTCTTCACAGGCTGCATTTGAAACAAGAGGATGAACCCTTTGTGCCGGAAGCTTTTGCAACTATGAGATCTGGATCTGAAAGATCTACATATGGATTTGCATCCGCATCTATATCTGCATCTGGATATGGATCTGCACCTGCATAAAAATTCTGGCAACTGAGTTGTGGATGGAAAAGCTGCAGCTCGAATAATTTCACTGCTTCTTATCTGCATGCATGAGTGAAGTCTTTCCTGCACGCATGAGTGGAGTCTTTCCTACACACATGAGTGGAGTATTTCTATCAATTCAGCAAGAGGTTCAGACAAGCCTAGATCCGTGGAAAGATGGAAAAGAAAGCTCCGAGTGTGCTTTCTTTTTCATCTTTCTTCGCCATAGCTTTGTCTATCTTTGTCTGAACAATTCTTTTTCTTCTTATTTAACTGGAATTCTTCAAAACTGGTGCAGATCTGGACAATTCTTCAGATTCGGAGGATATATGCAATGTATTGGACATTGATAAAAGCTCCTTTTCTTTTGTAAAGCACCTGTAATGAATTCTTGAGCTCCTGTAACACCTGTGCAAACAATTATGCAGACAAAGATCAACCTTCTTCAAAGCATGCGCCAAATCTGGAAGCTTTTAGCCTTGTTGCCACCTTGCCTGAGCAAAATCCTTCTTCAAATGGGGCGCACTTTTCCTCTTGGCTACAATTCTTTACCTGTGAATTAAATAATTCACCCATATGGCTGCCCATGCTTATATAACCTTCACAATTCTATAATTAATAATTGCCCTAACAATTAAAGGCAATTAATTAATTAAAAATCATGCTCTTCTCTTTTAAAAATAGCATGTTTAAGGACAACCATCCAATAAATTAAATTAATCCAATTTAATCCTTCACACATCACTTCACTTAAGCTTCGCAGTGTGCTTTGACCATAGCCACTGAAAATAGGAATTAATATAATCATTTAATACTTTAAAAAGTATTAATTCCTTCTCAAAAGGGGCTGCATTAAATAAATTAAATTTATTTAATTTTGGAATTCTATTTTTAATTTATTTATGTCCACTTCCCTTTGTTGACTTTTTCCACAAGCCTAGGTGCCAAAATTGAGTGAATAAATATTAACAAATATTTATTTATTTAATGCATTATTATTCACCCAAGGTGGGTCGCACTTTTTTGCACATATAATTCTATTTTTAAGAATTTTCTCATAATGGGATTCTTTACCCTACAAGGCAGGCACTAAAATCCCATGATCCACTTAAGTGATTTGACTTTGACAATGGGATTATTTACCCTGCAAGGCAGGCAATAAAATCCCATGATTTCACTTAAGTCACTTTTCTTTTATTTCACCATGGGAATTTTTACTCTGCAAGGCAGGGAATAAATTCCCGCCTGCCTATTGCCTCTAATTTTCCCACTGCAGCTTAAGTGAACTTTATATAACGGGAAAAATTACCCTGCAAGGCAGGCAATAAATTCCCGCCTGCCTGCAGCCTCTAACTTTCCCACTGCAGCTTAAGTGAACTTTATATCACGAGAAAAAGTACCCTGCAAGGCAGGCAATAAAATCCCACCTGCCTGCTGCTTCTATTTTTCCCACTGCAGCTTAAGTGAATTTTATATCACAGGAAAAAGTACCCTGCCAGGCAAGTACAAAATTCCCACCCTGCCTGCGGCTTCTATTTTTCCCATTGCAGCTTAAATCCTTTGTTTTCCAAAAATGTGTCCATCCCCGCAGGGGCTTTTCCGTGCACGACTTCGCTTTTTCCCAGTGATTCCAGACCTCCGATGGTGACTTCCTCCGGGCATAATGTGCGTATATGTTTTCCAACTGCTCCAGGCCAAAAATTGGGCTTACCCGACAAAGGAATTGTTCTAGAGAAATTTCACAGAAAACGAAACAGGACAACACAAAAACACGAAAAATTGCCAAAAGTTACAAATAAAGCCCAAAACTTATTCCTAGTTAAAATCCTTCTGGTACAAGGTAATAATGATATGTTCGATCATAACAGAGTTAAAACGGGGCGCAAATAGCCTCAAACGGGGCTCAAAATAATTAAATACAAATTTCCCGCAGACAAATCCCAACGACAGAATATAACAATTTTGGGCATCTGGGTATTTGGCGAAAAAGGCTAATATGGCTCTTTGGGAATATCTTGACGCAATACAAGAACTTTCAGGCAATAAAAAAACACAAAACGACCCATTATTTTAATAGTACGAAATTTTTTCGGATAGGATAGTCACAGATTTCAGGATGACATCTGGGTACACCAGAACATCTGGGTCAACTCGGCGGCTCACATCGTGGAGTGTGTGATCCCTCTCTCCTGGCCATGATTTCCGAACTATTCCCGCCTCTGTATCCAAATCGGCTAGAATGGCGAGCCTGCCTCCTTGTATGATACCTGTGTGGCCATAGTCAACTTCTCTAGGCTGCATCAAACAACCCTCCAGGTAGGAGAATCGCTGTTGCTGGAGGAGTGTGATACCACTGAAAGATCCCCAATAGATCTCTTACCCTAAATCAAATTTTTAATGAATGGCAAATGATAAAAAACAGTTTTTGAAACCCTCGACAAACAACCTAGGGCAAAGCTTAATTTATTACAGCAAATGCGAGTAGGATTTTTAATGGATCTCCATGCAAATGATACCAAAAAATTATAAACTCTATCCCAAATGATTGCCAGCAATTTTAAAACCCAAAATATGATAAAAATCAGATTTATTTGCAGCCAGATAATTCAGAAAATTCAGATCTAAATCTGATTACAAACTGCCTGAAAAACCCTCCAAACTTGCTTAGAAAATTATGAAATTGCAGCTCCTTTATTTATAAAAATTCAAAGATATATGGCAATATTTTTCATAAATAAATACCTCTAGAATCATACTCAAATAGCCCCAAACTGGGTTGATCCAACTGCTGCAATATACTACCAAAAAGATCACCAAAACACTGTCGGAATTTGACTAGAAAATCAGAATTAAACCGCTGGAAATTTCTGAGTGAAATCCCCTCTCAATCCCTTGGGATTTTCGTCTACAAGAGATGAAATCCACAAGGGTTTTCGTCCTTGGAATCTCTGATAAAAGCAAGAGCTCTTAACAATGCAAAAAGCTGATAATAAAATCTGGAATGCTTCTAAGCAAGTCGACTTGCCCATATAAAGGCAAAACAGCCCAACCACCACCTCTAAACCAGCCAATCGCATTTTTCCTTTTCCCTATGCTGAGCGCATTTTTCCCTATGGGCTTGATGTCACATTTTCCAACTTATGACTCCCATAAGCAAGTCGCACTTTTCCTTCTTTGATACAATTAATTTTAATTGTATTTTGACATTGACAATTTTAATTTATTAATAAGCTTTATTATTTATTATATGTGCAACTTATAATGTTATTTTAAAAACATTAGCACAATATAATAAAATAATAAAAACTTAGTCACCCTAGAAACCTCCCTTGGCCGTTGGGTAGACAAAAAGGGCCAAAGGTCTTCGTCCTAGCTCATTCGGAAAGAGGGGACATTACACTACAAACTGATCCTTGTACTTCTCTACGGTAATATCAGTGACATGGTTCACCCTGTACAGTTACTTGGAATCCACAGTTGATTACCACGTTGTTTTGGTACTATATCCCACACATCATTCTTCGTGATGGAGGTGTGCTTCTCCACCATGGCATCTTGCCATACCTGCCGACTTGCTACCTCCTCATAACTTGAAGACTCTGCATCAATGATAAAAGATGTCAGTGCAACATAATTGGGAAGCTTCTTAGGAAGATGACTTACCTGAAAAGAAGTCTTTGGAGCACCAACTTGTTCCTTAGCCTCCCTCAATGTCTGTTGAAGCCATTTTAGGCTTCCATGGGTAAAGTAGTTTTTGTATCTAAACACTTGTGGATCAACACTTGGGGCAGCAAGTGTTTTCGCTGGAATATCCTGGGATCAGGAAGAC
This sequence comes from Taxus chinensis, assembly GCA_019776745.2. Classification (NCBI taxonomy): domain Eukaryota; kingdom Viridiplantae; phylum Streptophyta; class Pinopsida; order Cupressales; family Taxaceae; genus Taxus; species Taxus chinensis. Next base: position 154,645,658 of record CM034147.1, on the reverse strand, counting down.
CATTCATCCTCATCCACCTTCACATCCTGACTCACTTCTATCTTCCTCTGAGATGGAACATCGATCTTTTAAGCCTTAGAGGTCTCACTATAGCCAACTAGAATACCCTTCAAAGTTTCAAACTGGAGGGTTCAAGCTTCGTCCTCTTCTCCTTTGAAACATGAATGAAAATTGGACTCCCAAATACTCGAAAATGAGAAACATCCGGTTTCTCTCCTGTAAAAGCTTCCTTTGGAGTTTTGTCCTTCAACACTTTGTGAATAGGTACAACACTCTGTGAGGACACCTATTCAGTATGTAGATTGCAACACTACAAGACTTTTATGAAAGAAATATATGCAGATCTAAGTCATAAACCATAGACTTAACAGTCTCTGCTATGAACTTGTTCTTTCTCTTTGCAACCCCATTTTGTTGTGTGTTGTACCTTATTGTCAACTCCCTCTTCATCCCTACTTCTCTACAAAAGAAATCAAAGTAATTGGAGGCATACTCCTCTCCATTGTTTGATCTCAATGTTGTCATTTGAGACGTGCACCTGGGTAAGATCTACAAAGTTGGAAGACTTTGAGCATCTCAACAACAACATGGAATTGTCTCTCAAGTGTGGGACTTGACTCAACGAGACAAACCTCTAGAGAAAGGCCGGCGCCTACACTAACTACTCTAATGCCAGCCACCAAGCTACCCTAATCAAACCATGACAAGGAAAAAGGGGAAGGGGGGAACTAAAAGGCAGTGGTGATACACTGGAGTAGAAGGGATCTTTCTCCTTGAGATGAGGAATAAGAAGACAAATCCAAGGCCAAGAGGGCTGAAAGTTGAAACAAGCCACATTCAACACTGCACTTCATCAAACTCTAATTCCCTGCATGTTTGACACAATGAACTGAAACTATGCAAATATAATCCATACACATCATGAAATGACATAACAGAAAGGTAAAAAGGCAACAACACAAGCCAAAGAGCAGATATGAGCCACAATTAACAAGATATCATTGCTTTGGAGTATACATAATCCCTTATAGTCATCTGGAAGGCACTGGACACATTACACAAGTCCAAGACAAGGGTCTACAACTCAAATGTTTAGCCACCATTTGGGCATGGTAACTTTGCATTTAGGAGAGGATCTTTTACACTAATAACCAAGTTTCCTTTTATAGGAAAAAGAAGAAAGGGGAGAAGAGAAGGATGAAGAATATCTTGAATAATATTCCATTCTTCATCTTTATCTTCTTAGAAAGATCATGAAGCCCAAAAAGATGCCACAAAAGATGTTAAGCTGAAAAACTCGCCCAAAAATTGGCACTGGGAGCATATTCCAAACCATGATGATCCATAAATTTGAACGTGTCTTGACGCACAAGAAAAGGCAGATATTTTGTCTTAGAGATAAGCTTCGACCTTAATCAATGGATGCTCATGAGATTAGGGGGATAAGGATGAAGATCAAGTTGCCATTTGTTCAAAACCGCCATGATTTCACTGTGGACCACCCGTTAACAACTCATCCTCATGTCTACAACCATATTAACTATTCCCCTTGTGTTTGGTGGGCCTTGAAGGCCATAACATCCTAAAGGCATCTTCCAGGTGTGAAAATATCCCTCCTAAGGAATTTGTAACTGATTTGGGCATCCATCAACTGAGAAAATAAGTTGAAAATGGCCCAAAACTCTGTCACAATGACCTCCCAAGTTTCTCCACCATTCAGTCTAGAACAAGTCTCTAAGTGTAGCTCTCCTCCAAACGCTTCAATTGAGACCATGTGCAGGTGAAACAGAGCCTCCAAATGAAAGATATGCCCGAAAAACCAGTCCTCTGCTCATTTTCCATTAATCCAGGCTGTGACGCCCCTGAGCTCAAAAATGCACTAGGAGAACCCATCAAATTTAAACCAGTGGGAAACTCTGCATTAGTTGCACAGATCTTTGCCACGTGTCCTTGATCGGTTCATTTGCTCCCCTCGTGGTTATAAGGGTTGGCACCTGCCATGTCCGTACATGGGAGGCACTGATGTGAGACACGTGGCCTCCATCGGTGCTCGCGCTCATCTCATAGACCAACACAAAGGCCATACTCTGATTAACGCCGCCTGTTCAGCCATACACCACGTGTCATGTATCGGTCCCATCCAAGACTGTCAAACGACTGTTAAACTGAAAGCTTGGGGTAATCGATTGTCAACACACACCCATTATGCCAAATGTTGGTCATCGGAACAACCTTATGTGACGAGGTTTAACAAGGACTGGGGAAATATATGCGAGAGCTGATAGGCGACACGTGCTTGTCATCAGAAGCTTGGGAGTCCTCGGGGTGAGTGAAAAGTTTGGAAGGCCGTGGGGCATGGAGACACCGATAGGCGACGCATGTTGCTTATCAGTCTCTCTGTGGAAAAATGAAAAGCGACCAAGTCTCAACTGTGCGATGGTGTCATGTGTCTGCTTTAAGCTCAATAAAATTGACAGTCTCTGGTATAAAGAAAAAAAAGCTAGTGGACGTTTGTGATCGTCTTGAAGCAAAAAACCCATGAAATGACTAAGTCCCTCATGATTTCACCTGTTTAGACTTAGAGCTACCTTGTGCAAGCAACTCAGTCAAGTTTAAACACAAGGGTCTCCCCAAAAATACATGTTTAACGCCTTAGAAAGCCTCCAAGTCTTTGTAATTAAAATCAGTTGCCTAAAATAGAGCAGGGTACTCATTTTGACAACATTTCTAGCATCTCGAAGGGGTCATCTGCTTTCTAGATGGATAGGTCAGTTGCCTAGTGTGTCTATTGTGCATGGAGTTAAGTGCAAAACTCTAAATCTTAGCCTTTGAAGTTTAAAACCCCTGCAAACTACAACCTTCTTCCCTGCAACGTTAAAACTGAAGCCTTGTCTGAAATAGACGGTGCTAATCATGGAAATGTCTCAAGATGTCCTCCAACTTGCAACTACTCTGAAAACTCAAAACTCTGCTTCTGATTGAAAATTGCTCATTTCGTGCAAAGTTCTAACAAAGCTTGAGCTATCTCCTTGAAGCTTTGGTGTGACTTCTAACCCCTGAATGCTGGATTTCTGATATGAATCCGACTGATTTGGTTCTGCATTGACTTGAATATAAGAGGGGTCTGACTTATACACGGGCTCAAGAGTGACTCAGCAAAAAACTGTACAAAAGAGAAAATCACACGTATCTCAATAGAAATATGCAGAGTTGGCAAAGCACTTGTTATGCTAAAAACAAAACTAAAATACCCCTACCCTAACAATATTCAAAGAGAACTAAACAAAGCTAGAGAGTGGTTGGGAAAAATAACTTCCCTTATTGATAAAATGTGGCCATGAGATCAGTTTTGCAACAAGAGCAAGTGGTGGAAGTGATGGCGCAGTCTGTACTTCTTATTTGCCCATGAGATCAGCCTCAAATGGAACAAACACCTTCTCAAGTTGCTCTGCATGTAGTTTGGGCAGGTCCATTAGCTGACCCTTGGCACTTTGAAAATAGCCCTCACACTCTAAAGTGAACATGACAGGTGGCAACTCTATTCTTGGCTCTAATTTAGCTAGATATCTGATTGGACATCCAACCTTAAAAACCAATGGGCTGTTTTCTCTGATTTGCCCGTGATTTTTGCGTGCAGCTCCATTGTTATAGCCATTAGGCACATTTTCCTTCTCTCTTAACATTTGATACAGCCATGATCTCTTCCCATGAAGGTTCTGCAAGTGAAGTCTGAAACTGATCCTCGTTTTCATCCCCAATAGATGCCATGAAGCTTTCAAATTCATCAAGTACTGAGGAGAGTTCACCCTTCTTCATTTCACACACTGATTTGGCAATTTCAACCTCTTCTTGATCCTTATGCGCCTCTGTCTGAACATTGTGGACATATCATGGCATCTCTTGCTCCATTTCAGATCGAGTTGAAGTTTAACAGCAAGAAGACTTTTGTTATGTTCAAACAGAAGATTTGTGAGTTCAAATGGCCCTTCTTTATCATCCAAATCTTCAAGATCAGACAAAACTTCGGCCCTATCGCGGGTTAGATTTTAATGAACTTCTGTTTTGCTGTCCCCCTCAATGGCAAGCATGAAGTCACCAATGGTTTGCTCCTCACAGAGAATGTTGGTGATCTCTTGTAGCTTCTCTTCCTCAGCTTTCTTCATTTCAGTCTAAAACACACTGCTTCTCAATGCCAAGACTGTCTCTAAATCTGATTCTATTTGTGGAGACAAAGATTGATCACCATGTTCACCTCTGGTAAAGAGCGAGAAGCTCTCAATGATGTCTTGCTGCCTCTGCAACTCAAGGGAATAGAGAAAATCATGTATGATCTTCTCTTGCTCATGATGGTTCTCCAAGTTGGCTGAATGATTGGGCATATAAGGTGCTCAAAGAGTTGCAGGTTGTCTCCTCCACTCACAACTTCTAAATCAAAGAACACTTCTTCACCTTCATTTACTAGATCAGGTTGCACCTCTGACTGATTAGAAATACAACTTTCAGGGATGTCAGCAAACATCTCCATCTCTTTCTCTATGTGTTCAACAAATTCACCTTCAACTATGGATTGATTAAGATAAACAATAGGAAGTTCTTGAAAAAGTTGAGCTAGAACCTCATCATCTTCTTCAAATTCATTCCAATCTGAAATAGTAATTACTTGACTTTCAGTGATATGGCTTACCTCAAAAGGTTGTGCTGCACTCGCAAGAGATTGGCTGCTACAAAATTCTTGATGAGGAACTTGCTTGACCTCAAAGTCTTTCTCAAACTCCTCAGCCCAGTCCTTCAAGGATTGTAGGCTTTTTTGCCTGGTGTGGCTCTCCTCGGGCTGCCTCTCCAAGGTTATCGCTATCTTTTCATGCTCTAAAGGATGAGAAACATCATTTTTTACTGCCACAAGTTCAGATCCAAGTTTTACAAGGGCCGGCCAAGTGGTTGACCAAGTGGATGGCCACTTGAATGTACAAGGCTGCAATTTATCATGGACTGAAACTGGTTTTTCATGAAGATCATTGGTATTAGGCAATACTTTAGTTGAGGGTGGGATATTGCTGCAATTTCTCAACTGTTTGAGCATGAGGCTCCTATTCATATGGATTTAGATCCAAGAAATGAGGGAAGTTTAGAGTCCTTGGCTGATTTTTCAGAGGTTCAAATGGTGGAGGTCTACCATCTTTCTTAGGAGGAGGATGAAGCTCAAGGGGGTCTAAAGAATGGCAAGAGGCATGCACTTTGGGCTGGGAAGGGTGCAAGGCTTCAAATGGGTGAGTGGGAAGATTGTATGATTGTGGGAAACTGTAGTAAAGGGTCTCCCCACTTAAAAGGTTATTTAAAACCAGACTTCTTAGTCTCCATCCTTTCAATCATCTCTTGCATCTTCATCAGGTTCTCAACAATGATCTCCAACTTTTGTTGAGGGCTATACCAGCTTGGTTCGGATCACCCCATGGAAAGGGTTCTTTAGGACCAGGCAGTTTAGCTGCCATGAATTCAACCAGCTCCTTTTCTCTCCGCATGTTCTTCTCTATGTTTTGGATCTGCAACTGAGAATCAACATCAAAGGTGAAGCTATTCCCATTATAAACATACCCACATTCCTGAAAACCACCATAGTCAGTTGGATAACCATATACATCAAAGTGACTTGGGGCGCATGTGAATCCATCATGATAGGGTTCATAGCTCTGGTTTTCAGGGAAACTAGGAGTGAATGAAGGTGGAGGAGGGTGATTTTATGACTGCACATAAGAATTCCAACGAGGGAAAAAAGGAACCATGACTATATAACTTCATGAGAACCAGGAAATGGATGGATATGGTCTGCAGATGAGAGAAATGGGTCTTTAAGAGTAGTGGAGTCACCAGGTGCTTGAGAAGATGGTTCACAAACCAAATGAGCTAAGAGCACACCAAATCTTAGCTATAAAAATAGGAAAAACATGCATTCTTTATCTGAAAATACAACATATAACTCAACAAGAACACAAGTTAGCTTGCAATGGAGCATTTAAAGCAAAATGAGAACCAGGTCCACCCAAAATGTCCAAGAAAACTTCTATAATGACACACTTTGAAGATAAAACAAGGTTCAATCTCTGTCCCACCCAAGACTGTCTAAATTGTCCCACCGGGTGTGCCAAAACTATTGTCAGCTGAGACGTGCCCCTGTGTCAAAGTTGGAAGATTTTGAGCATCTCAGCAACAACATGGGATTGTTTCTCAAGTGTGGGACTCGACTCAACGAGTTAAACCTCTCGAGAAAGGCCGGATCCTACATTAATTACTCTAATCTCAGCCAACAAGCTACCATAATCTACAACTTATCTAACCATGACAAGGAAAAAATGGAAGGGAGGAAACTGAAAGGCAGTGGTGATACACCAAAGTAGAAGGAATCTCTCTCCTTGAGATGAGGAATAAGAAGACAAATGCAAAGCCAAGAGGGCTGAAACAAGCCACATTCAACTCAGCACTTAATCAAACACTAATTCCCTACATGTTTGACACAAGGAACTGAGACTATGCAAATATAATCCATACACCTCATGAAATGATAAAACAAAAAGGTAAGATGACAAAAACACAAGCCAAAGGGCAGATATGAGCCACAATTAACAAGATATCATTGCTTGGGAGTATACATAATCTCTTATAGTTATCTGGAAGGCATTGGACGCATTACACAAGTCCAAGATAAGGGTTTGCAACTCAGAATGTTCAGCCACCATTTCGGCATGGTAACTTTGCATTTAGTAGAGGATTTTTTACAATAATACTTGAGTTGCATTTTATAGAAAAAAGAAGAGAGAGGAGAAGAGAAGGATGAAGAATATCCCATTCTTCATCCTTAACTTCTCATACAGATCATGAAGCCCAAAAAGATGCCAAGCTGAAAAACTCGCTTAAAAACTGCCTCTGGGAGCATATTCCAAACCATGATGGTCCATAAATCTGAAGGTGCCTTGACGCACAAGAAATGGCAGATATTTTGTCTTAGAGATAAGCTTTGGCGTTAATCAATGAATGCTCATGAGATTAGGGGGATAAGGGTGAAGATTAAGCTGTCATTTGTCAAAAACCACCATGATTTCACTGTGAACCACCATTAACAGCTCATCCTCACGTCTACAACCATATTAACTCTTCCCCTTGTGTTTTGGTGGGCCCTGAAGGTCATAACATCCTAAAGGCATTTTCCATGTGTGAAAAGATCCCTCCAAAGGCATCTGTAACTGATTTGGGCATCCATAAATTGAGAAAACAAGCTGAAAATGGCCCCAAACTTTGTCATGATGATCTCCCAAGTTTTTCCACCATTCACTCTGGAACAAGTCTCTGAGTGTAGCTCTCCTCCAAACGCTTCGAATGAGACCACGTGCAGGTGAAACAAAGCCTCCAAATGAAAGATATGCCTAGAAAACCAGTTCTCTGCTCATCTGCCATTTATTTAGGTTGTGCCGTTCCCAAGCTCAAAAATGCACTAGGAGAAACCGTCAAATTTAAACTAGTAGGAAGCTCTGCCTTAGTCGCATAGATCTCCGCCACCTGTCCTCGATTGGTTCATCCGCTCCTCGGGTGGTTATAAGGCTAGGCCCCTGCCATCTCCGTACATGGGAGGCACCAATGTGAGACACGTGGCCTCCATTGGTACTCCCGCTCATCTCATAGCCCAAGACAATGGCCAAACGCCAATTAATGCCACCCGTTCACCCGTACACCATGTGTCATGCATTAGTCCCATCCAAGACTGTCAAGCGATCATTAAACCTTAGCGTTAAACCAAAATATTGGGGCAGCCGATTGTCGACATGCGTCCATTATGCCACGTGTTGATCATCAGAACAACCTTATGTGATGAGGTTTAACAAAGATAGGGGGAAGATGTGCGAGAGCTGATAGATGACACATGCTCATCATTGGAAGCTCGGGAGTCCTTGGGGCGAGTGAAAGGTTTGGAAGGCTGCGGGGCACAGGGATGCCGATAGGCGATGCATGTTGCTTATTGGTCTCTTCGTGAAAAAATGAAAAGTGACTAAGTCTCGGCCATGTGGAGGTGCCATGTGTCTGCTTTAAGCTCAATAAAATTTGACGGTCTTTGGTATACAAAAACAAAGGCTAATGGATGTTTGTGATCGTCTTGAAGCTAAAAACCCATGAAAATGACTAAGTCCCTTATGATTTCACCTGTTAGACTTAGAGCTACCTTGTGCAAGCCACTTAGTAGAATTCAAACTCAAGGGTGTCCCCAAAAGTACCTGTTTAGCTCCTTAGAAAGCCTCCGAGTCTTTTGTAATTAAAATCAGTTGCCTAAAGTAGAGCAGGGTGCTCATTTTGACAACACTTAGTACCTTGATCTACCTACTTGTCTGGTTCTCAATAAGGGTTTTGAAGTTTTGAACTCCTTAAACCTATTGAAGACCTCATCCTTGGTCTTCATAAAATAAATCCAAGTCTTTCTCGAAGAATCATCAATGAAAGTACTAGTACAAATTTCCCGTCAATGAGGTTGATGACATAGGTCCACTGACATTTGGATGAATCAGGTCTAGAATGCATGTGGACTTGTGCTTGCCGCTCAGAAAAGAGGCCTTAGCATACTTTCCTAATACACATCCCTTGCAGACCCCTCTCTCCTCCACCTTGAAGTTAGGGAATCCAACCACCATGTCCTTAAGAAGAGGCAGTGATCCATAGTTCAGGTGCCCAAATCTTTTGTGTCAAAGCTCTGAAATTTTTTTATTGCTGGTCAATAAGGCTCTTTGCTTCACCAGATCTGCCAACAACCTGTAAAGGCCACTGTCTCTAACTCCATTGGCTAAGACTAGATCATTAAATTCAGCCCTACATTTCAAATCTGTTAACCAAGAAATAGAAAGGAGATTCTTAGTCATCCTAGGAACATACAGTACCTCATGCAGCTCCAGAACTTCTCATACTGGCATGCGAAATGAGATAGACACTATCCCACTCAATGAGTACTTGGCATCATTATTAAGCTCCACCTACATGCTGGTATGTTGTTCCTTCAATCTGAAGAAGGCTGCCATGTTTGAAGTCACGTCTCAAGGTTCCATAGTCAACAAATCACCCAACACTTGAGATTGTATTGGTAGTAAGACATGATACCATGGAAAAGGTTGTGTCAAGCCTCACAGACAACTCATCTACTTCTGAGTCTTCCGCTCTTCCTGCAAACTATTTCTGCTGCTGCTACTACGTGCCCTTCCCTTTCTTCCTCGTTGGAACCGAGAAGCATGGTAGCCATGGTTATTGCAATTGAAGCACTAGATATGACTAAAATCCTTCTTTTGGTGATCAGAAGACCCCGAATCTTTCTTCTTCTGACCATTCCTTAATCCTTTCTTTCCTCCCTTACTCCCTTTTTGACGAGGGCTCGGTCTAGAATATCATCCTTAAAACAGTTTGAGACTTGTAGTCTCTTCTCTAATGAAAGCATCCCGAAACAACTCGAAGTCGGCCAACTTCTCCGGACCACAAATTAACTTGAACAAAGTTGTGCCATGGTGGACGAAAGCCGTTCAAAGCAATCCATACTAGCTCATTATCTTTGACTTCATCACTAATTGAACCTATCTAATCTCAAAGCTCTGTTAGTTTCATAAGAGAGCTTGCTGTTATATCTTTCTTGCTCATGCGAGTAGTGTGGAGCTTGTTCCTCAGAAGCATCACCCTAGATACATTCACACTTTGGTATAGGGCTCTTAAGGCATTGTACAACTCCTTGGCAGTCTTTTTGGTGGCAATACGAGGGATCAAATGGTCCTTCACCTGAATTCACCAAGATTCGCTTGCCTTCATTGCTGTCTTGTTGTACTATGCCATAACTTTTGGATCTATGGGGGCATAACATTCTTCTCCTTAGGGTACCATAAGTATGTGTTGTCCAAAATTAATAAGCTAACTACTAAAAGAAACTAGCAACTCAAAATATGGAGGGTTTATAGTACCTTAGAAGAGTGATAGACATGGATAGACAGGCGCCAAGTAATTGATCCTTGTTGTAGCCGATAAACCTACAAATAAGAGTGTCTAAATAGAAGAATTATTAGATAAGATATGTAGGGGGTTTCCTGACAAATATAGCTCCAAGAAGTGTGACATTCCTTTTACGGATGTCAACCCCCATTTTAAAGAAGAAGAGAAGTAAAAGATTAATAAGTAGATTGCATGCAGAAACATAGATACTACTGAATCTGAAAGTAATTGATATTTGATCTAGATATTGATTAACATTGAATAGATGTAAATTAAATGATACCTGGTCTAGGTCGAAGGTGACCCAGACTCTACATAAGTAGGTCGAGGGTGACCTAGGAGTGATGATCTAAACAAAAAGTGAATATGAAAACCCTACAAGATCTAGATGCAATCTAACAATTGCAGAAGTTTGTTTATGCTGAAGTCAACCTATAGGAGGAATCCAAGGGAGATGAAACAAGAAAATGGTCAAAAGGAAGGAGTGGAAAAGGATAGATTGAGAATCAAGACCCTGGTCGATGACAAGTAGGGTGGGGAAATGATGACTGGGATGTAGATAGGATGGTTTTAATGCAACCGAGAGACTGATGGTGGTTTTAGCAAGCTGGGGAAAGAGATAAAACACATGCAGGGGGCATGCGATGGCTTTGGAAGTAGAAAACATAGTGTAGAAGGCCAATTCAAATATAGTAGAGTTGGAGTAAGGTCGAAGAATGATAAGTTGAAAAGGCAACTTGAAAGTAAGGAAGTTGGAAGAGAAGGTTAACAATGGAGCTCTGAGTGCTGGAAGGATGATTTGGTCCTGCAAAACGTTAGACACGAGAAAAGAAATGATAATATGATAATGATGAAGTAAAGTAGCACAAAGATGATAATAATCTCATGAAGGATGATCGCGAGTGATGCAAACACGTTCTAAGGAGGTCTATGAGGTTTGGAACTGTTGTAGGAATGCTCATGCACGAGAGTCAGTTAACAAGTCATGAAAAAATCTCCAATATTTGCATGCATCTCTCCATCATGGAAAGAAAGAACTTAGTTTTATAGGGTTGACGACGATTGGGTTGGATCGTTGTTGACCAAGGGGAAAATTTCCCCAATGGGGTGGATTTTTTGTTGTAGGTCGGGATTTCATGTTTTTAAGGAGGGAAAAAACACTTTAAAGCTTATGTGCAGGATTAGGTTGTGTAGGGATGAATAATGGGTAGTTAGAAGATACTAATGGGTAGAAAAAGCATAGGGATTTATATTTAGGATAAAAGTGTCCTAAATAGCAAGTTGATTAGGGAAAGTTAGGGATATGGATATTAATTAATTAATTAATGGGAATTAATTAATTAATGTGAATTAATAAAAATTAAATGATGATAGGATAATAAGTGGGCATTTTATTAAATATTGAAGGGGATGGATTTAATTAAAGGGGGACCTAGATATGACCATAGCAAAATATGCACATGCGGGCAAACAAGGGTAGAGATACTGAATTTAGGTGTCTACATTTGCCCCTTTTTGTCGAGTGGTTTGTGCTAGCAATCCATGAGACAAAAATAGTGAGAGAAGAGTATGATCAAGATTGACAGAAGGTTGATGATGAACTCCCCCTCAAACGTGGGATCGATGACACTAGAGGAAATCGATCATGCATTTGAAAAAGGTAGATGATGAAGGGCGGGTGGGTGAAGAAAGATGGGTAAAGGATAACGTAAGGCAGGATGCCCCAAGCAAAAAGGATTGCAATAACAATAAAAAGTATGGAAATGACTTCGATATCACTTTGGTAGGGGACAATTGTGGTCTCATGGCGGCGACAATCTGATAATCACATGAAATGGATGCAAGCCAGGATGACCAATTCTTCATAGGTAAGTCATCAAATTATGTGTAAATAAATGAAAAAATATGAAATCCTTGGTGATCGAGTGATGCGACGATAAAAATAATGGTTGCCCCAACATAAGACATGAAAAATGACTTGAGTGGATTACAAAAGTGGTGAAGTAATATGCCCCGAGGGTGGAAATAATTATGGCCACAAGGTGGATTTTGTGCATGAATTGGACAATATTGTTAAATAAAAATTCTTGAAGGAGTGAATATGGCCACAAAAGGTGGACTTAGAGAGTTATAAAGGGAATGTTGGATTAAAATGCCTAGAGGGAAAATAAATATCCACAAATGTGGACTTGGAGATGATAAAGGGATGAGTCAATATTGAAAAAAAATGCCCAACAGGGAAAATATAGATGGCCAGACAGAGGTGGACTTGAAGGTCACCAATTAGATGATGCCCTAGGAAAGGATGCAAGGAATATGATAAAAAGTTGAAAATAATTATAACCAAAGCGACTAGGTCAGATCAAGACTAGGTCAGAAAGTATGTAGGTGGTCAACAACTAGGTTTTTGTGGCTATTTAAGCTCAACGGTCGGGAGATGATACTCATTTTATGCACAAAACTAATGAAAGAGATAAAAATGATTAAAGAAAAAATTGAAATGGAGCTCATAGTTGCAGTGAGGCATACAGGGTGCAAGGATGGTGAGTAAGAAAAACCCATGCTTTTTTTAATTAAATTTGAAAATTTATTTTTTGCATTTTTTTTAATAAAAAGAGGATGACGCCAGGGGCGATCGGTGATGATTCAAAAGGGATGAGGATGAAAATAAAGGTGCCCCAACATAAGACACAAAAAAGGCCAAAAAGGTGAGTAGTGAAATATTATGCCCCAAGGGAGAGAGAAGTATGGCTACGAAGTGGGCTTTGTGTGCAAATTGGATAGGATTGTAAAATGAAATGCCCAAAGAGGGAATAAGTATGGCCACGAAGGTGGACTTTGAGATCAAAAAATAACAAGGAAGTAAGGAATAATAAAATGAAATGTTAATTGAAGATAGAATGCCCTAAAGGGAAAGATAAAGGATTATGGCCACATTAATAGGTGGACTTGTGAAGAAGGGGTGCAGAATAGGAAACTGGAGAGTAAAAAAATAATGTTCATGGCTTGTGGTTATTTAGTATAATTAATTTTGTGTTTTATTTATTATTTTTTTTACATTTTTTAGAAAAAGTGGATGATGTTAGGGGCGGTTTGCGGCGACCCAAGCGGGTAGATATCAACTGAGCTCTAAGACACATTAATCGACCCTTAAACATGCCAACCCGATCTGGGTCAGTGTCGACTAAGGTTATATTGGCTATGTTTAGTATTAAATGGGATGTTTAATGAAATTTAATGGATTTTTATTAGATTTTTTATTTTTGATATGAGGTTTGCATGATTTTTTGATGATTGTAGGCCAGAGAGATCATATATTTTCGATACCAAGTGCCTGCTCTATACGAATAGGTTAGGGGAGATGTGACAGATGCAGAGTGGGATCATCTGTCCGAAGTGGGGTTAAGAGGATTCAGACATTATTAGAGGATCCCACAAGATGTGGGGTTGATGATCACTTAGGTGGAGAGATGAGATAGATAGATGGGTACTTTTTGGTTAAGGACAGGGGAGATGACCATCACCTTAGAGGATGTGTATAGGATTTTGAGATTTCCTATACATATGAAGCAGATAGTTCCCATCACAACTTATTACAAGCTTATAGTTTTGACATGACTATTTGGAGCCAATGTGCCCCATATCAAATTCTCTTTAGGAGTGTTTTCTTATGAACTAAGGTACGAGGTAGACATACCTCGCAGTTGGTTGATCTGCTTGGTGATGATGACAATGTCTTGTTAAGCTTTATTGGACTCAGGTGGAGCTTGGTTTCTATAGGTGCTAGCTGGTGTAGTTGTAGATATAGTCATAGCACTAGACAATGTTCTCTTTTGGGACTGTCTTGCTAGTTCAAGTTTACCACGAGTTATTAGTGTACAGGGTAAGAAAGAGATCAGGGTTAGACATAGGCTTCTTGCTTCATTGTTGGGCCAATGAGAACATTGTTGTTATTCGGCCACCAGGGCTTCTATAGGTCATAGGAGACCATATAGAGCTGGTAGTAGGATTTTTGAGATGGAAGGTTGACCAGGCTCATGAAGACAGGGGAGAGAGAAGTTAATTGGTATGTGGATAGGTTTGTAGAGATTGAGATAGATCATATTAGATGGTAAGCATATAGAGACTTTCCTGCATGGCCTAAGTTGGATACAAAGTTAACTAGGATGAGGAGGACATGATGGGTGTAGGGTATACAGCTGAAGATGATAGAGGCCATGCAGTTTGATCAAGTGAGGTGACATTTTACGGTCATCTCGATGGTGCTTAGGGATCCTATTTTATATAGAAGGGAGGAGCTAGACAAGGATCTTCCAACACCTGACATGGTAAATATAGTGGAGGAGGCAGCAATGCCTTGAGATGATGACGATGATGTGGGAGTGTGATTAGGGTTTGGTGATTGGATGACCACATCTTGGGCAGCTTGGGTTGATAGAAGAGAGGAGGTGATGAGGAGGAGGAGATAGAGGGGATGGAGGTTGAGGTAGAGATAGCTCTAGGCAGCGGTGGAGATGAATATGGAGGAGAGCCCACTGAGGTGGCTCGATTATGTATAGAGTTGGAGAAAATGTGCATTGAGAGACATTGCGATCCATCAAAAGGATGCAATTTTCTAGGATAGGGACTGGTACTAGAGACAAAGGGAGGCCTACAATGCCCATTTTGGAGATCTTGTTACCATATTGGATACCAAGGCTGGCAGTGGAGGACAAACATAACTACATGGAGGAGGAGAGATGGAACCTCCTGGTATAATTTCTATAAATAGATACAAAACCTTAGCTACAAAGGCTGAGTATTATGAGGGGATTGTGATCAAGAAGTTTTTGGGGACACTCTTATATTGGGAGCATTTACAGAGGAGAGCAGTAGGTGGAGTTTGGTCATCTGGGAGCATAGCGAGTGTGGCACATCCAAATCGAGGAGAGGGCTAGGGAGGAGGAGATGAGGCCGATAAACAGATAAAGGGACTTGCCTCGCATGACAAGATTTCAAGATCTCTAATGTTAACTTTACTGATTTTGATAGTATTTCTACTTTGAGAGAGCCCCGTTAGAGGGCGAGGATATATTGATACACTTTATGATATATATATATATATATATGATTTTATCATGGTTTGGTATATGTGTATTGTGTAATGTTAATTATTTGATTTATGATGATGATGATATTTATATTCTATGTGATGATGATGATGTGAATGATTATGCATATGTTGCTACTTTGGATTTGTATATGTATGGATGATTGATGATGTGAATTTTTTGTATGGTTAATGAGGATTAGGATTACATGTTAGTTTTGAATTTGATCATGGTAATGAGATGAATGGATAAAATGTGATGTGGATGGAAAAGTAATGTGGATGTGATTATTGATTAATATAAGTAAAGGTTGACATGTTTAGGATAGATAGATAGATTGATAGGTGATTGATATAACGTAAAACGTACTTAAACATGGATGAGAGATATATGTGAAATTTATTGAGGAAATAATGTAACCAAATGATGAAAACATATAGGTATGAATGACATTACATCGTATCAAGGAACACATTAAGAAAATATGCCTCTAATCGTATTGGAGGTAAACAAAAGGGGATTTCAATAATATAAGGCACATGCGACCAAAACATGTGTTAGAATGTAACCAACGATAGTTAGTTATATCAAAAATCATAAAGAAACAATGGATGGACGGAACTCATAGACCTAATGTCAACACAAAAAGGGGTTTGAGATGTAACTTTTACGTGGGAAGAGGGTTCTCCATTAGTGGTGTTCCCTAAATCTATGCCCCAACTCTGGGAAAGGGGAAGAGCAATGCTAGAAGAAAGTTGATCAATGCAAGAAGCTTTCTTAGGATGCTAATAAAATGGAAGGTTGATCAATGCAGGAAGCCTTCAATTCCATGCTACATAGAGTAGCCATCCTTCGAGGGTATGGTCTACTTTATACATATGTAATATAGATGGAAAAATATAATATATATAATAGCTGTCCTTCAAGGGATCGGTCTATTTATTTGATTTGACTTTAATTTTGATTGATTTTTTTACATGAACAATTGTCCTTTGAGGGAGTAGTCTATTTTTTAATGCTTTTTTACTTTTGATTAGAGCATCCTTTGATTTTGATTTTGACATGGGGAAGAGTTGGGAATAGCTAAGTAGACCACTTAGGAGGGGACAATGAATGTACAAGAGACACCCCTGGACCCTTTGCATGGTTCCAATAGGAAAATGAGAGGGTGATGTATTTAATGATCATGGAGTTCTCACAGAGATGGGAGAACCTATCCATAAGGAATATGCTATGAGAATATTCGTGGTGCTCATATTTAAGGTCATATCTAGGAAAGTGACGGATGACCACATAATTCCAAATCACTACAATGAAAGATGGAAGAGGCTAATGATGGAGGGATGATCTAAGGATATGACTAAGAGCTCACTGGAAGACACACTAACAGTAGAATGGTCATGAGTGCAATGTGTTAAGAGGTTCCACTTCCGGTTTACCATCAAGGGAGGGAAAATCGATAGGCTCCACCCATACTTATGTGTGATAATGTATGGTCCAATCTAGTTAGGGGAAAATTTCCATGTTGGATCCTTTTTCTAGAGTAGTGAAGTTCTAATTTTATTTGATAACGATGAGAGTTAAAGTTTGATGTTAGAGATAGGACCCTATTGAGGAAGTGAAAATATGTTTGAAATGAATGGATGGGATAAGAGATATTATAGATGATATGAAAATGTGTTACCTTTTAGAAGTGAAAAAACTATGCATTAACGAGACGAGATGGCCAGGAAGTGAAAAATATGGTCCCCTCCAAGTAGATGAATGGATGGGATAAATATGGTGCCCCAAGATAGTAAGGATTCAAACATGACTTTGGAATAAGAGGATGGTACCTGGAAACAAATATGGATGTGGACTTACCCCCAAGAGAGGGACAGGTTGGCCAAAATGGTGAGGATGAGAATAAATGGTCCCAAAGAAACATGTATGGCCACAATGTCCAGGATGAGAATAAATGGTCTCTCAATGGAGAAACAAGTATGGCCACAAAGATGTGGTATGGACTTAAGTGGATGATAAAAACTAAATGGTCCCCCAAGAGAGGGAAAAGTATGGCCACAAAAATGGATCTTGGAATGGAAATAAATGGTCCCCCAAGAGAAGGACAAGTATGGCCACAACGAGTGGATAAAAATTGGACTTTGAGAATGAATAAAGAAACAAGTGTCCACAAAGGCGGATGAGTCCACAAAGGTGGACTTTGGAAGGTCCCAAAGGAAGGGAAATATGGCCAAAAAAGTGGACTCAAGATGAAAAATATGGTCCCTCAAGGAAGAGACGAATATGGCCACAAAAGGTGGACTTAAAATGAGATGAAGATTTGGACAAGATTAATTTGGATTTAAGATTGGATGAGATAAAGTGATGTCAAAAGGTGAAGTCCCCCAACATCAAGGGAGTTGTATGGATGGATAAGAGATGAATTGATGTGGAAGGGATGCTCAAGGACGAGGGGAGGATGTCCCCCTAGTGAGGGAGATTATATTAGAAAAATTAGATGTGGATGAGTTAGTGGATGTCAAAGGAGTTTAGATAGGATCATTTTGGATTTGGATTGGATAAATGGTAAGAGACCACAAGGGTGATTGGAAAGACAAACAATATTGATGAACAAGGGAGGACCTTCCTTAGGAGGAATGTCATGTGCAGGAGAGATGCTAAGGGATGATGTGGATGAAGGAATCTTGGGAAACCTGATGGATGGGATACGAATTGGATTGGTTGTAGATGGAGAAGGATGTTCCCCTGAATGAGGAAATCATCTTTCTCAATAAGGTTATGGATGATTGTTGAAAGGCCTTACAATGCTCAATTTCATGGCCCATAGTACGATGATAGGTGCATATGAGATTATTATTGAACCATGATGGATTTGGACTATTTGGATTAAGGTTTAATAGGGGGAAGTGTGATGGTAGATATTTGAGTTAAATGTCGAAGGATATCCACGTAGGACCCAATCAAAGTGTCATGGGGAAGGTAACTCTTGTGGGTTTTGATAGGATATTTTGGCTTGGATTTAGGGGAAGAAGTGGACATAGATTGGATGGGTAAATTAGATGTCTTGGAAGATAAATAAATTTTAAGAATAGGGTTAGATGGTTTGAATTTGGATTTATTATTTCAATATGTCTTAGATGAAGGGACTGTCCCTAAAATAGATGAGGATGTTCTTGGGATGGAGGTAAGATCTAGCTTCTTATGAGGGTGCACAAGAGACTTTTGGGGATGTTTACCAAGAGTCTTAGATTTTGATCGAGACTATTTACCCTTGGTGGGGATAACTATAATTTCAACCGGTGGATTTGAAGATTGTGGTGTAGGTTTTGGATTGGTTGATGTAGGAACTATTAATTTTGTAGAGGGAGAATGAATCCCTTCTTCATGTTTTAGGTGGAGGTGTTTATTTCATAAATGTTTGTGAGGGGTACCATTGATATATTCATAAATGAGAAGATGTGATTGGTGTGGTAGTGGTTATAGATGTGGATACGGTTGATGTTGAAGGGTTAAGTGTAGGAGATTGGGATGAGATAGGTGGTGTGGCCATAGGAAAAGATGTAGGTACATGTGACGAAGACGCCAAGGTAGATGTAAATGGGATTGTTGATGTAGTAGATATGGATGTAGTTGGGATTGACAAGGAGGTGCATGTAATTGGATCATACAGGGGTGTAAATGATGTAGTGGTAGGTGTGTTTGATGCAAATGTGGGTATAGTCAAAGTGTGTGTGGTTGTGGTAAAGGTAGGGATAGAACATGTGGTAGAAGTTAATGGGATAGGTGTGATGATCATGGACATGGTTGATATGGATGTGAGGGTAGGCATTAAAGGAGCCATAGGCACAATGTCTAAGACAGGTTCTGATGATGAGGTAGATGAGATAGGTAAGGATGAAGGTGTTTGATGTATCATATTGATCACATGAGGATTGAATGTGTAAGATGTGGAAGGTAGAAACGGATTCGTCGATGGTGGATTTGGGAAGGGTTGTTTGAAGATACCCAGGGGTGGAGATTGAATTGGTTGTGGGATTGTGTGATGTTGGAAAGAAAGGTGGGGTTTTGGTTTGAGACACATAAGAAGTATAAATATCAATAGGTGGTGAAGGCTGGGTAGGCATGGTAGATGAAACAAGGATGACATTGATATAAGGTGATGAGGGTGGAATAGGATTTTTTTAGTTGATATGATCGAGAGATGGACTTATGGTGAAATTAGTCATAGATGGGGCTAGAAGGAGACAAGGATGAGATATCGATTGTGGTAGATGTTTGAGGAGTGGTATAGTTGATGTGATAGGTATGGCACATTGTAGTTATGGTTGATGTAGGTGTAGGAGAAGTGTTAACTGTCTTGGTTGTACAACATGAGAAGTGGATGGATAAGGATGTAAAGAAGCTTGGTGTGTTAAAGTTGAAGGGGATGTTTGATAGAATGGTTGGGGTTGGATTGAAATATTTGATTGTGGAAAAGTGTGAATGTTGAGTGGATTGGGGTAAGGAGTGTATGGACTTATTGGAATACCAGGTGAAGTAGGGATAGTTTGATATGAGAAGATGTAGGTGGAATAGGATCCTCCAATTGAGTGGGTTGATCAGGATTGAGAGGTTTTATCCAGGTTTACAACCCTAGGAAGTCATAGATGGGGCTAGAGGGAGGCCCACAGGTATCTAAAGGAGCAATGAGGTGGAGATGTAACTGGTCATAGGTGAAATGGGATGATAAGAGATAGGAGAATTAAATCAGTATTTCAAAAGGGAGGATCTATTTGAATAATATGGTCTTTAATGAGTTGACGAATCTTCTAGGTTGAGAGATCCAATGTGGAATCTCAAGATTATTGGATGAAGTAGTAAACATCATAGATACATTACATTGTTGCATTGTCTTTCTTGAAAAGTAGTAATATGAGGTGTGAAATTTAATAAAACATGTCAAACAACAAAGTTTTCATTATCTGGATTTTAAGAACGTGTGGAAAATAAAAAGGGGATGGATAACAAGGTACCTAAGAGAAGGCAATCTATGTTTGGTTACATGTTTGTTATGGTTTGGGAGAATCTTAGGCGGTTTCCTGTTGGGTGATGAAATTCCAATTGGTCTACCGGGTAGGATGTTGTTCAGATGTGTTGATTTGAATGCATGATTTTTAGGCTGTGTGTGAGGATTGTGAGATGCAACAAGTTAACCCCTACTTAAACTATGTGATCAAGTAGGATGTAAAAAAGCAAAGTTATTTTAAAACCAAATCAAAGTGTGAACTTTCAATGAGGACACACATAGGAAAGGGAAATACGATGCAAAAAGGAGAAAATAAGGAAAAAAAGAGGAATACCTGGATAAATATTTTCCTTTTTATCTGAACTTTAGCAAGAAGAGAAATCTAGAGCCGAACCAACACAAACAAGACAAGAAGAAGGGCCTCACTCTGTAGTGTTAGTAGAAGATAGAAGAAGCAAGAAAAATAGAAAGCAACGAAAAGGGATCACCTAAGGGTGGTCCCACCGGGCATGCCAGAATGTTGGATAATTTTCTTCATTCATACTCAAATGTAATAAATCTAGGTACTAAAAGAAACTAGTCTCAGAATATGGAGGGTTTATAGTACCTTATGAAGCATGATGAATGTGGATGGATTGAGCACCAAGTAATTGATCCTTCTGTAATACTAGATGAAGTGCAAATAAGACAGATATGGGAAAAGGTGGAATGATTAGATAAGATATGTTGATAGGATTTCCCAAGAAATCTTAGGCTCCAAGAAGTGTGACCTTCCTTTCATGGATAGAGGGAACCCCAAAGGTTCTAAAGGAGCAAGTGAAATAAAGGATGTAACTAAGAGATGTATGCAGAAACAGGAGATAGGATGAATTGGATTCAGAAGGGGGATCTATTTAAATGATATGGTCGATTTGAGATCCAATGTGAATCTGAATATTACTGGATGAAGTAGTAATTAATATATTACATGGTTGGGTTTGGTTAACCCAAGAATGCAGAAGCAGGTCATTATTTTGATTTTAGTGAAGATTGTAGATATAAAAAGGGGATATAAAAAGGTACCTGCAAGATAAGGAAATCTATGTCTGGTTTCAAGATGTTATGGTTGGGGGAGTATTAGGTGACTTTCTATTGGGTGATGAAATCCCATTCATTCTACCAGGTAAGAGGATGTTTATGTGTGTTGATTGATTGTTAGTCTTAGGTTGTGATAGTGTGATATGCAACAAGTTAACCCCTACTTAAGCTATGTGATCAAGCAGGATGTAGAAAAGAAATGTTCTTTTAAAACCAAATCAAAGTGTGAACTTTCGATGAGAACACATAGAGGAAAGGGAAATACGATGAAAAAAAGAGAAAATAAGGAAAAATGAAGAATAACTAGATAAAGCTTTTCCTTTTTATCTCAAATTTAGTGGAAAAAGCAATCTAGTAGCCGAACCAACATGAGAAAGCAAGAAACATGGCCTCGTGATGGAGTGTTAGTAGAAGAAAGAAGAAGCAGAAAAATAGAAATACATGAAGATAGAAATACATGAAAAGGGATCACCTAAGGGGTGGTTCCATCGGGAATGCTAATAATGTCATCATATTTTCTTCATTTGTAATCAAATTAATAATATATCTACTAAAATAAACTAGCAAATCAAGATATGGAGGGTTTATAGTACTTTAGAAGCATGATAGACGTGGATGGATGGGTGTCAAGTAATTGATCCTTGGTGCATCTGAAAAAATATATAAATAATAATGACTCAAAGGGGATTGATTAGATAATATATGTGGGGGCTGCAAAAAAAATCAAGCTCCAAGAATTGGTACCTTCCTTTCGTGGATGTGAACCCCCATTTTTAAATAAAAATTGAAGTAAAAGATGAATAACATATTGCATGTAGAAAAAGAGATACTACTAAATCTGATAGTAACAAAAATTGATTTAAATGTTGATCTAATCTAAAATAAATATAAACAAAATAATACTTGTTCTGGGTTGATGGTGACCCAGACTATGAAGAAGAAATTTGACGGTGACCTGGGAGTGAAGATCATAACAGTAAGTGAATATGCATACCCTGCAAGATATTGATGAAATTTAGTAACTGCGTAAGTTTGTTTGTGTTGGAATAAACCTATAAGAGGGATATGAGGGAGAAGAAACTATAAAACTACAATAAAAAAGGGTTAGAAAATGATAGATTGAGAATCAAGACCCTAGTTGCTAGAGACTAGAGTAAGGAGACAGTTACTGAGATGTAGATAGACTGATTTCAATGTAACATAGAGACTGGATGGTGGTTTTTACAAATTGAGGTAGAGAAAGAACACATGCAGAGGTTAGAGATGGATCTAGGAGTAAAAAACATATTTTTAGAAGGTTGAGTCAATGAAAACTCAAGCCGGGTGATGACGAATGTAACGAAGTTGGAATAAGGATGAAGAAAAACAAGGTAAAAAGGTAACCTACAAGTAAAGAATCTAAAAGAGAAGTTTGATAACAGATCTCTGAGTGTTGGAAGGATGATCTGGTCTTGCAAAATGTTAAACACAATTAAACCAGTAATAAAATGATAATGATGAAGTGAATCAACATAAAGACGATAATAATATCATAAAAAATGATTACGACTGATGCAAGCACATTCCAAGGAGGTCTATAACTATTGCGGTAATGCTCATGCATGAAAGTAAGTTCACAAGTCCTAAGAAAGATCCAATATTCACATGCATCTGATGATTGTGGAAAGAAATATCTCAGTTTTATAGGGTTGATGATGAAAGGAATGGATCGTCACCGACCACGAGGAAAGTTTCACCTATGGGGTGGATTTTGTGCTTTAGGTCAGTATTTCATGTTTGTAAGGAGGGAAAAAGTTCTTTAAAGATTATGTTTGGGATTAGGTTGCTTAAGGATGAATCATGGGTAGTTAGAATATAGGAATGGGTATAAAAAGTATAGGATTTATATTTAGGATAAAAGCGTCCTAAATAGCAAGTTGATTAGGGAAAGTTAGGGATATGGATATTAATTAATTAATTAATTAATGTGAATTCATAAGCATTAATAATAATTAAATGATGATGAGATAATAAGTGGGCATTTTATTAAATATTTAAGGGTATGTATTTAATTAAAGAGGGACCTAGATAGGGCCATAGCAAAATATGTGCACGCGGGCAGACAAGGGTAGAGATACTGAATTTAGGTGTCTATAGTATGTTTCTTCCAACATATTCTGCAATCTAAACTTTCACAACACATAGTTAGGGGATCCCTCCAAAAAATGTTTTTCTTGCATAATAGGATTTGTCATTGCTGCAATTATTTGAACAACCCTCAATCTACAATCATTGGATCAACAAGGGTTTCACACCACACAACCCTTCACATGTGGTGTCCCTAGATTTCACCCTGAAATCTGGGACTACCCCTTTTTAAAAGTTTTGTTCTTTTCAAAGTAGTGGGTCGTTTTGTGTTTGTTTTACCTACAGTTGTTTGCATTGCTCTAAGGTATCCCCAGAAAGTCATAAAAGCCAAATTCGACAAATACCCACATGCCAAAGTTCACTTAATTCCTTTGCCAGACCTTGTCAGCAAGTGTTTTATTTATTAAATAAATAAAGTTGTTTTAAAAATAGATTGAGCTAAAATTGGAGGATTTAGGTTATATAAAGCATTTCACCCCATCATTATTACCATAGATTATTCACCTAGGGGGAAATTTTTTTGGAGATCAACTAAGTGAAGAAATTTTTCTAGCAATTGTCCGTAATTGTTTTTATTTTGTTTTATTTCTTTTTATCTGTGTTTTGGTTTGTTTTCTCCGGCAATTCCTGTAGCCTGTTCATTCTTCCTGTTGAACCTTTTCTCAGGCTTGGGGTTTTAAAAAAAGCTATCCAGTATTTTTAATTACTAATCTGTCTAAAGGCGGCCAAAGCTCATGATTCTTTCAGAAGATTGCGAGAAGTTGCTTGGTCCAAAAAGGTGCAAAAATGGATTTTATGAAAATAAGAAAAATATTGCCATAAATGCGTAGAGCTCGAGAAAATATACACTTTTAGAAAAAACGACAATTGAAACGGAGCCATAAAATGAAAGTTATGGTACATGCAAGTTTTTGTTGCTACATCTTCCCGGACCCTTTCCAAAAAAAGGCAATTTTTTTTCTATTCTTGTGTTTTCTTCACCAAAAATCCAAAAAAGGAAATAGAAATGCTGCAAAAAAGGAAAAAAATCGGAACTTGGCCGGTTCAGAAGTCATGAAAGTCGGACACGGTTTGGTACTAGCAATTTCTTCATGCCGGTCACACTTTTGGACAAGAAGCCGGCTTCGGTATGCAAGTAGCAAACTGGTCGAACGAATCCGGTTTTTTAACCGTGTTCATGTCTAAATATGTTGAACGTGGTCTAGAAGGTGGACAGTTCCAGTTCCGGTTGCCTGCAAGGTTTTTAAAACACTGCCCATGAGCAGCTGAGTGAAGTCACATAGGCTGCTAAGCACTCAGACCATCTCTTGGTGGTGCCAAGCTGCAGGTGCTCAATCACAAAACTTCAAACTGCACGAAACGACAAGTTGTTTTCCACGCGTCATTTTTTCTTCGAACTCACTTCAAACTCTACCTTTGCCTCGCCTCAAACACTCTGCTAGGAAGCCTCCTACGAATGCCCATCAAGGTATTTGTTATTCAGTTTTGCAAGTCGCACTTATTTGAAGGAATAAGAAACCGGATCGAAATATAAGCTAGTATGCCACTTAAAAATCCGACTTGGGGCAAAGCCGGATCTCAGACCAGATTTCGGCCAAAACCTGAGTAACTATGTTATCCTATCCTCTTGATTTTTTGACAAATCGAGTCTCAAAAACTTGCGCTTCTACTTTCAAGCTCCATTGTGGATGGAGGACCCTCTTAGCATCCATCACAATGAGGATCGATAAACTTGTCTTTGTGGTACAAATCCCTCATTGTAATAAAGATGATAAGTACATTATGTACCCTCAATGATCTTCTTGGTGGCTTCAACTATAACTTTGGTCATTATTTGAGCGTAAAGTATGTTGGATTATCAAAGCAATGGGCACGATATTGCGCCCATTTCTAGGGCTATCTACAGCCTCTTCTTTTTTGGATATTCAGATCAGCATTTAGGTTTGCATCAACAATTTTGAGAATAGAATTTGCTTGGTTTACAGTTCTGTCCACCACTCTCCTTTTGGTCATCCTCTTGTTAATCTCCCGAGCATTTTTGCGAGAAAATTGTATAGTAAATCCATTAGCGCATAGTATTTTTCCTTGTTTTCATGGTGTAAACAACTAAATAAAAATAAATTCAGAGTAACCGGTTGGAAAAGATTATTTTTCATCTACTTGTACCAATTAGGGTTTCTGTAATGCCTAGTAGGCCTTCTGAGTAGATTTTTATAAATCGCAGATTATTTGCCCTAAATAAAGGAAGATTTCATATTGTCCCTATTTTCTGTGATTAATTGGTTTCAGCCATGCATAAATCAGATTGTTGTTATATTGTGTAAGGGTTTTAAGGAAATTCGCAGTGCTTAGATCTATGCCTGATAAACTGAGACGATTATAGGGGATTGTGACAGTATCGCACAATCTAGAGGTTTACTCGTGGAAAATCATTGAGGAAATCGTGCCACTTAGGTTTTAGTCCGAAAAAATACTTTCGAATCTATTCGTTCTTTATGCTCTTAGTCCATTTCTACCATTGCTGCACAGAGGATTTTTGCTCAAGTAGACTCCTTTGCTTCACTTAACATATCGCAAGCTCCTTTGTATAGTGAATCCCCATGGGCATTCAACATCTTTGTTGAATCGTGGGATAAATTCCTATGTGTAAAAAGTGAAGGCATTCTAGGTGAAGCTTCGACGCAACTGGAAACACCATTTGGTAGAATCAGGTTAGCAAGTAAGGTGATTTGCCATGACTGTAAACGTGACAGCACTAGGTTGTGAAAGCACTTAAAACTCGACTATACAAGCAATCCGAAATACTACAGATGTATCATAATAACCAGTGTGCATGTTGTTATAAGATACGTATTGCATAATAGTTAATAACATATGGTACTCCCCGTACCAGCCCTGATACATACTTGGTATGGGTACGGGTACGGTCTAGGTACATTGGAGGTAATGTACTTCCAAGCCCTGGGTATGGATATATCCATATATTATATAATACGTATTTATATATTATAGTTAATAATATCCGGGGCCTGTAAAATACGTATTACATAATAGTTAATAACTTGTTCCATAAGTATCTGCCATTTATCAACTTTAAATCATTAAAAAATTAAAAAAAATAGCCCCTAACTATATTTATAAGAACATTAGCCTAACCCTAATTTCACCCTATGTAAAGACACCCCTAAAGAGTCACTTCTCGCATCTTATACACCCATTGCCCCTACTTGTTAGTTCACACACTATATTTTATGCATTTTACTAATGTCTTTAAAAGTAGCGATAAAGTTGCCGATTAATGTCGATTAATCATTGATAACGATTTTTTGAACTCTGATATATACCAATTCCTATGCTATGGCCAATTCACCAAGGCTGACCTACTAAACATATGAAAGCATAAATGAATAACATATGACAATTGAAGAGAGATTATGTAAGCCATATATGGTCAACACTCCATATCTCTAGATATAAGCTATAGGACTAAGGGCGTAGCATTGTAGAGATAGATGTAACTAAGCTAGATGGCCATTGAGGGATGTGCATGGAATCATGGGGGACCAAGTCAAATGTTCAAAAGCACATTTGAGAGGTATTTTTAACATAACGCACTCACCTTATGGCTCATTCGTGTTATAACGTGAATGTGTTGTAACGTGATCACGTTTGTACTATGAATAAATGTTTTTTCATTAAGAAAATAACATACTAACACATTAAACGTAAAATGAGTGCATTATGTTTTCTTTGGCTTGGAAACCACCCACCCTTTGGCTTTGGATATCTAAGCCTTGTTTTACAAAAAACATAAGAATTTAGAGTGTACTCCCCATTTTCTCACATGTTTTATGACAATATTCCAAAAATAACATGACAAAGACATCAAGTTTTGTCTTAGATTTGTGTCGACCCGACTGTATTTCATTTCTTAAAATCCAAATAGTTTAAGTTTTCGATCCTTAATTTCTTGCAAGATAATAGTGTCTTCCTTTTTGTCAAAAACAACTGTATTGTTTTAAGCATTTACGTAACTTTTGATCTGGACTCATCCAAATTTCAAAAATATTAGCATCGACACAATCTATGTTCCATTCTAAGACACTCTTAGAAAAAGATTAATTTTCCCTTGAAACATTTTTCTCAAAATCAGAGGGGCATACACAGTCATTTCCATTTTTCGGGATGTGTATCAATCTTTGATCTTAGTGAAAAATAATATATTCATATGAGAAAATAGGAAAAAACAGAAGGACCTAACTATATGAGCTTAGTTAGACTTTCTACCGAATGGATCTGTAAAATATTGATAGGAAACTCAAAAAGTGGGGTGACGCAAATGCGAATATCATATACTTTCCAAAAACAAGACCACATTTTTTAGCACCACATTTGAACTCTTAATTTCCACAATGTTACAATAAAAAAATAGTTTAGAAATTAGATTTCAAGCACTATAAAGCTTCTTGTTCTTATCAACATTGTCAAATTTTCAGTATAGGCATGTCAAATTACTCCAGAAGTTCAGCTTTTGATGACTTATCAGAAAAAGTGACTTTTGACTCCTTTTTGAATATCCCCATTTTCATGCACATACCATCTTCAAAGTTCATACATCTCTTGGAAAGATTATCATGTGAAGAACTGTCAAATCAATAATAGTCAATTAAGTTTCATTTCTCTTAATGGGCAAAGCTTTCCTCCTTCTATGTTCTTATTTCTTTCTAGGAATTGCTTTTAGTCATAACAAATTCCATTCTGAAATAAGCAATAGTTATTGTCCCCTGTTTTTCTATGCAACCTGGATCATCCTGAACGACCATAGAATGGTCCATAGGCAGAATGGAAGCTGCTAGACTTGAGACAATGAAATGTGACTTCAATGATGTTGAGGCAATCCTCATATAGAAAATACTATTAATTGAAGGCAATGGTGATTGGCAAATATGAAGCTTCTAGACTTCCCCATTTGAAATGCGATACTTCAATGATGTTGAGGGACATATTGCGAGTATAGTTTTCTTTAACAAGGAAAGGAACAGAAAACAAAATATGAAGTTTTGAGTGACCAGAAAGAAAAATTTAAAAATGAGTATGGATGAATATTGGAAGCTATTGAACAAATACAAAAGAAAACATAATGGGAAAAAGAGGAATTGGATGGCAGCACCTTGACAAATTGAGAACAAATAGATTGGTGTCCCCAAGATTTCACCTTGAAATCTGGGACCACCCCTTTTAAAAAAAATTTCGTTCTTTTCAAGTAAGGGTCTTGTTTTGTGTTTGTTTTTGCTTGCAATTGTTTGCATTGCTCAAAGGTATCTTAGAGAGTCATAAGCCAAATTCGTCAAATACCCACATGCTAAAACTCACTCATCCCTTCGCCACACTTTGTCTGAAAGCATTTTATTTATTTTTATATTAAATAAATAAAGTTATTTCAAAAATAGATTGCGCTAAAATTGGAGGATTTAGGTTATATAAAGCACTTCACCCCATCATTATTACCACAGAACATTCACCCAAGGGGAAGATTTTTTGCAAATTAGCTAATTGGAGAAATTTTTTGAGCAATTGTCTGCAACTTCTTTTGTTTTGTTTTATTTCTTTTTGTCTGTGTTTTGGTTTGTTTTCTTCGGCAATTTCCGTAGCCTATTCATTCTTCTTGCCAGACCTTTCCCCAAGCCTAGGGTTTTGAAAAGTTATCCAGTATTTTTTAATTACTAATCTGTATAAAGGTGATCAAAGCTCATGATTCTTTCAGGAGATTGCAAGAAGTTGCTTGGTCCAAAAAAGTGCAAAATGGATTTTATGAAAATAAGAAAAATTACCACCAATGCATAGAGCTCGAGAAAATATGCACTTTTAGAGAAAACAACAGCACCTAAAACGGAGCCACAGAGTGAAAGTTATGGAACTTCCAGGATTTTGCTGCTACATCTTCCCGAACCCTTACCAAAAATGGAAAATTTTATCCTATTATTGTGTTTTCTTCACCGAAAATCCAAAAATGGAAAAAAGCGCAAGTCGTGGAAATTGAAGTTGCCTTCCATGTTTGATTTCCACGCAAATACAAGCTGCTCCTTCCTCTCAATTTTCATGCCAATTTTAATAGCAGAAGTCATGGTTTTCCATGCCAATTTTGAGGAAGTTAATTCCAAGTGTAAGTCGCACTTTTTGGAGCAGCCTTCCAGGTTGGAATTTAACGTCATAACTTAAGTGAAAAGTGTGGAAATTGGAGCTGCCTGGCAGGTTGAGATTTAACGCCATAACTTAAGTGAAAAGTCTGGAAATTAGAGCTACCTGGCAGGTGGAGATTTAACACCATGACTTAAGTGAAGAGTGTGGAAATTGGGATGCCTTACAGGTTGAGATTTAACACCATGACTTAAGTGAACAGTGTGGAAATTGGAGCTGTCTGGCAAGTTGAATTTTAACGTTGCCATGCCCTCATGTTTTTTACACAAAAGTTAGCTAATTCACTTATGCAAGTCGCACTTTTTGGAGTTGTCTTCCAAGTTGAGTTTTAATGCCATGACTTAAGTTAAAAGTGTGGAAATTGGAGCTCCCTGGTAGGTTGAATTTTCACGCTGCCTCCCCTTGCTATTTTTCACACAAATCTCCCATGCTAGTCGTTGAAATACAAATTGCTCTCTTCCTTCAAAGTTCAATGCAATACTTTTGCAATAAGTTAAAATTCACTAGGTTTTGTCGGGAATTTTGAAAGCTTGCTTCCTTTATTCCAAACATAGCCTATGAAAATGCATGCTAAATCTCCAGTTGATACCTCTAAGAACCCATGCATGTTGATTTCAATCTCTAGTTTGAACTCATGTGAAACCTACTTATATTTGCATTCACCCAAAGCCATTCTCAGAATTCAGAATTGCTCATATGCAATTAAAAATAAAAGGTGATGAGTTTTGTCTGAATTGTTTACGACAAGCGTGTTACTGATGCACGTACTGGAGAAGAACTGCAAAAGCTTCAAGGAGAAGAGGAGAAGACAGGTCAGAGGCAACACCCGCAAGCAAATCACAGTCAGCTGCTTCCAGATCCAGTTTGGTGAGAATCAAAAGAAAGGATTCAACAACATATGGGAGAAAAAACCATCTCAGATTCAAGGCAGAGATATCATTCAGATCATTCATTGCTAAAGTAGATGAAGCAAAAGTACAATACAAGTTGGATCAGCATGCAAAGTATGGAAGAAGAACAACACTGAGAGTGTTGCAGTTGTCTTCTAATTTCTTCTCTTCTTTCTTCTTCTTTCTTTTATTTTTTCCGACAAAGTAATTGAGTAATCAATTGAATTGTAAAACTTAAGCGATTGGTGTAAAAGTTATTACTTCAAGTTACTGGAAGAAGTCAATTACTTGGAAATAGGTGGCAAACATGTGAAATAGAAGGTTCTATTTTTAGTTGTAAAGCATGCATGTCATGCAAAGAGGAAATCTAGGGAAAAATACTATCAGCAGCTTCCTTTTTTGTAGCTTCCGCATGCGGGAATTAATTAAAAGTTTCCTATTTGTAATTTCCCTCTATACACTATAGAGGAAGAGCCTACGAGTTAAATGATCACAATTTTTTTAATCAGCATTCTTGAGTTCCAGACTTTGTGTTGTAGCCCTTGATGTCATTTTTTGTGAAAGCTGAGGAATTAAATACAGGTGGATTTCCAGAGAACTTTGTGTCCAAGGTGCATTTGCTTCTTACTTCTGTATGGATCTTTAAATAAACTGTGTTATCTGAGATTTAGATTAAAAGCTTTTCTTTTCCTTTACTTCTGAATATTGTGAAATCTACTTGTTTATTTAATCTGTGTATGAGACCAACTCTGTGAACTATTGGTTGAATCACACATTTTTCTTCCTTCTTTCCCAAATTCCATAATTTCCCCTTCTGAAAATACTTCATAAACAACTGCTTACTTGCTGCAAAATTGCTTAGCTATGGTTTATGAGCTTTGTAATTAAAGTAAAACCCCACAATAGTTATTAGGATTCATACCCACTAAATTGATAAACAGTTTACACGAGAGCCTCATCGGTAGTTGAGGGAGATTTATCTCATGATTGCCTAGGTTTTAAGCTGTGTAGAAATTTTAGCCAACAAGCTGCAAATCTATTTGTGTTTATTCTGCTGGGTTTTTCCTGTGGTTTTTTCTTTAACCTTCTTTCTTTTTGGCGGAACAATGAATTCATCAGAGGTATCTTGTTCCTGACTTTGCTCTTCCATCCGCTGAGGACAATCTTTGACGAGATGACCATATTCATGATAGAATCAACATCTAAATGGAATGTTCTTATAATCAATTTGTTGTTCCCATTTATCTTCTGCAACCTCTAACATAATTTTAGCAGGTAAAGGTTGATTCATGTCCATGTATACACACATCCTAGCATAAACCATTTGCTCCATTCTTATTGAAGAATCAGCTGCTCTGACAAATTTGCCGTATCCAGACAAGAACGACAGATGGGAGTTACTCCTCAACTTTGAAAAGGGGTTGCCACAGTTTCATAAACAAGCCCGCTCGCCCAAAAAACCATGGTCCCCCTTGAAAGATATATTCCTTTTCGGCATAATTAGCAAAAAAAACCAAGAAATAATTGTTGGGATAAATAGAGACAATATACTCACCTGAGATATTCCACGTTTTTCGGGCCCACTCCTTAAAAGCATACAAAGATTGTTTGAACCCCAAAAAACGAACTATAAGGGCTCAATCCTCTAGCTCTCGAATATTGGTTTGAACATCTGACGTTGCAATTTTTATCACTAGAGTGCCATCTGCAGCTTTCATATATCGTGCTGGGGTTTTCCTGGGATATTCTTTCACTATGCGAACCGGATGTCTTGCAGCTGGATTGGAGGCAAAATATTGATCATGGGAGCATCGGATAACATCCCTAAAAGACATGCGCCAAGACTCTCCTCTCTCAAAAGGTTGAGCCATAGAAGGATCCATCCAAATGACACCTAATCCTTCTGTCCCGAAGGACACACAAAGAGATCACAAAGCCACACACTAAATTTACGAGAAGGAAACCACGATAGGTAAAACCAGAGATGAGAGACAGAAGGGATAAAACAGGATTAGGGAAAGGATCGAGAAACCAGAACAACTAAAATTCCAGCAATAAATCAAACACAACCCAATCCCGACCCATGGGGGTCGAGATGTGGGAGGGGAAACAAAGAGAAGGAAATTAAATGTCAAAACAATGGCTAAGATACAAAATCGTGGCTATGCTAATGGACTCTGCGTTGAATTCCCTTAGTCGAAACATGCCCAATCGATAGAAATACTTTATATTCTAATTAAATAAGTTCTTCTATTGGAGCGCTTGCCATCTCAATAGGAATACACAATAATAATGAAAATACCTACTTAGAGAATGTTATCCAAGTCTTCTCCTTGCTTCTTTCCTTAAACCCACAGGGAGGAAGAATGGGTTAAGGTCTTCAATTCCGCTAGCCTCCAAAAAGGGACATAACAAAGGGACAAGAGGAGGTAAGGGACATGTGGATAGGAGAAGGGGGGATCCTGGGGCAATCTTTCCCCAAGTGACTAGTGTAGTGACACTTGTAGCAGCAGAAAGGGAGGCATTTATAATCAAGAGATTGGGTTCAGCTGCCTGACGAGGAGAGGATGGACTTAGGCAGAGGCTGAGAAATGTCAAGCTTGATACAAAGATGAACATATTTAACTTGCAGATGCTAGTCATGACCATAGTTTTATATTCACCAATGAGTTCACCAATACGTTCAAAAATGTTGGATTTCCAGTACAAAGTTGGGAGCCCATACAGTCTGTATTCTATACCGGTGTGTGTGGGTGCTGCACCGTGTTCAGATTGAAGTGTGGTTCCCATTTTAGGAGGCATAATCCCACATTTTTGAAAAACCAAGGACCACCCAGATAGACTTTAGGCACCAATCCTTTGAGGCAAAAGTGACTTGGAAGAAGCCTTTAGGCAGGATCTTGAGGACTGTAGTGCCAAACTCTGCCCAAGTGTATTTCACCCATGTGGTGAGAATGGAGAAGTCAATTAGGTACACGAGAACTGGTAGATAAGAGTAATATTTTCAGGAGTATTTGCTTCCACTTCAAGGGTGGAGTTATCCAGTTCCAATTTGAGAGATCTCTTTTGAGATTGGAAAGTGAAGGCGCACTGGTTTTTAGGAACCCAGGCATGGTCATTGACTTTTTCTGTGCAGGTGACCAAGGATGGGGAAGATCAGGCCAAACAAGCTTAGATCTCAATCTGAGCTTAGTTTTATTTGACTTCCAAATGAGACGAGAATGGGGTCGAAAAATAGAGGAAAGATGCCCAACCACATGACGTTGCCTAAGGATTGAAGGATGGGAGTCAACAACGTGGTCATATATGTTTGATGAAGAGTAGAAGCAAAACCAACAAGTTGGCAAGGATAGGGAGAAAGAGTGAGAAAGCCTGTGGTAGAAGGTTTTGAGTTGAGGCCTAACACGGAAAGGAGGAAAAATATGAGAGCCACGATGGGGGAAGCTTCTCAAGGAATCCCCGCGTTCAAAGAAACGGGAAGACCACAAATTTTTGGGATGGGCCAAATGGAGAGATGGGCTTGGAGAGCCGAAAATGTTGAATACTGAATTTTCCACCCAACTTGGGCATCTTGGCCGCAAGATCTTGAAAAGAATAGATCTCCCCAAAAACGAGGACCAAGTCCACAATGAGTAGAGGAGCTTGCAGTGACCATTTCAACTTATAAAAAACAGCCTTATTAATTCATCTATCCATCCTTGCATAGAATAATTCTAACAAATTCCTACAAAAAATAGCTAGCTGTGTGTGTGTTAGAGGAGAGAAAGGGTGGGGGGTCCGTGGGGGGAAGCTACTCTTTGTAGGAATCGGCTAAATAGTTACTTATTATGATTTTTCTTTTCTTTTATATATATAATGATGGGTAATTATTGAAGGTGCCACGAAGGTGAATGCCAAAATGACATCTATGCGAACTTAGTGAGAGTCATTTCTGACACTTTTTTGATCTTGACTGTATTTTGACGACCAATACTATTGGCAAGCATTCATTATGAAACAGCAATTATGTTTTCCAATAATAGTCATTATTTAGGATTGGCAAATAATCAGATGTAACATCTGAGCCTTGACTCTCATCAGCAAAAAATCAAAATCAACGTCATTAGCAATTAAAGTTAAACATAAAGCAATGCC
This sequence comes from Taxus chinensis, assembly GCA_019776745.2. Taxonomy (NCBI): domain Eukaryota; kingdom Viridiplantae; phylum Streptophyta; class Pinopsida; order Cupressales; family Taxaceae; genus Taxus; species Taxus chinensis. Next base: position 154,611,135 of record CM034147.1, on the reverse strand, counting down.
TGGTACAGTCCCATTGAAGCAATGAACAACTTTTATGGTACATTACATTTACAGGGGTCCACAGGCCCCCCTGTCAATTAGTAGCTGCATCATCCCAAGCAGAAAAATCCCCAAAAGGAGCCAAGACAGTGTTCGAGATCAATTTATTAATACTAAAGCCCGAGCTTATACAAGGTGTTTGGAATGAGGCTATTTTTTTCTTTCAATGTTTTGTATACCCTGATTAAGTGTTTTAAGGGAATAGGATTATACAAACTTAGTAGCAACATGCTCCCATTTGACAACTCTCCGAAAAGACATTCACCTTGTTCAAGCATTTATCAGTTAGAATTGGCTTTGTTAAAATTAGATGAGTTGTATTGGCCCTTGTATGAATTTGAACTGGACCTTGGGTCAAGCCAAATTCTTATATGAACCGTCTGCTGGATTTATCGAATTCAGCAAGTTCAACTTATATGCGAGTTCCTGTTTAATGATTACTGTAGTTGCTTCCTGCACAGTCATTAGATGAAGGGTTTTTGGACGGGTTTAATGTTTTATGATCTCAATAAAAATGAATGCCGTTTAATGTATGGTCTTCAGTATTAATGCTGGGTGGATGCTCACAACAAACACATGCCAGTTCATTAGTACAGTAAAAGTTATGTAATTTTGAAGGGACAGTAACATTGTGGCTATCAGTTTCTAGTTGCAGATCTTAACCATTCAATGCTCAATTGTTATGTGGTTTGTTTCACATTTTTCCAGATTGAGGGATTGGAATTGAAGATTCAGTCAGCAAAGCTACAAGAATATTTGTATAGATACAGTGCATCAAGCAGCATTCCAAAAGGCTTGCATTGTCTTTCGCTTAGGCTCTCTGATGAGTATTCCTCAAATGCTAATGCTCGGATGCAGCTTCCATCTCCAGAATTAGTTTATCGTCTTACAGACAACGGCTATCATCATATTGTTCTGGCATCTGACAATGTCCTTGCAGCGTCTGTAGTGGTTTCATCAGCTGTGAGAAATTCCATAAAGCAAGAACTCATGGTCATTCATGTAATTACAGATAAGAAGACATATTCAGCAATGCATGCTTGGTTTGCTTTACATCCTCCTAAGACTGCCGTTCTTGAGGTGAAAAGCATACACCAATTTGACTGGTTGACAGAGGATAATGCTTCAGTATTGAAAGAATTGGAAAGCCATTTTAAGATTCAAAGATATTACTATGGAGATGATACATTTGGGAGAGATTTTGATGACAGTCTTCGTGTCCTGAACTCAAAACTGCAAGCAAGAAGCCCAAGATACATATCAAGAATGAACCACTTGTGCATATATCTTCCTGAGGCAAGCCAATCTCCAAACCCTTTTAAATGTCTAAAATGATATTGTTTTATCTCTGAAGTAATACAATAAATGAAATTCTTACAAGGATGATTGCTTACTTCCATCTAATTGCCTTTTCTACTTCTCTGGGTTCAGCTCTTTCCAAACCTCCAGAAGGTTGTGTTTCTTGATGACGATGTTGTAGTTCAACGGGACATATCCCCATTGTGGGATATTGACCTTGAAGGGAAGGTCAATGGTGCAGTTGAAACATGCAGGGGGGGGAACCAATGGGTTATGTCAAAGAGTTTCAAGACATATTTCAATTTCTCTCATCCACTTATATCAAAGAATTTGGACCCAGATCAGTGTGCATGGGCATATGGCATGAACATCTTTGATCTGACTGCTTGGAGAAAGACAAATATCAAGGGAACTTATCATTACTGGATTAAAAAGGTAAATATAATGAGTTCTTTCTTGAATCTTGCCTCGAATATTTGTCCTTCATGTTTCATACCTGCGAGAAATCTTACTGATGACACCTCAGTTTTCTTTGGCAGAATCTAGAATCTAATTTTACTCTCTGGCGATTTGGAACATTGCCTCCTGCACTCATCTCTTTCAATGGTCATGTGCATCCCATTGACCCGATTTGGCATATGCTGGGATTAGGATACCATTCTAAAACAAATCTTCATGATGTACAACAAGCCGCTGTGATCCATTACAATGGGCAAGATAAGCCATGGCTAGACATGGCATTTCCACAGCTAAGACCCTTTTGGAAAAAGTATTTGGATTACTCTGATGAATTAATTAAAAGTTGCAACATTATATAGCAGGCAACACAGCAGGCAACTTGAGTGGTTTGTTTCCATTCGATCTAATTCTTATGTTGCAGTCTATACAGCAGGCAGCTTAGGGCAATGGTGAACTACTGGGTTGATTATAGGCCTTTCCACTGGATGAAAACAAAGTGATCAGAGAAGCTTTATGAGTTCGTCATTTCAACGAGCCATAAATTCCAATTGTCTGCAGCACCCTGGATGAGAAAAGATGTATTCCTGAAGTTAGTCCTGTATTCTGTCAGAAGCTCAGTTAAGCAATTTTGCTTAAGCTTAGTTGTTGCATGGTTGCAACATTACAATAATTTATTGATGTATGTTTTGCAGTAAGCTTTATTTCTGCATGAACAGCATAGAAGTGATGTTTATTAGAGTTCAGATGCCCAAGGAGCTTAACTGTTAAACAATTACTGTATACAGATAAATAAATGACAGATCCTTCTGTAGATTCAATTCAGTTATTGTAAAAAAGGATTGCATTGTACTTGTCCAAACTAAAAAAGAAATGTCAATTAAAAAGCTCAATGACTCTTAAGTTCCATTCAAATAAACCATAGTAGCTGTAATGTCCCCTTTTCCAATCGAAGACCTTTGGCCCATTTTGTCGACCCGACGGCCAAAGGAAAAATATAAGGGTGACTTAAGTTATAATAAGTTATTATAAAGTGCTATAAAAAAATAAAATAAAATTATTAAGGCACTTATATTAATTTATTTAGCTAATAAAAAATAAATTGTAATCCCTATGGAAAATACGATTTGCCTTAAGGGGCAAAAGTCATTGTAAAGGGATTTATTATATTTTATTCCTCCTAGAAAGGATAATGGCGACTTGGGCCAAAGGGGAGTAATGAAGCCTAGGGAAGATAAAAACATAATTAATTTATGTATTTTCCCTAGTGAAATGCGACTTGCACTAGGAGGGAAATATTGTTGGGAAAAACATTTAATATGTGAAAATATTAAATGTTTGCATAGGAAAAATCATGTGAGCTCATTGGTTGATTTAGAGGTTGGTTGTTGGCTCTTTTCCTTTAAAAGGGAAATCGACTTGCCTCTTTTATAATGCAGATTTTTCATATGGTAATTTCTCTTGCATTTGAGCTTTGAACTTTTGCAAATTATATTCTAAGGATGAAAAACCTTAGTTTATACCTTGTGGACGAAAACCCCCAGGGATTGAGAGGGGATATCACTCAGAAATTTCCAGCATGTTAATCAAATTTTCTAGGTTTATTTCAGTAGTGTTTGTGAAGAGTTTTTGAAGGTATTTTCAATGGTTTTTAGGCAGTAGTTGGATCGATCTGTTGTTTGCAGTTTGACAACATTTTCCTGAGGTATTTCCTTTAAAAATACTTGTCAAATATTCTCCATAGTATTATAAACCAAATCGTTGTATTTTCATCATTTTCTGAAGTATATTATAAGGGTTTCCAGGTAGAATATTAATCGGATTTCAGATATGATTTTTGGGTTGTTTTGGCTGCAATAAAATCAATTTTTTGCATGATTCAGTTGCTAAATATTCAAGTAATCATTTGGGAACGAAAATGTAATTTTTGGGTATCATTTGCATTAAGATCTACCTAAAACCCTAATCGCATTTTCCCAAATAAATTCAGATCTGTAGTAAGATTTTTGCCATAATAGTCATAAATCAGCTTTCGGTGTTTTTAATTGATCTAATATTGTTGGAGAACAAGAGAGACCCATTTGGGGATCTTTCAGTAGCCATGTTAGTAAAAAAAAATGAAAGGTGTAGAAAAATGTAAAATATAGAGAGCAACTTTTGGGAAAAAAAATGTGTATGTTGTTTTTGATCACCGTTTTGGATCACACTACGTGAACCATCATTAGGAAGAGGATAGTAAGTAATGATCTTATGGACTTAATATCCTCTTCCGCATGATGGATTACTCTGTCATCCAAAATTTCGATCAAAAACAACACACACAGGGTCTTCTAGAAGTTGCACTCTATTTCTTAACTTTGAATTTCCTAATGGCACATTCATTGCACTCCAACATAACGTACTTTTAAAGTGAAAAATAAATTAAAATAAAATAACCTTGGCATCCAAGTTGGTTTTCAAGACCCAACGTGTCCTACAAATACAAAGAGAATGAACAATAACAGTAAAAAATACATGATTTATTATCTTCTTTTAGAAGATGGTTTGAAGTTTCATGGATATGTGTTGGATTTAATTTTACGCAGCAAAATCGATGAATAATTTGCAGAAAGTGTGTTTTACCGTCCTTTAATAGATAATGATATGAATTTCAACCTAGATGTACGATTTACACTCAGATTTAAAGAAAAAGTTTTTGCTTTTATATACAACTCGAGAAAAAAAATTAGTTTGGCTTTGCCGCAAGCCATTCTGAAGAAGGAAGAATTATTTTTTAGTGGCATTGAAACACAGCGAAACCTACAACTATATTTTAGTTTTTTAGTTGGATTGCATGGTTAGTCGGTGTTACTTGCAGTTCCCAGTTAATCTTGGCTATCTTGGGAATAGCTTAAAGTGAATTTCAATGTGGCTCTGTCAGACATAGCCCTCCTCAACAACATCATTTCCTTTGTGCCAGATCACATGATCTTGCTATTCTTCAAACTTGTTTGCGGTGGATGGACTGGAAATGGTATGTGGACACCCTGTTCTGGAATTATTCAGCTGGCCAAGGCTATGCTTGAATTTCTCCACATCTGTGCATGGTGGCAAGCTTAATACCCGGTGGGGAATTGGATCCTCACCATCAATTTGGCAAAGGAGTTTTCTTACAGTTCGGTCTGCATGTGTGAAACCTAAAATTGGACGCTTTTTGTGTTGTGTTCTTCACCAAGGCCTTCTGCTTGGTTCGGAGTGTTCTATGGACATTTGGATTTTTTTTTTCACCTGTTCTGGTACTGCCGCAAAGCCCAGAGGGCTTGGAATTTGATGCATTCTTTCTTCCACCCTTTTCGCTGGGAATGCTTCACTTGGCAACATGTTCTTTTAGGAGACAATCCTCGACTGCCGCACAGATTTTCCCAGATTTGGTGTGCTTTTAGAGGGGAAATCTTATTCAGGTTATGGAAAGAAGGGAATTCTTGTTTATTTGCTAATGTTGAAGCCGATCGACAATTCTCTATTTACTAGCAATCGCATGTGTACAATGCAATGTGAACGCCGAACGATATATGTTATTTGATTTAGAGGGATAATTATTACTTTTGTTGTTGATGTTGATAAGGGGTCTGATTGATTTTGTAAGTGTAGGAATATAGATGAAACATTACATTTAAAAGTTCTATATCTACATTTCAAATTTGTTACAAATTCATACATACACATTTGCAAATCTTATATCACGAGTGGTAGCGTTTTGTGGACTATTCCATTTGAACTAAACATGATACATGAAGACTTCCGTACATTTGCACTTTTTATATCATGAGTGGTAGCCTTTTGTGGTCAGTTTTTTTTGGCACTAAACATGAATACATTTGATACCGCTTTCCACACTCACAAATCAGATATGATGCATAAGATCTGCACTCACAAACAAAGGCTGAAATTGTTGATACAAAAGTTGCATAATTGAATACCTTTAGCTGCTTATTAGTACAATTTATTCTATTTGCAAGGTGTGTATGAGTGAGAGAGAGGGGGGCAGAGAGGAGGAGCCTCCCTTTTGTGATTGTAAAGATGAAACAAGACAACAAAAAAGAACCTAACCTCCATAGATAAAGAGCCAAATTTTGTGAGTGTCATATTAGTATAGTTAGAAATTTTAGAAGAAATAATTCTCATCGACATGAGCAACTTTCCTAAATCATGCTACAAAAAACATGGTAGCCTTGAATCACTATTCATTGGAGTAAAGAAGTATGACCAATAGTTGGGATGGTGGTGACGAGCTTCGCCAACTTGAGCATGTATAAAATGGTAGTTTTACCAACGTTGTCAAGCCCCACCAAAAAGTGTGCATCTCCTTCTTGGAAAACAACCATTGAAAAAGCTTGGTAAAGTTTAGACCCATCTTGAGAACTACCAAGGCATCATAATCATCATCAAAGATCAAACTTTTTGAACAGGGAAAAGCAATCCGGATTCAACTGTGCCAAAGCCAAAATTTGTTGTTTGAAGCATTGTTCCAAACCATATGTTTTGGGATCATTGGCTCTACTACTTTATTTTGCCAAAAGCATTGATAATATTCTCAAGACTTCCTTTTCTTAGTGACAGCTATACTGGTGCAATGACCCACTGATTGTAAGGGTTTGCATTGTTCCTTGAGAACAATTTGCATTTTTGTGGATTAGTATTTATAGAGAAATACATAGTCTAGCCGAATTTATACAATTTATTAGGGGAAGTGCCATTGCAGTTAGCCAACCATTTCAGCGTTACTACATTGTGAGGATTCCTTTTTCCACCTGTTTCTTTGTGAAGTTTTGAAAGATAGGATTTACAAATTTAATTCTCTTGCCCTAATAATAGATGATACTGTAATATGCTATGGTGCTACAAGTACTATTTATAAATGTGTTGTAAAGAATTGTAAGCCAATTGCTATAAAAAGATTGTATAGTCACTACCCATAAAGCTTGCGTGATTTTGAAACTGAGTTGGAAATAGTTAGAAGCATCAAAACATCAAAATCTTGCGAGTTTGCATGGATATTTTCTTTCTTTGCATGGAAACCTGTTGTTTTATGATTACATGGTAAACGGAAGTCTATGGGACATCCTACACAGTAAGTAAAATGACTATGTTATGAAGAAAAATGGATTTGTACATTGTAGATTCATATTTTGAAATAGAAGAATCCAATCAATCTCTAACCTTTTGATTAAAATGGATTGTTGGAGAATCTAACGACCGTGTTTTTAATTTTTATTTTCGTATAAGATCATCAAAGAAGATTAAGCTAGACTGGGACACTCGGCTAAAGATTGCTCATGGTGCTGCAGAAGGATTACCATATCTTCATCATGACTGTAACCCACACAAGGATGTGAAGACTTCTAACATTCTTTTGGATGATAATTTTGAAGCATCAAAGAAGATTAAGCTAGACTAGGACACTCGGCTAAAGATTGTTCATGGTGCTCTAGAAGGATTACCATATCTTCAATCTTCATCATGATTGTAACCCACACAGGGATGCGAAGACTTCTAACATTCTTTTGGATGATAATTTTGAAGCACATTTGTCAGACTTTGGCATTGCCAAGTGCATTTCCTTGGCCAAAACCCACACCTCTACCTATGTTATGGATACCATTGGTTACATTGACCCTGAATATGCAAGAACATCAAGGCTTAATGAGAAATCTAATTACACAGTTACGTAATTGTTCTTCTGGAGTTGTTGATGGGAAGGAAGCTGTCGACTATAACTCAAATTTGCTTCAGTTGGTAAGATTTTTGTTTGTTAATTTTATTTCAGAGCTTACATTGTACACTGTTTAAGTATTTTTAAGGTTTGTTGTCTAGAGCATGCAACAATCAAATGTGGATGGAGTTTTCTTTGACATTGGCATGTGAACACAAATTCAATCAAAAGCAGACAACAACACAGTCATGGAAACTGTTGATACAAAAGTTGCAACAACCTGCATGGATCTTGGGATTGTAAGAAAAATCTTCCAGTTGGCCTTGCTTTGCACCAAGAAACGACACTCTGATTGACCCACCATACATGAAGTTGCCAGAGTTCTAAAGTCAATGTTGCCAGTGCCTGCTCCTAAGCAAGTTCCTAGTATCCAAACAAACCAACTGACCCTAGTAATAATTACACGAGGTATTTGGATGAATATGCAGATGGTAAGCACAGAGGTTACTTCTAAAAAAAACAATATTCTAATTTTACTATAGCAATATTATGCATAGCTCAAAAAGGGTTGCTCTCATCCTACGTTAACGAAAGCTAGATGATTGATCACCTTTTTCATAATGGTCAGACCAAACTTTCAATTATCATCTAATATGGGAGGTCTAAAAAATATTGAGAAAAGCCAATCAAAGGTGTCTAGAGAGCAAGGATTATATAGAACTGTACTCTAACTTAGTCAAAGGTTTAGATAGAAGAGAGTATTTATCATCTAATATGGTTGGAGGTGTAAAAAAATTGAGAAGAGCGAATCGAAGGTGTCTAGAGAGCAAGGATTATATAGAACTGTACTCTAACTTAGTCAAAGGTTTAGATAGAAGAGAAAATGTATTGATGACTTAAATGACGCTATGAAAGTAAGGGGATTAAGAGGATAGAGGAGTGTTATAGGCCTAGAGAACAAATTTAAAAAATTGGTTACAAATTAAACTTCAATGCCCAACTACTATCATTCTTGACTTCACAAAATTAATACAATAATCAATAAAATTAACATGACCTAGGATCATGCAAGCAAGGCATTTAAAGAGAACACAAACCCAATAAGTTTATTATACTTGTCATTAATCTGTAAATACATCTACAATTAAAATGTGCATGTACGATGACATAATGAGAACCAAGAAAATCTAAACAAGAAATATATAATTGACTATGGCCACTATTTATAAATGTGTTCTAAAGAATTCTAAGCCAATTGCTATAAAGAGACTCTATTGAGATGGAACAGGTTGGGAGGATGTTGGAAAATGTTGCGTAGTTTGGCTTTAAACCTATTAATTGCATGTTGTGTAGATAGAGTGTAGATCGATTTAAGGCCTTTTCAACAAACCCATTTTCGGTATATGCCCTACTACCATGTCATTACATGCAAGGGCATCTGGTCTGAGACATTCTTTGAAAAGACCTAAAGCAAGTTGCCAATACCTGTTCCTCAGCAAGTTCCTAGTATCTGAACGAAGCGATCCCTATTAATAATTATAGGAGGTATTTGGATGAATTCTCTATTTATAACAAGTATGAGGTTATCGTGAATGTCTTGCTACAGATTCAAGCTCAAGCCAACAAAGTGGTGATTGAAGTGGAGCACCTGCAAACACTAATGCACCATTGGGGCAACACCCCTTACAATGTTGCTAGAGAACCTTTGTCCCCCTCTCGTCGCTCCCCACCACATGGCAATGATAGCGGGCGCAAAAGAGGTGGTGGCCACTGAAGTCACTCTCAGTGTCGTTCTTTTCCGTCGTGCCCACTAGTCCCCTCGCAGCCAACCTCCTCGGAGCTCCTTGGAGGAACTTTTCTCCTTTGCCTTCAGCTTGTCACCAAGGATGGGACACCCCCCTTCGCCCCTGTCATGTCGCCCAACCAGCTCGGTTGGGGCTCACTGGTTGCCCTCGAGCCACACACCCATGACGGCTGGAGCCTCTCGCCTCTGCTTGATAAATTTCCAAGGTTGGCTCTTGCCATCTTGCCCTCTCAGGCCCCTGTCGAAGAAACAAGAATGAAGCCATCCCGATTTAGGTTGGGACATGCCAGATAGTGGCAAAGATCTGTCTGGTTCTGGTTGACATGATCAGGACTTGCCCCTTACAGGACATCAATTCACATCGGCTACCTAATTTTTTTGTCCTTGTAATATTCTTCATGCCTAGGCTTTTTTGCCTAGTTTGGTATGTGGTTTTGGGGCGTGCTTCCATACCTCTCGTTTTTTTTTTTGTGAATTATCTTGTATCATTTACTTGTTAATATAATATAAGATCTTATTCATCAAAAAAATATGTTAACTCGTTTCCTCCACATACTATTGGAGTTAAATTTGATGGCCCTATGACCGTATTAGGCTTTTCTTATCATTATATAAAATCAAAAAATTATTATATTCAATGTACGTACGTGTAGCAAAACCTTCCATATTTTTGTCTTTTACCGAGAGTTGTTATACTTGGCAGGCGGGCTCGTTTGTCAAATTTGATCAATAATCTTTATTGTTCATGCAATGTTTTTTTATATTTGTTTAAATCATTATTAGGCAACATGTTTTTCAATGGACATGCATTTCCAAACAAATCCCTCAAACCTCATTCACAAAACAAGTCTTAGCTGTCAAAACACATCTTTAAAATAAAACCTTTAACTTTCCTATCAATGTGCTCATTTCACCCCCAAAGGTGAAGTGCATGTTTCTAGAGTGCTTGTGTTTGTTGATTTATGATTCAAATTATGGCTTTATTGTTGTAATTTTTTGATTTCTTTTGGCCACCAATTATCTCCCAACATATACACATTGCCACTTTATCCATTCCCCTAATTCCACATTTGTTTACCCCCCATGTTTGGTAGGTGGGGTGCACGGACCCAAAATACTTTCACTAGGCCCTTCTCTTCTTCTCCTCGTTTGATACTTATCCCATTTTTTCACTTTTATGGCCATTGGAGGACAACTTGTGCGCTAATAGGGGAACTAACTTGAGTTTCAATTGTCTATAAATACGTAAACACCCTAGTTCATTTAGGCAACCATCCATCTACTTTCTACGTATGAGATATTTATATTGCGAAGTATCTACTATTTTATCAAGGCATTCAAGAAGTGTTTAAAATAAACAATCAAAGAAGGGAATTATTAAGCACTTAAAAGCATTTAGAGAAGCCAAGTATTCATTGAAGCGCTATAATTTGTATTAGAGACATATTGTAATACATTGATTTTTAGGGCTGAAAAATTATTGCATAATTTGGTTTTCAATATGAAGGATCTGATAAAAATCAAGATAAGTGTAACACACATTTTCTAAACAAAACCACTTTTTGGGAGGTTTAGATGTTTACAGCCCAATTAGGATTAAGGGAAAGAAAATTGCATTCCAAGCGATCAAAAAAAAGTTTCAAGAGAACTAAGTGTGATTTCCTGAAGGTAGAAATAGGGGAATCTAATCGTAAAAAAAAATCAAATTTTGATCAGTTTGTCCATACACGAAGTGATGGCCCTAGACTATAAGGTTTGGATAATATGCAAGTTGGACGACTATGCAATGTTTTTTTGGGTCCTTCTCATTTGCCAAAACACCCTTGATCTGCATTGTCAAAATAAATTGCCCTGTGAGTGGGGTCCTAGGTTGGTTTGTAGTTGTGCACATGAGAGTGTCAGTCTCCCCACCCATGTTCAATTCCTATCGATTGTATAAGGTCTTTACCATGACTCCTTGAATTAGGGTGAAGGTCTGGGGCCAATTGTAGAAGTTTGATGTGTGTTGTATATAACCAAATTTGTTTGCATGGAATATGGGCCATTAAAATTGAATAAGGAGGTAGTCCTCCCCAAACATAAAAAAAATTGATGGTCCTGCGATCATCAGATAAGCCAATGGGGATTTGGACACATCCCTATATATAATATCACCTAATATACAACACACATGCACGCACGCGCGCACACACACACACAGGCGCGCGCGCACACACACATAGACACCCATACACGCACACATACACACACACACCCATACACGCACACACGCACACACACCCATACGCGCACACATACACACTCACACACCCACACACCCAATACTAATTATTTTTAATTTATTTCCATATAATTTACATATTTCATGAATGTTAACATGTTATGTATCTCACTTTTTTTTGTGGTTTTCATCGAAATACCCATTAAAGGACCATAAGTAACATGAGGAGGGCCACAATCTTAAAATAAATGATGATAATATCAACGGTAGTAGTGCTTTGCGGCGTCGGCTGTCCTGGTCATAGGATCACAACACCCATACATGCATGTATGGGTGTGTGGTATACACAAAACCCAACAGTTAGATTTTTTGGTTTTGTTGTATACACATAGTGTGTATACCACAAAAAATCTATGATTTGAACCCGTGACCTCTCATATATTAGTGCACAGGCCTACCAATCCACCTAGCACCTGCCACATGCCACCATCTGAATTCATTTGTATTTATTTTGATGATGCCCGAAATATGTGTATACCACAACCAATGGGGCCCGCCTAGGCATGTATGGATGGGGCATGTATGGGGGCATATAACGCGAGGGTGTTATTCTGCCACCAGGATAGCCTTTGGCTTGCTTTGTACCCATCATAAAACCATTATATTTAAGAATCCATAAAATTGTACTTGCTAGACACATTGTACTCCTTGTAGTATACCATATTTAGATATTCACTATTGTACACATTGTACGATATTATTTTTTACTATAAACATTTTTCTTATTTTTTGAATATTTTTTTGTTTAATTAGTTTCATATAATTATTTTCACTATTAAATGTGTCACTGATATCATACTTGTGATTTTTTTGGTTTAAATTGTTTAATAATAATTGAAATTGAAGTTATAAATTAAATTAAAAACAATGAAAATATTGTTATTAATTTAATAACTAATCGCTGAAATATTTATTAATTATTAAATATTAATACTTGTTTTTTATTAATTATTTTTTGACACACACACACACATCATAATTTATCATTTATGAATTTCAACTTCAATTTTATGTCGCCTCTAAGATGTAATTTCGTCGAAATTATCATGATTTAATATATATTTGCAACACATTAACAACCATTTTATGATAAATGCACAAAATGATTATAACAGGTTTATGTCAACTTCACAACACATGAACCACTGTAAGTAAACGACAATCTTACGATAGATTTACGACACTTATCACCAACATTGTTTATTATATATCATAAATGTTACATTAGAACATCGTAAATGAGTTGTAATAATTTTGTTAAAAAATGTATTCAAACAAATAACCATGCCATATTATGTTTCAAAGGTGTTGTAAATAAAAACATTAAAAAAGAAATTGAACTATTGAAAATGGTTTCAAAGATGACATGAATATGACTTGAAATTCATCTTCAAAGCTAACTTAAAATGTTGGAAAAGTAGTAGTGTATGAAATCTTAGATATATTGTTGGATATTGTTCAATATTTTTAACGTGTTAGGTGGTTGCACTAGCTTGCAAAAACTAGGTTATTTTAGGAGTTTTTTTTATCATGATATATGAATAATCTAACTATGTATTGTTTATCTATTTGCAACATAACTCAGATGATTTGTTAGCTCTAGATGTAACAAAGGCAACTACTATGCAAAAAGCTTCAAAATTCGAAAGAAAAGCTTAAGAATTTTTTTGATAAAAAATCTCCAAAAAGACTTTCAAGATGGGAGAAATGGTTTTTTTATAAGATAAAGCAAGGGAGGATCCATGCAAGCACTACAAATTTGATTCCTGATGGTTAGGCCCTTTTAAGGTGGTTGTTGTTGTGGGTAGGAATGCTTTTCATTTATAGGATTTAGATTGAATTTGGATGTGTTTATAGTCAATAGACATCGCTACTCCACAATTTTGGTTAGTTTTATTTGTTGTTTTTTTTTCATTTTAGTTTGAATTTGAGTATTTCTTTTTGTTTTTCTATCAAATATGATCATATACAACAATATAAGTATTCATTGTGATGCAAGGTCAAAAATGAAATTAAACATATATATGTATGTATGTTGTGTTTTGATTAAATAATAAGATTGAATTGATTTCGAGTAACACGTTGATTTGTTTTGAGTTTGAGCGATGTATATATAGTGAAAGTACTTTATCTTTTAGATCTTGTGCACTAGTTTTTCCTAACACTGCCTTCTTGGACCCTCATAATCCTAGCTTTTCTCTTTATCCATTCCTTATGCCATTGATTCGGAGGACATTCTAGTCGTCAATTTTTTTTGAAACCTCCCTAAACTGCGACCACGTTGTAGAGCATTCTGAGCCCTTTCCGACGGTATGCAGATGTCCAGAAATGGAGTCCAGATGCAAAAGATAACGCCGGTCAAAGTTGGGTTTGAAAAGTGGAGAAAACTGGTCAACTGACAAATAATGCGTTGACACATGGAAAATTGGCAAAATTTAAAAATGGGTAAAAGTTGTATTTTTGAGCCACCGGTCTTCGACACATGAAAAATTGGCGGGCCTCGCTATTTGCTGGCTGGGGGCCCTCAGCCAGGTTCAACACACTCTTTTAACAGAGGGGTGCCTTGGCCTCTGACTCATTATATCGATGTTATGATATTGCTTTTATATGCCACATATTTCTATAACTCTGTGAATGTGGGATTTTGTTTGCATAGTTGAATTTTGCATTGCAGGTTATATATTGCATTGCACCTAGAGAGCTAGGGTGAGCTATTATCTATCTCGGTGGGGTGATCAACTCCCCATCAAGTTGATCACATTTCATTCCACATTGTTCGAGCAGTTTCGTAGTATATCCCAACAACTCATCGGATCCACATGACTAGGCCAAATCCTATCTTATCCATATTGACCGTTGTGTTTCCACATCTCCAGCTCAGCACCTACTACCGACGCAACAGATATACCTGGACAACTCAACACATGACTCGACCAACATATCGGTAGTCAAACTCATACCTTCACACTTAAACTGACAACACAACACCAATCAGCTTGGCCTTTAGCTTGGGGCATCTTCAACAATAAACGTGGCCAAATATTATGTTTGGCAACAAAACATTGCAAGTACGGCTAATGCCACACAATGGTAGGTTGGGCAGCCTAATTTTAAACCTCCAAGCAACCCCTCACATGACAGATGTGGGATTTTATCCCCACTTAAGCAAAACCGTCGGTGGAAAAATGGTAGGAGGGGGATTTGAACCCGCGACCCAGAGGGAACAAACCATGCGACTCGTTGATGTGCCAAATGGCTCAAACGAGTTAGAAAAACAACTCGTTGTTATTTAAAAAATAGTGTCTGCATGACCGTGGGAAAAAGAGTAGGGGAAAATTGCATTCAACCTCATATTTGGAGCACTTAGATGCCGAATTTGGCCATGGTGTAAAAATGAAAGTTGCTCAGAATTCCGAGAGGAATCCAAATATGTGATTAATTTTTCATGGAATTATTCAAATCTCCATTTGTAGGTGTTTTTCTAACACAATTGTAGGGGATCACATTGTGAAGACACTGCAGAGGCCACAAATGGACTTGTGAACGTTATTATGGTAAATTGCAGAGCTCCCAAAGTTTAATATCAACCCATTTACAGGTTTCAAAGGTCTATTGGTCATTAGTGAAGGTAAAAATTGTACTTCATTGGATTTAATAGATTGATTCACTTTTCGTGAATCTAGAGACGTAGCCTATGGGTGAACTCCGTTATTAATTTCATTTTGTGGATGTTTTCATTTCAGTTTTGATGAAGCTTTTGATAAGATAAAATTAGTAATATGGATTTTTATTTATTTGATTAAGCAATTCATTGTAAAATGGGGAATGGACTTAAGTGAACTTTCAATATCCATAATCCACGATGGAATAAGTGAATGCACATTTCAATTTTGAGTTTAAAACTCAGTTTGAGCTGCATATATAAAACAGAGAATTAATCAGTTTTGGAGTGTTCAATTCCGGAAAATTGACGTTAATTTTGAGATCCTTGTAAACGATTAAAAGTGCAAAAATTTTAACACCCGTTTTTGGATCAACCATGCTAGTCAAACACTCCACCCCTTAGTTGTGTAAAATATTAAAAAAAATCATACATAGGCACATCAAGAAACAATTATACCTAGTTGGGCTTTTAAGATGGATTCTCATAGATGAATATGATTGGAGCCTTGTGTTATCTTTGAAATAGGCTCAAGGTTGCCATTGTTATATTGCCAAACTTTGTGTCTATCACTTTTCAAAATATTGTATAATTTGATCCTAAGGTTTCTAAGTGTTTATGAACTATATCATTTGATTTCTAGGGAGAGCCAATTTATTTATTTAGTCATTAAATTTAGTTGCATTCATGTTTTTCTTGATCATAACTAATTTTTTGATGTTTTGCACCCATTTTAAGTTTAGTGGTAGTTTTCATGTGGTTGACAACATGCATCTCATTCCAATGAAGTCAGGTTATATTGTTAGTTTAATTACAACCATGGACTGTCGACACTAAAATTTTCCTCCATAATTTCTATTTCATTAATGTATGTATTAGGAATAGAATGTTGTTAAGTGTAATGGACCCTAAATCAAGACTTGTAAACACTAAATCACACACTTGGGTACATTTCTAAGTCCTAATCACATACTACTATTCATATGATTCATAAGCGAGAAAAATAGTTATTGATTCGTCAGAGTGGATTTCTTATCCTATCTTAGAGATAAGATGGATAAGCCTGTAAGTTCTATAAATAGAGAGGCTACCCCCGCTCATTTAGCATAGAAAGAAGTAGTGAGAAATATTGTAAGAAGTGTGCAAAGGACATCTATCAGTTTGGTCTTTTTAATTGTAAAGTTTCTCCCATAGTCTTTTTGAAGTTTTCTCTTGGGTGAGATCTGTACACACCCTACAACCTATTTTGATCTTCATTGCTTTATGTTTATTGACTCTAGACACCAGCACCCAGGCACCCTCGTCCACTCATCTATATTTGGCCTCTCTTCTATGCCTTTTAGATTTTCATCTTTGGTATTGCACACCCCACTACCTAATCTGATCTTCATTACTTTATGTTTATTGACTCTAACTCCCCCAGGCACCCTGTCCCCTTTGGGCGTCTTTGTATCTTACTCACCTCTTTTGGGCCTTTTTTATCTTTTGGGCATCTTGTTTTCTTATGGGTCGGCCTTTTAGTTGTCAATTAAAAAATTTAAACAAGGGAATCATATAAATACAAAGCTATGTAACCATAATAAAGGACCAAACTCTAAGCATATACTATTATCACCTAAGGTTGCATCTAAAGGCATTATAAGATCATCAAGGCATCCATCTAGCACTCACTCAAGGCACAAGGGACTACATTTTCTGCATACACGCATACGAGGGGAAGCTTATTTTTCCATTCACACATCTATCTACATTGCCACATCTAGCTATTTATTTCTATCAAGTAAATCTTGCACAAGATCTTCCTAGGGCACGATTCTACACACACACACACAAAACTACATGGAGTCTGAAATGTAGTCCAGTGCTCAGTCGTAAGATCATTCAGTTGGGTGACTTTCGCGGTCAGTACGACTCCCCATTTGCTTATTTTTCTGTTTAGGATTTGATGTGTTTTGGGGTTTTGCAGGAGATCATTTGTTTTGTAGTTTATATGCGAAGCCTGCAGACATAATGTGACACGCATGTGATTAACAATGAAGGTTAGTGACCACCTTGTGACACAAGAAGAACCATATTCCAAGAATTTTTGTAGTCACAGGCACCTACCAGAGGTCTTTGGCACCTATGCAGCCTAGCCCCTTCCTAGGAGCCATGGTCCAACTTATTTTGACAGTCACAAAATTTCCTGAACACAGTTACAATAGTCCGTCCTCCTGTTTCATCATTTTTCCAGCCCAACATACTTTGGGATCGAGTGAAAAATCAACTAAGTCTCTTATTCCCTCTATTGCACATAGGGTTTTGAATTCTATTAGCTTATTGCTCGTGTTATATCTATGCTTTAACATTTTACTATCATATTAGGGTTTTACAAAATTTTATTTTTGTTAAATCATTTGGTGAACCCATCACTTGAACCCACCTTTACTTCTAGGTATTTTATCATCTATGCATCATGGCTTAATGTTATGGACCATTTACTGAATCCCACCTTAAAAAGGTCAATGATCATCTTGTTGAACATCCCCAAGATCTAGATATGATTTTATTCACTACTCGTGAAGGGGGCACCAATATTGCTGAGCTTAATGTTCCTTCATCCATTCTCGCTTCTATGCCTATTGCTACACAACCCCCTACTTCCACCCTTCCACCTACTTTGAATGTTCCCATATCTATTCCTACCCCCACCAACCACTTCATTCCGTCTCTTATTTCTCACACGTGGAAAGTTTCTTCCGCTGACACTCAAGACCTAGCCTCTCTTTATCAAGATCTCCAAGTATAAATTCGTCAACTTCAACATGTCACTTCTCGTGCATCTCCATCTCTTGATTCCACTTTACTCCTTCATACTCATTTCACACCCACCATTTCCACTTATGCACTTCCTTCAAATTTCATCACTCCTAAGCTGCCCACCTTCAATGGCCATGGTGACCCTCAAGAGAATCTCTAAACATTTCACGTGGCATGTCTAGATTATGCAGATGATCATACTTTACTAGTAAAGATCTTTCCTAGAAGCCTCCAATATTATGTTATGCGTTGGTTCTTTGATCTACCTGTTCATTTAGTAACATCATTTATGCATTTATCCTATGATTTTCTCATTCATTTCTCTATCAATATCAGTTTTAAGATATCTTATGCCCAGCTCACATAAATCAAACAAGGATCTAAAGAGCATCTAGCAGATTATGTCTTACGATTTAAGAACAACTTAGCTAAGATGTCTAATGTACTCGTGGACTCATAACTTCAATATCTATTTGTCAAAAGTTTCTTACCACCTTTATAAGAGAGTGTCATCTTTGAGACATCTCCTTCATTTGATCAATTATGTCATACTCTTAAATTACGTGAAGGAAAACTTATCTCTATGGGAAAATTCAAGTACCATGATCAAGCTTCATCATCTTCTAACCGATTTCCAAGAAAATAAAATTTCAAGCAATCTACTAAACCTATTGAAGCAAAAGCTACTGTCAACGTTGTCTCTACTCCTGAAAAACTTCAATGACAGCCTCTGAAGCATACATTTACTAAATTTCCTTGTGGTCTGCATATTCTATTGCCGCAACTTATTGAGAGAAATATTATTATGCTTCCTTCTCCGCTTAATCTGGACCCATCTCATCCTAAAGGCCACAATTATAATGAAAATTTTGGATGCGACTATCATCAATGCATTGGGCATTCTACTGATCGATGTTTTAAACTCAGGCATCTCATTCAAGTTCTTATCGACAACAATGATATCAAGCTTCCTCAACCTTCAACATCTACGCCAATCAATGTGAACAAAAAACTAAAAATATTTAATGATCCTCTTGGTAAGCATTACAAATAAGCTGACTCTTCTGCCAATCATACATATCGTGTAGTTTCTCCTCCTTCATTGTGGCCCTTGATTTCCTAGTTGCGCATGTTGATGCATCTTCACAATTCATTGTATTGTTTAATCACGATTATCATGCTACATTCTCTTCTGACACATTACATATCAATGCCTTTTTTGGGCCTCATGATATCAATAATACAATGATTGAACCCTAAATTCATATGAGTGTGTGCTCTATGGCACTTCTTGTTGCTATTAACTATGCTCTCTCATATTTCGTATCCAGTACCTAAATCTTATAGTTATGTCAAGATTCCAGTTATAGTTGCTCCTCTTACCATGCGTGTGCCATTTCTTGTGGCACCTTCAATCAAAGGGTGTGACATGCTCTTAGGACTTCTGTAGCTATGTGCCACTCAAGCCATCATTTCCATAAACCACCTGTGTCTAAAATTCGTTCACAACAAGCAAGCTATCACCATCAAGGGTGTTCTGCCATGCACACTATGGCCACAACCTCCTCTTGAGGTTGTCATTGTACTCTCTAGAGCATCTAGGTCCCCTGGACCTCTCAAATATAAGGCATAATTTTCTACTAACTCTCCTATTTGCACATGGCCTACTTAGTCTCATCGATCCACTAGTCCATCTCATCAGCCTAGGTCCACTACTCAGATGACTCCTTCACATCAGTACACATAACCTCCCTGGTCTCCATCACATAGGTGCACATCACCTCCTCACTCTCTTTAACATAGGTGTTCATCACCTCCTAAGTTTCATGCACACATGTCTCATTCACTGATACATCATCTATCTCCTACATCACCGATCTTAGAGCATGGTCATACGCCTTTATCTCCGCAAGCATCGGGTGGAGGATCCTTTCCCTTCACTTTTGTTGGATAGATTCCTCACCATCATATAATCGGGGGGAATCATGCTTATTTCCCCCTCCTAGCATTCTAACGTGTCTTACATATCCATTATTACACTTCGTGCTTCCCATCTAGTCTTTCTTATTCATCGTACACACATTGAAACACACAACTTGTATTGTCATTACCCTATGACACACTCTAGTTCCACGGTTCATACTCAACTACTGAGGGTCTAAATTTGAAATGAACCTCACCACATATACACTTCTCACGCTCTACGCTTCATTGATCAATATTTCTAGTGCACATGCTCATTTAACCAATTCCCGATGTGATGCAGGTGCATCAGTAGGATGTCATTGAGTGGTCATGTTTTGGTTAGAGCCTAGGTTGTTTTAGAAACAAATATTGTCATTTCCCTCCAACTTTTGTATATAAATTTTCAAACTTGGCAATTTGTGTGTAAAAGCCTAAATAAGGCCTATTTGTTGTATGAAGACCAAAAATAAGTAAAATCAAAACTTAGAGATCTTATTCCCATGTGGAATCAACCTAGTAAGTAGGTTTAAGAGTTGTTAAGTTCTTTTCTTAAGCTAGGAGGAGGTTGAGTTATCTTGGGAGGTTGTTGAGTGAAGATAGGAAGTGGTTTTAGGATGCTAAATTGGGAATTTTGGTTTTTAGTATGTAATTATCTTGTGGAGATGAATGATATAGGCATATGAAGCATGAATAAAACTAATATTGAAGATTGCAATGAGTTGATAATGTAATTGGCAAGATTTTTCTATGTTTCCAATGCATCTTTGATAGTGTTCACGCACAGACCAAGGCTAGGAAGGTGAGAGTCAAAATTTTAAGGTTTGAAGGCTGACTATGATGATTGGAGAAGTTAGAGGGCATCATCAAAAGCCCAATAAAATTGATTTGAGGTCTCGAAACCTCGGGAATCATTATGTAGGCTAGATTGTTCATTCGCTGCCCTCAAACTAGGGCTTGCTAGATTTGGGGATTGGTATGGTTAAAAATATAAAATTTTGAAATTCTAATGTATTTATGTCATCTAGCATTGGTTGAAATTTCAGAGTCAAACTCCACTAGTAAGGGTGACTTTCTCAAGACCCTGTATTCTAGGCATGCACTTTACTAGTCTGGATTGTACAATGAGGATTTTAGAGATGTTCAGTGCATATTAAGACCAAATACCATTTGGTGGAGCTAAGAAATGTTGCATTTCACTTGTTTAAAGGAGTTAGAAGGTTGTATTAACCCCATGAATCTGTACACTCATCTATAGCCTTAATAAAGACCTAAATAGGTTTAAACCAACCCTATGACAGTTGGAGAAGTACCATTTTGTACAAAAGAGTAGGTAGTGCAAGTTGGAATCATGTTAGGCCTCCAAAAAGGGTCCCTTAGATCAATCATGAGAAAGTGAGGTTATCTCAGAGATAGTTGGGATTTAGTGCCATTTGTGTATAGGAAGGCTACTAGGCAATAAAACTAGTATGAAGGAATTGAGAAAAAAAAAGCAAGGGTATGGTAGAGTTTGGAGGTCTAGTCACATCATAGTAAGTTAGACTAAGTGTTTCATGGATGTTGAGAGTGAATCAAAGCCCTAAGCACAATATTGGGCTATATAACCATTTCTAGCCTATTAGGCTAGTTGAGAGAAGAAATGGTGATAAAAAGAATTCAGGGGTATGAACGAGATTGCAAGGATAATAGAATGTTCAGGAGCAGGAGTTTGACCTATTGGAGATATGAAGTTACAACATTGACATGATGGAGTCATGATGGTAAAGAATATGAATTGTGAGTAGAGTATGGAGATGAAGTGTTTGAGGATCTAATAAAGTAAGAGGAGATCTAGTAAATAAAATGCATGGTGAGGATAAGTGTTAAAGCATAGGGCAGATTGAGAGGTGTAATGATCTCAGGTTGAACTCACAAGTACAAGAAGTTGCATAATGGAGACAAAGGTGGAAGAAGTCAAGTGTGAGTGGAGTGGATCAATAACCTAGAAAAAAACAAAGTGTAATGCTCCTAACAAAGAGAATATCAATATATGCTGACTAAGATAGAGCAGAGGAGGTTGATCAGCTAAAGTCAAGGTATGAATTCCATGTTTTCTTCACATATGCTTGAATGAGGTTGTATAATGGAATGTGCCTACAATTTATACTAGGTAAATATAATGATCTACATCAAGAAAGTGCTTTTAGCTAGATCCTCTGAGAAAGGGCTGGATTGAGAAAAGAGTCATGCATGGTTAAGGCGATGGTAACCTACACAAGAACAAGGTCAAAGTAAAAAAGGCCCTTGCAAAATGATGACACACTCTTGTTCTATGGTTCATTCTTGACCGTTGATGGGTCTTTTATAAATGAATCTCGTCTCATACATACTCATACACATTCACTCAGGGGGCATGCTACTCCTATCACATTCACATTACATATCATTCCATTTCACCCATTCACAACATACTACATATTTTGGTTGCACATACTCTTGCTTACTTATGCTTACATGTACACTTTATTTCACACTCTAGACAAATATTTTTTATGTCATTATCTTTATCATATACACATGCATGTTCACTTGTTCTTTAGTTGTGAATGTAGACTTTTTACATAGATATTTAACACGCAACATGGATGCTTGACACTGTACCTCTTACTAGTCCCACTGAGGCTCCTAGGGGCATCCACTTTCGTAAACATGACTTGTGCTATTGTTTCATTTTATAATTCTTCCTATTCTTACTAGCACACTACTCTATTAATATATACAGGTTTTGACATAATTTTCATCTTTCTAACATGCTAATGGGTGCTTCATGTGAAAAATTTTCTTTATAAGAACTATTTGCTACCATGGTTGTCATATGTCTTGCTTGTTCATTGCTTGTATGCTTTTGGCTGCTTCGGCCCTAATTTAATTACGAAATTGTGAGCGATGTCCCATGTTTGAAACTCACTTTTCGTGGTCTACATTGTCTTCCATCTTAATAGATTACACATTGTATTCTATATGTATATTTTTCTTGTTTGCATTAACACATTTCCTAGCCACTTTGTTTGTATGTGCCTTGGTTTCTACTATGCACATTCCATCCTCATACAGGGTATCAGTTTTAGATAAGTATTTGGTCATCTTCTTTGGGTCACATCCTCCTAGCAACATCGCATACACCCCAAATGAGGGGGGAATACATTGGGTGAATCAATCACCCCATAGAACAATACACAGTCACATTTGAAGCCTGCACAGTATAGGAATAGAGTAGACATATAGTCACAAAACAACCTAGATTTTGACTTGGGTCCTCAGCACAACATAGACACCAACACCTAGATACAGACCAGAGAGCCTAGGCGCTCTTGACCTTTCATGGGAATCTATGACTAGGGGGAAGTTAGAATTACTTTCTTAGATTGGCACAATTTTCAGCAGTTCATAGAGCGGTTTTCTCACTACAGGCACAATCCTCCAGTAATCAGAATGCATTCTATCTCCTTTTTCTACTTGGATCGAACTAGATCAAATATGAAACAAAGCAGGATCACACCATCTATAGTGGTGTATAAAATTTTGAGAAGTAGTCAGGGATGGAGAATAAAACTAGACATTTCTTCCCAACACTCTTCTGTCGTGGCGTGAGATCTCCCCAAAAACTCATTCTTGGCATGATATTTCCCAAAAAACTCACTCTTGGCGTGAAATCACCTAAAAAAATCGCTCTTCAGCAGTATTTTCATGACACTTTATATCCTTTTCACTTGTCACAGATCAAGTGCACATGTTCCTTTTATTACTTTTTCACATTTTTACATACTTTTGCATAATTTCTACATATTTTTTCATAACACATGACTTTGAATACTCTTTTGATCTTCTTTTTGCAGGTCTGTCCTTACGAGAAGCAAAAGTCACAAGCACAACACATTAGCAAGCACGAGCGACAACAAAAATAGGTACAATGTGACACAATATATACACTTCACCCCTTAGGTCACTTCCTCTTTCTTAGCATCCATGTTTCATATTTTATCACTCCACGTTTTCACTTGTCTCTCGACACACTTTCACCATCAATCTACATGGTTATTAGGTACACATCTCTTATCTACTTTATGTTATCAATTATTCACTCAACATCATAAAGTGGGGAAAAATGTAGACACTAAATCATGCACTTGGGTACATTTCTAGGTGTTAATCACATACAACTATTCATATGATTCCTAAGCGAGAAAACTAGTAATTGACATCTATCTTTGGCCTCTTTTTGTCCTTTCTGGTTTCCTCTTTGGTCTTACACACCCCAAAACCAAATATGATTTTCATTTCTTTATCTTTATTGACTCTAGACACTAGTGCCCAGCTAGGACGCCAACACCTAGGTGCCCTCATCCCCTCTGGGTGCTCCTGATCTCTTTGTATCTTACTCACCTATTTTATCTTTTGGGCATCTTGTTTTCTTACGGGTCGGCCTTTTAGTTGTCAATGACGAAATTCAAACAAGGGAATCATATAACTACAAATCTATGTGACTATAATAAAGGACCAAGCTCTAAGCATCTACTACCATCACCTAAGGTTGGATCTAAATTCATTCTAAGAGCATCAAGGCATCCATCTAACACTCACTCAAGGGATAAGGGACTACATTTTCTACATACACACATAGGAGGTGATGCATGACCATCAACTCTAGGATATGTATAGGTACGAAAACATCCATTTTTGGTTTGAAAGTATGTCAGTAAGGTTCTAGAGGTCATTAGGTGGTATTTAAGTGTGTTAGTAGGATTCTAGACCTCTGAAATTTCAAATTACTCATTTTCCCTCCAAAAGTGCAATATGAGTATTGGAGGCATATTTTGGTTTGATTATGTAAGTTTGACTTAGTTAGGTGTTTTTAATGTGCTCTTGGATCTTGAAAACTTGTTAAAGGGTGAGATGAGGTACAATTGGGTGTCCTAGGTTTTCTCAAGGAGTTAGAAGTCATAATTATGGGTTAATTTGTTATGTCTTGGAGTATACGTGAAAAATTCATTGTTATATGAAAGAATAAACATGAAACTAAGAGGACTAGATGTTTCTATTCAGTGGGAAACTGAATGAAAGACATATAAATGTGAAAATGTAACTGAATCCCTCATTCCATCCAGATGAGAATCAAAGTTTGTGAAGTTTCAAGAAGAAGTATTGAAGGAAAAACCGAGTTTTTCTCTATTTCTTTGCACATTTCTTGAATATATTGAGTGTTCATGCTATGGTGTTTGATATTAGAGTTGTGTGAGGAGATAATATAGAGTTAGACAGAGCATTGGTGTTATTTTACATTGATTCTTGTAGGTAATATATATATAAATTTGGACTTGAATCTTAATGGGCTTAGAGGATCTTAGCATTTTTCAAGTAGTAACTGACTTGGGGGAATGATTTTTAGTGTTTTAGAGGTGATTTGATAAGGAGATACCCTATTTCCAAGCACTGTGTTTGAGAAATTCGAGTGCACAGTCAAGTCCACTACATAACTACCATAAGAGGAAAGGAAAGGATAAGTTGAGAGGCATGAGAAGGGTTTTTCAATCTTGAAACCTTCAAATTTGAAGAATATACACATGTATGATTAAAGTATCCATTTGAAAGTTGTTAGTCTTTGTTTATAAGGAGATAAGGTGAGTAATCAGGGTTGACTTTCTCATTGGTGTGAGAAAAGATCTCTTCACTGTCATTGAAAAAAGGTGAAATAGGTATAAAAGAGTATGTGCTAGTATATGGGGTTAGCAATACTGTATGTATAAGAAAAGTAAAGTAACCCTCCTTAGAAACCCTTGTTGACTTCATAAACCTTGCACGCACAGAGTGCCCTTGGAGGAAAAGGGAATTAAATGCGAGTTTGCTAAATAATCTTGAATTATTGGTAAGGAAGGTATGTAGAGCCCTTGGAGATAGTGCTTAACCCAAAATATTGGGATTTGAATCGATCCACAAATAAAGTTGTAAGCAAAATAACATTCTCAAGCTTAACTGTATATTATAGTTAAGTTGTTGCTAGGGAACGAGTTTAGGATAATTCAATCATTGAAGTTAGTCTCAAAACTTTCAAGAAATCTTGGTATGGCTTCATTCTTGAGGGTTTTAAAGGAATTTATCAATTTCACTATTAGGTTTTGGAGTTACAAACAATAGTTGGGCATGGAATACAAAAACCCAGTCTAAGACCTAAAAGGAGTGACCCATTTACAAAGGAAGTAATATTTACCTGTAGGGATCAGAATTGAAATTTCTTACCAAACAACCAGAGCTTAAGGGGTGCTCTAAAACATCTATTTTGTCCCTGGATACCTCTGATACAAGAAGATACGAAGGACAATATACTATTATAGGGCTAGTTGAAACTAAAGAGCCATAAGTAAGAAAAGTAGTTTTACAAGAGGAGCTTAGGGAATCAAGAGATAAAATTTGGGGTGCATATCAAGCATGAATAAGAATCTTGGAAAGTGAAGAGATAAACTCGAGAGTGGTCTTAGAAGTCTATACCCCTATATGGTACCAATACACATTGTCTCAAGAAGGAAAAGGACAATTTTTCTAAGAGAGATTAGTATTGTAATTGTAGTGGTTTGAATCATTTTTGATAACCATTCTAATTGTGTTTCAAGGTGTGTGAGTAGGGTAGTTGACAAAGGGAGTAATAAAAGAAGCTAAAACCCAAATTTGGATATTGAAGAAAGAGGTCTAGTTAAAAATCTTGAAGAGAAAAGTGAGAAAGGTATAAGCCAAGTAACTGTGGATGAAAAGTGAGTTATTGGAGGCTTTAAGTACATCAGGGGTAGAGTGTATGTAGGTTTTGGAAGTAGAGAAAGGTGAGTAAAGCATTGGGATTGAGTTAAAGGATTAATGTTATGTCAATTGGAGTTAAGGAAAATAGTAATGAAAAGGAGGGATTGTTTAGAGTATAGGAAGAGTGGATTGTCTCTTGACCAGGGACCATTATGATAAGTGAAGAGGCATGGTTGCTAGGGTGTGGAATAGGATATAGACCTTGGAAAGTCATCTAAGGTAAAATTGGTGAAAATTTGCATGGATAAGCCATTTTTAGGCATCTAGTTAAGCTTGATGATTCTCACATTGTAGAGTAAGGTGGAATTGGTTTTGTAAACCTTATGATGAGTGATTTACTGGTTGTTTATGTTTCTTGGCTACATCAAGAGGGGAAGTTCATTTTTCCATTCACACATATATCTACATTACTGCATCTATCTATTCCTCGTTATCAAGTGCATCTTACACAAGAGCTTCCTAGGGCACGATTCTACACACACACACAAAACTACATGGAGTCTGAAATGTAGTGCAGTGCTCGGTCATAAATTCACTCATTTGGGTGATTTTCGAGTTCATTCTGAATCCCCATTTGCATATTTTTCTTTTTAGGATTTGATGTGTTTTAGGATTTTGCAGGAGATCATTTGTTTTGTAGGTTACAGGTGAGAATCCTGCGGACATAGTGTGACACACAGATGATTAATAGTGAATGTTAGAGACTACCTTGTGACACAAGAAGAACCAGATTCTGAGAATTTTCATAGTAACGGGTGCCTACCAAAGGTATCTAATGCCTAGGCGACCCAACCCCTTCCTAGGCGCCCTGGTCCAACTTATTCCGACAGTCACATAATTTCCTGAGCGTGGTTATGACAATCTGACCTCCTGTTTCATCAGTTTTCTAGCCCAACATACTTTGGGATCAAGTGTGAAATCAACTAAGTCTCCTATTCCCTCTCTTGTACTTAGGTTTTCAAATTCTATTAGCTTATTTCTTGTGTTATATCTATGCTTTAGTGTTTTATTAACATATGTGACTCTGAAATATCCTAGAGTTTTATAAAAATATATTTTTGTTAAATCAAGATCCACATTTGTATTTTTGGTGAAGTTGATTGTTTCTCATTCTATGTTGACTATGTATTTTTCACCTTGGGTGACATTGGCTTAACCATTTATGTGACGTTGCTAGTGCATGGTGATATGGTACTTTTTTTTAACAATTTAAGTTCTTGACATTTTTGTGATATATGATAATGACATTGTTGTTTAGTGACTGTTGAATAGATTTGTGATTAGCTAAGGCTTATTGCAACATTAGACATTTGGAAATCATCAATTTTTTCAAAAGTTGAAAATATGGATTTTAGAGTTGAAGTGATACTTGGAGTATATGGTTTTAAATGCCAAATTTGATTGATATTTCTGTGTCAATTTACATGATTTTTATAGACGCTACAAGATTTCGAGGTTTTAGCATCAGAATTATTGCTTTCAAAGTCTAGTTTTTTTATTTTTTTAGGTCTTCAACACAATATTTTTTTTATGCTACATTACGTCAGAATCCTAATGTTAACAGACACTTTTTAATGAGTTTTTTTGGTGGTGGCGCTATATTAGAAAATCACAAAGCCTTTGTTTGTGCGAATGATTTAGCATTAAGAACTGGGTGAATAATGATCTTAGCATCAAGAATAGGGTAACCAAGAATAGGGTGGTTAATGAACTTTGATATTTTTCATTTTTTAATATAAATAAATCTTAAATACTTTTTGAAAAAGTATAAATTTGTTAGGGTTTGTCTATTTTTTATTTAAATAATGCAATTTAAAGTGGTGTTATATAAGCATTCGTTAAAAAATGGGATGATTTGAAATTTTCAAGACTTGAATAAATAGTGATTTTTCTTATATAATTACAATTAAGTTTTCATATTATATTAAAATTTAATATGTCCAATATAAATTGTAATAATATAATTGAAACAATTAATATTGCATCACTATTTGTAGAAAATGAAAAATTATTGAAATGTTATAAATTTTTTTCAAATTTTAACGCAATCGTAACAATGTTTGTAAAACTAACATCATTTTAGTAAAAGAGTTCATGTACAAAAAAATAAATCAAATATATTGCTTCAACACTTTCATCATAATTATTATAATTCTTCATCATTACCACTGTCATATTTTTCATTTACATTGTTGTCACTTTCATTGTTCCCATTATTGTCCTCATCGCAAATCATTGCCTGCATTCAAAATTAAATTTTAAATCCATTTTCAAATATAAAAAATAAAATAGTACTTTGAAAGTGAAGAAGACAATGTTTTAAAAATGTATAATATTAATTTGACATTATACTTACATGATAACGTGACTACTAGCTATTGATTTCTTACTAAAATATTTTTTCCTGCATTGATGATTTTAGTTATTAATGTCCAACTTTCCTTCAATGCCACATGTATGTTAGAGATGACTTGATTTTATTTATTTTTTGGATAGAAGAAAAAACAACATAGAAAATTATAACTATCAATTTCACTCATATTCTTCATATGTCGGGGACCATGTGACTAACATATTTCTTTTTAAAACATTTGTAAGGGTTTTTCTACAATTTCAAAATAATTTAAGCTTTTAATATAAAAATGCAAAATGGAGACTTTGTCATTAAAAAAATAGACTAATTCAAATAAAATATTACAAATCAGAAATCTAAAAAAGAAATACAAATTATTAAAAATATCAAACTCGATTCATAATAAAATATAATGAGTCAAATACAATATCATTTACTATTAGGACAAAATATGAAAAAATTGAGTTGGTCCCCTTTAGAAGTGTTTAAGTAAAGTAAGAAGTTTGGAAAGATATAAAAATTTGCTCTTTGAAGTATTTTTAGTGTTGTGCGGGTAAATCAAATATTTCTATCCCTCATGTCCCAAGTGCTTCCGGGCCCCCAGTTCCCCGATTTACCACTTTCTCTGCAAATGCTATGCTTGTGTGGATTTTTTGGATATTTTTGTTCCATATGTCCCAAGTGCGCCCAAGCCTCTTGTTCCCCGATTTTCCACTTTCTCCGCACTACACTACTTGTCGGGTTCATCGGCTATTTTTTTCTCATGCGTCCTAAGTATTGCCGAGCCTTCTGTTCCCTGATTTTCCAATTTACCCGCATCATCAACTTTCTCGGGTTTGTGCGTCTTTCATGTCCCCGCGTCCCATGGACCATTTGTGCTCTTTGGACCCACTTTTCCCGCATCGGCCGAATCGGCTCCACGCGTCCCTCGCGTCCTAATGTCCCATGGACCATCTGTGCTCTCTGGACCCGCTTTCTTCACACTCTTCTTGGATCAGGTATTTCAGCTTTGCGCGTCCCTCACCTCCCAACGTCCCATGGACCATCTGGGCTAAGTTTTTCCACTTTTTCCTTTTTGAGTCGGTGTGAGGACTATTAATTGTGCTTTTATGATTTTCTCTCTCCTCGCGGATATTTAAAGGGGATGACCATTCATTCATTTTTCACCTTGCCTACATATTTCTCCTCACTTGTATTTATGAAAAATTAAGCCATTGCCCGCTTGCGTCTATGCTTCCATATCTTCTCTTGCAGGGATTATTTTGAGACTGTGTTTTCACTCCGTTGAAAGATTTTCCCTCCTACCTCTATCACGATGAAAATGCAATATCAAGGGCACAAACACCTCCCTTCCTTGGAAACCTATGTACCTGAGATTGGTGACAACGAAGCTCGACATCTAGATCTTGATGATTTCTGGAATAGATTGGGATGCGACAGCCCTACCCCCATTGCTCAGATGATCAAAGATAGCAGGATTGCATTTGCTGCAGGATTTCCTATTTCTATGCAATGTGCGGATACTGTGCTCGCATGTGGTGCTCATTTCAGTCCTGAGTCAAAAGAAATTATTGATGTTCATGGTGAAGTGGTTGAACGCTTGGATTTTGAGGCCATCAGTACTACCCTATGTATTCTAGTAGTAGAAGGAACCAACACTCTCACCCTCGCCCAAGCACAAGAGTTGTTCGATCATTATAGCGAGAAATACAAAGCTAGGGTGGCCAACTCTTGGTTGAAGAACCCTAAAAAGGGGGCATCCTGACTTTCAAAAACATTTTTTAGGGTTTACTTCAAAGAAGATCTCTCAGAAATTATCACCCTACTTGCTAGAATCACGGGGATGCCTTCTACAAATGAATTTCACTATTGGATGTGTCCTTTCATCAACATCATTTGTGAGGGTAAACAAAATTTGAATTGGAGCGAGATCATTTGTGAGAATTTGACAGAGCAGCTAGAGAATGTTCATAGAACCTGAACATTCTATATGACCTCCTACCTCATGTACACCCTGGCAGCCTCCAGGGAATGGCTTGGCTTCACTTTTGTTGTAGACAAGAAATATGCCCCCATATATGAATATTGTCCTCAATTCACCCTCAAAGTCAACAACCATAATTTCAGGAGGGTTAATGATGCATTCACCATGTACATTGTAAGGCTTCTGGAGGGTGACACTGCTAGGAGATTTTCTAAAGAAGCCAAGACTTTGATATATAAATATGGAAGCTTCTTCACTGAATTAAGAAAGTTCTGCTATATTAGGTTGGCTTATTTCGAGGGATCACCCTTAAAGATACCCATGTTCTGCAATGATAAAATGGCTCTGGTTGAGATTTGCAGGAAGCTGGATAAACTTCACCAAACCTGTAGAGATAAGAAGATTTTTGGCATTCATTTCCCTATCTCCCTGGGAAATTATACATGCAAGACAACCTTGGATGCACAAAATATTGATAGGACTATTGCTCCTCTCACCATTCATTTCTTCAAATCCAGAACTTGTTTTGACATCAAGGGCTATATTGCTGAGAACCTTAGAATAGTTTACTATCATCACTCCAACACTGAAGATTATTGGGCTGACTGTGTAGATGATTTTGAGGCAAGAAGAAGATATTTCAGCAGATTCTCTCTTCAACAAGTCATAGACTTCAACCTCTATAAAGTTCCTGAAGTGCTCGAAGATGATGATGAAGATTTATAGTCTATTGAATATGAAAGGTCTATTCAACACACCCCTCTAGAAACCATTGATTGGTTTGTGAAAGAGAAAGATGATTTGAAGGAGGTAATTAACCCTGTCATTGTAAGAACCAAACTCTGGTTTGATAGGAAGATGCAAATCTTCAGGGAAAACAAGGCCAAATCCTCTTCACGAGAAACCTCCTCCCCTAGGAAGGAGGAACATACACCCAACATGGAAGCACTTGAACAATCTACCCCTTCCTCTTCGGTAAAGGTGCCAGAACAATCTACTCCATCTTCTTCGTTGAAGGTATATTTAAAGAAAGGTAAGGCCATTAAACAAGAACCAGTTGAAGAAGAAGTTCTCATGGAGCAGCCTGAAGTCCCTGTTGGGCTAGAAAATGTCAATTGTTCTAAGTGAAGATGATAGTGAAGAGATGAAGGGAAAAGAGACAACCCCTATCATTGCTGTTGAGATTGAAAATGAAGAACAAATGACTGAACCTCTCAGTTTGGTTGATACTCCTTCCAAAGATCTCTCTGAAATTGTGCCAACTTCTCCACTAGAGACATCAGTAGTACAAACACTAAGTGCAATGAGTTCACTTGCACTTGGACCTATTGCCCCTACTTCTTCTTCTTCTTCCTTTGTTTGGGTTCAACCTTTTGTTGATAATAAGAAAAGGAAATCCTCTTCTCAGGTGATAGTTCCCAATTTTGATGTTGTGGCAGCTCTACTCAGTACTACTCCTCCTCCTCCAGCAAAGAAAGAAAAGACCACCTCTAGGCTAGTGACAGATTCAAAAGGTCAGTAGTTCATGGAGATAGCTAAGCCTAAGGTGGATAAGGAGGAAAAATATCTTTTGATTTCTGACTTGGAGCTTACAAGATTTCCACTGGGAGAATCCACACCTGAAAGTGAGGTCCATAACCTTAGAGAAACCATAACCAGAGTCATTGAACGAGTGGAGAAAGGAAAGAAAACTATGGAGCAATTGGAAGAACATAACCAAGTTCTTTCCAACTTCATAAAATCATTATTGGCAAAAGATGAAGTCTTGGATCCAACTCCATTGGCCACTCTTCCACCTCCCATAGTTCTCAATAAAGATGAAGTTCAGACTATCAAGGAAATTCACAAATATACCACCTATGGGAAAGCCATTAAAGCATTGATGGATGATTTGACAGTAGCTGGACTGAACTTCATTGGGGAGGCCTTCAAATCATATGAGAAGGTGTCCAATTTGTAGCTGAAGTTCACTGCAGCAATCAATGGCTTGAACAAAGAATTAAAGCTCTGGTGTGAATGTATTCAAGATCTTCATTTGATGGGCCAGACAGATGAGAAAATCCTGTTGGCCAGTAAAGTGTTCGATGAAGCCAAGAACAACCTGTCAAGAACATGGATTTTCAGCGTTGAAGGGAAGATTAAGGTTCTAGAAGAAGCACTAGGAGAAATGAACAATATGTGGCAAAAAGGAGAAGCTTTCAAGGCTTGTGTTTTGTTCTACCTTCAAATATGTTCACTGTCAAATTTAGAATGAAGCTACAGGTGTTCCTTTTTCCATTCAGGAGATCAAGGCTCAGTTTAATGCCTTCGTCAAAGAAGATTTGTTCAAAGAAGAGTCAATGACCAAGGAAAAGATGAAGGATGTCTGCTCTCTCCAGTCAACCATCACCGAAGCCAACAAAGAATTTTTGGAGAATACAAAATTTGATAAGGATATGGAGAAGTGTCTTGGCACATGGACTCATGCCACTTCCAACACTACCATTCCAAAATGCATGGAGATAGCTAAGGCATTGAAGAGGTTCAGGCATCAAATTCTTAAGTTAGTTGGCCCCTCTAGGCCTCAGTCAGATGTTTCTACTTCGAGGTCTTGTGACACTTCTTTTATTTTAAGGTTGTGAAACCTTTGATGTAATTTTAATTAAAGAATTTCTATTGATGTATTTCTTAATTAGTCTTTAATCTTTTGATTAAAATAAGTTGTAACCAAACGTAACTCTTTTGTAAGCTATATAATGGGCTCTCCATGCCATTGTTAAGGGAAAAACTCTGATACTTTTGAAGTGTAAATAGAATTGAAAGCAATCAATACAGAAGAATTTTCCTCTTGTCTCTATCTTCATCTGTTATCCTTTCTTTCTCATCTGAAATCCGTGGATCATTAATCTTTTATGTTAAGAAACTTTGTGTTCTTATGGATGTGATTTCTAGAACTTTGTGTCTATGGAATAATATCTTATGATTGAATGTGAATGATTCTGTTCTGTATTACCCTTTCTCAGTACGTATAAGGTTATATTCTTCTATCTATATCTCCTGAAAGTACTGTTATATTCTACTCTTCCCGTTTCTTAGTTCTTCTATTCTTTTGTATTGATAATCTAGTTTCATATAAAAAAATTTCAAGATATCAGAGGTCCTCATTAATATGAAAGTTGTACATTTGTATGTAAGCTTTGTTGTTTGCTTTCAATAAGGGAACCTCTCCCATAAGAGGAGGGACTTGCTATCCCCTCACTGTGGGTCATTATGAACGTGCTAAATAAAACACCAATAGTTTTTTGCAACTTCAGTGGGGATTATGTTTCCAACGTATTCCTTTCTAAAAGACAATTTCAAGATTATTTTATGGTCTGGTGACTCTACAGTATACACGTGGGAAGAAATCTCTCAGGGTAGAAGATTCCCATTTTCAACTTCTAGAGAAACAAAACTTCCCTCTTCTTCCAGCAGGAAGGAACAGAAGAACTCGTTCTGCGAGCACACCTCCTATTAAAGATAGGGTTCCTCAAGAACAACTCAGTCCTAACCTCCGTGCTCTAGTATTGGCTGGAGTTACAGTTCCCCTACAGTCAATCTTCCCAAAGATGGCCACACCTTTACCTTGGGGACAACAGGTTGGGCCTCTTGCTCTTCCTCAGCCATTGCATGAGTTACCTAGGGGCAACAGGAAAAGTTTTCCTAGATTCTGAGGTGACGGGAAAGTGCACCCAGATGAACACATTGCAGTCTTCATTGTTGCATGTGGGATTCTTGGGGTTGAACATGAAGACATCTCTGTCAGGATTTTCATGGAAACATTGCAGGAAAATGTTGCTGATTGGTTTTATCATCTCCCTGCTGGGTCGATTACTAATTGGACCACCATGACAACTCAGTTTGAGAAACGTTTCAAACCTGCTGAAGATGTGCATGCTCTTTTAGCTCAAATCTCTCATATCAAGAAGGAACCATACGAGCCTATGAGAGAGTTCGTGGCCAAATTCAACAAGCTAATTCATAAAATTCCACAGAACACCCATCCTGTAGATCAAATCCAGAAGTGCTTCTTCCTCAATGCCCAGTTACCTGAAGTAAGTTAGCATTAAGGAGAGCTAACTTTGTGACTCAGGAGGCTGATCAGCGATTGGCTATCAGCGTTGAGGATGATTTGATCATGTCTGGAAAATTGAAAAGAGAACCCTCAAAGTCTAAAGCATCTTCTTCTTCCTCCCCGAGAGCTAACTCTGATCAGTTAGTGTAGAAATTGGCAAATGATCTCATTGCTATCAAGAAACAATTGGCTCAACATACTCCTTACCAAGATATTCCAAGAAAGAATTTTCAGCCTAGGAACCATTTACCCTCTTCTCAGACTAGATTGGCTATTGAAGGCCCACCCATCAAGGTTCCAGTCAATGCAACTTGTGAAGTTCAAGAACCCGATGATGAGGAGGTTAATGAAGACTATGAAGAACCAAAAGAAGAGATTGATGAAGAACAGGAGGAGCTTGGTGAATCTCAAGTTCATTTCCTCACTACTGAAGGTATTGATGATGAAGATGAATATGATGAAGTAGTGGCAGATATGAATAGTGAGTCATATGTTGTTATGACTCGGGAGAAAATGAACAGAAAAGAAAAAGTGATTTAGCCTGCTAAAAAATCCAAGGAATTTCCTATAACTATTCCAGTAGTTGTGAGAAGAGGAGCCCCTATTCCCACCACCTCCACACAAAAGGTAAGTAATGATAATTCTTCTCCTTCTACCTCTACTTCCAAAACTTCTTGTCCTTCAACTCCTAAACCTGATAAATCAAAAGTTTCTCCTATTCCTAGTAATGATGCCCCATCCACCTCCGGGTCTTTCGATATCATTGACCACCTTAAGAAGACAAAGATCCAAATTTCAGAAGCCGAATTTTACCAGAATCATCCAAATGATTTTTCTAAAGTAGTAAATTTTGTCAATTCCAAATCCAAAATTCACCCAATACTTCTAAAGGTATTTTACCCACTCCCCCTCTTCCCAACCAAGTCTTGTAGCTGCAGTCACTTCACCTAATGAGAAAATTAAACCATTCTATGTAACACTTCTCATAGCTGGCCATAAACTCAGTAATTGTGTCATTGACTCAGGAGCATCAGATAATGTAATGCCTGCAAAAGTAGCTCATGCTTTGGGCCTGACTCTAACACATACTTTTGGTTCTTGCTACTCCATGGAGAGTAGAGAAGTACCTTTGGTTGGAAGGATTAAAGATGCACAAGTAGCCTTCACTGCTTTTCCAGAGAAAAGGGTCAAAGCCACTATTCTAGTAGCTGATATTCCTCCCTCATATGGTATGTTGAGTAAAAATTTTTGTAGGGAGGTAGGAGGTGAAATCCAAATGGACTGGTCACATGCTTTAATCCCGGTCAATGGAAAAATGAAAAATCTGTTACCAGAGAGACAAACTGAGTACATAGTGCAAAAGAATGATGATCCAAAAGCACAAATACTCTATGAAGATATAGGGCATGGTAACTATATGATCATGTCAGAAGATGAGGCAAAAATTCCTAAGGGAATGATTCATGATCCCAATGGCATTTGGACTCTAGAATTTGATGGAAGTTGTTCTTCAGCTGGTTCGGGAGCTAGCGTGGTGCTAATCTCTCCAGAAGGGAAGATTCATCCTTTTTCATTTAAGCTTTACTTTGAAAATACAAACAACACAGCTGAATATGAGGCTCTCATCCTTGGATTGAACATGGCAAAAGAAATGGGAGTGAAGAATCTTTGTGCTCATGGTGATGCAGAGTTAATTATGAAACAGGTCAGAGATCTTTTCCAAGTCAAGAATAGGAGGTTGAAACATTATAGAAATCTTGTCTGGGATTCCATTGAATTTCTTGATGCTTTCTCCATTGAAGCTGTGCCAAGAGAAAAGAACACTAGAGCTGATTCTCTAGCTATCTCAGGATCTTTGTTGATTCCTCACCCAGATTTCTCTCAAGAGAAATTTTCCATTGAGATGATCCATAGGCCTAGTGTGCCGGATAATGCATGCAACTGGAAAGTTTTCAATGATGATCAACACTTGCTCTCTTTCTTGGAGCTTAAAGATAAATTTGATCAATTATATTTTGAAGGAAGTGAGACTCGTCCTAGAGAGTATGTACCCTCTAATGAAGAAGATATCAAGGAAGAAATGGATCAGGATGGTTGTATTAAGTTGAAGGGTAACAAGATACCTAAAGGGCTAGTGAGTCTAGAAGATCTGTTTGATAAACATGATAGGTATATCAGATCCAAAGCTCCTCAAGGGGCTCGTCAATCTGCTGAGTATGAGAAGATCAACATTGGAAGTAACAATGAACCCAAAATGGAAATGTTGCACTCAAGAGGAAAGGAAGAAAGCAACAAACTTATTAAGAAAGTATGCCAACATTCTTGCCTACTCATATGATGATCTCAAATCCTTTTAACCAAAATAAATGCAACACTATATTCCTCTAAGACCTGGGATCAAACCTTTCAAGTAGAAGCAAAGGCAATACAATCCTAAGATTGTTGATACCATTTTTCAAGAGATCCAGAAATTACTGAAAGCAAAGATTATTTTTCCTATACATCATTCAACATGGATTGCCAACATTGTACTAGTAAGAAAAAAGAATGGTGAGATTCGTATCTGTGTGGATTTCAGGAATTTAAATCAGGCTTCTCTCAAAGACAACTATCCCCTCCCCATGATGGATCAAGTTTTGCAGGCAGTCACAAGTTCTGAGATGTTTTCCATGTTGGATGGATTTTCTGGATACAATCAGGTGGAAGTCAAGCACCCCAGATCAACACAAGACTACTTTTACTACTCCTTGGGGCACCTTCACCTATAAGAGAATGCCATTTGGCCTTATCAATGTTGGTGCCACTTTTCAAAGAGAAATGGACTTAGCCTTTGGTAGTCTAAAGGGAAAATATATTGTTGTATACCTTGATGATTTGACTATTTTCTCTAAGACTAGAGCAGATAATTTTCAACATCTTGAAACGGTCCTTCAGAAATGTAAAGAGCATGGAGTATCTCTTAATCCTAAGAAGTATGTCTTTTGTGTTATTGAAGGTAAGATGCTAGGGCATATTGTTTCCAAAGAAGGAATTAAGATAGATCTAGAAAGATTTCAGGCAATTCAACATATTCCTCTTCCCACAAGTAAAAAAGGTGTTCACTCTTTCTTTGGTAAGATAAATTTCTTAAGGAGGTTCATTCCAGATTTTGCAGAACTGACTATGAGTATCACTCACATGATGAAAGGAAAGAAAACCTTTGGTTGGAATTCTGAAGGGAAAGAAGCATTTGAAGGAATCAAGAAAGCCATTGCTAAAACTCCCATCTTAGCATGTCCTGATTTCAGCAAGGATTTTATTATCTATTGCTATGCCACAGATAGTACCTTGGCTGCTATACTAACTCAGAAAAATTATGAGGATCATGAACTTCTAATTGCATTCATGAGCTATGTTTTGAAAGCCCATGAATTGAAGTATACTTCAGATGGAGAAACATGCTTTTGCAGTGGTCAAAGCTTGTCAAATAGTTTCATTTTTATATCCTCAATTCCCACTCTGTTGTATTTGTGCCTGATATGACTATTAAGTCTATTCTTACACAACAGGAGTTTGGAACTAAGAGGGGCAATTGGGTAGTGAAAGTTCAAGAGTATGACCTTGATATCAAGCCAACAAATCTAGTCCAGGGTAAAGGCTTATGTGAACTTATTGCTAAAAGGATGAAGAATTATCCATAAAAGTAGTTGATGTTCCTGTTGTTCACTTTCTCAGTTCAACAGATGAGTGGTATGCTGATATTGCACATTTTCTTACTTATGGAGAATTTCCATCTCACTTGAGTGCCAAAGAAAAGAGAGCTATTAAGCTAAGGTCTGCACAATATGTATTATGGGAAAATGCTTTATTCAAGTGAGGCATTGATGGAAGATTCCTTAAGTGTGTGGACAAAGAACAACAAAAAAAGTTGTTTTCAGCTTTTCATGATCAAGCTTGTGGGGGACATTTCTCTTCTGCTGTCACTGCCCACAAAATTCTTCATGCAGGGTACTATTGGCCTACATTGTTTTGAGATGCATCAAAATGGGTAGGGAAGTGTGAAGCCTGTCATAATTTTGTTGGGAGACCTAAATTGGCTGCTTTACCTCTCAAACTAGTAATAATTGATGAGCCTTTTCAATAGTGGGGATTGGATTTCATTGGGACCCTCAACCCACATTCCAGTGCTGGACATACTCACGTGCTAACTACTATAGATTACTTCTAAAAGTGGGTAGAGGTTGTTCCAGTCAAAAGTACTACTTCTGAGGTGGTGTGTAATTTCATCAAGGAGAACATCTTGATAAGGTTTGGGATACCAAACAAAATTGTGACTGATAATGCTTCTAATTTTTCTTCTTCTGAGATGATGGATTTTTGTTATGGCTATGGAATTTCCCTTGCTCATTCTTC
The DNA here is from genome assembly GCA_019776745.2 of Taxus chinensis. NCBI lineage: Eukaryota > Viridiplantae > Streptophyta > Pinopsida > Cupressales > Taxaceae > Taxus > Taxus chinensis. The sequence continues at coordinate 154,571,495 of CM034147.1, read as the reverse complement.
AGATTATTACCCTCAAGGAAATGGACAAGCAGAATCCACAAATAAGAATTTGGTAGCCATCGTTCGGAAGCTTGTCAATGACTCTCAAAGGAATTGGCACAAGAAGCTCTATGATGCTCTCTGGGCAGATAGAATTACACCCAAAAGAGTAATTGGAATGTCTCCATTTCAAGTGGTGTATGGTGTTGAAGCTCAACTTCCAGTAACAGTGGAATTACCAGCCTTGCACTTAATGAAGGCTATTGAAGATTCAAGTTTCATCAGTTCCTTGGACAAAAGGATCATGTATCTCCAAAAGTTGGATGAAGATAGGATGCAGGTCTTTGATAGAATCTCAACTCATCAACTCAAGGTGAAATATTTGTTTGATAAGAAGGCTAGACCCAAAGATTTTCAAGTAGGAGACATTGTTCTGTTATGGGACAAAAGACATGAACCTCGTGGGAGCCATGGTAAGTTTGATTCTCTTTGGCTTGGTCCATTCAAAATTAGACACTTTGCTGGTGAAAATTATTTCTACTTGGATTATATGGATGGATCTCCTCTCCCACTTCCTTATAGTGGGAAATATTTGAAATTTTTCAAGTCCTAGGTGATTAGGTAGTCCTGTATATCGTGTATAGTGTTTGGTTTTTGGTCTTTCCCTTTTGGTTTGTTTCTCTTTCCCTTCTATGTGTTGTCCTCTGTATTGCTTTGCCCTTTGACTCTATTGCCCAATGGATAAGGTACTGGTATTTTCTTCACAGAGTTCTTCTTGGTTTCTTGACCTTGCCTTGTTTCTCTGTTCCAAGTCAAGTCATCCCCAAAAAGAGCCAAGTGTTGTCACCCTCAATATTCCCCTCTTTGTGAAAGAAAAAATATGAAAATTTTGAGTTGGCCCCCTTTAGAAGTGTTTAAGTAAAGTAAGTAGTTTGGAAAGATATAAAAAAAATTCTCTTTGAAGTCTTTTTAGTGTTGTGCGGGTAAATCGATATTTTTGTCCCTCATGTCCCAAGTGCTTCCAGGCCCCCAGTTCCCTGATTTACCACTTTCTCTGCAAATGCTATGCTTGTGCAGGCCTTTTAGATATTTTTGTTCCATATGTCCCAAGTGCGCCAAGGCCTCTTGTTCCCCAATTTTCCACTTTCTCCGCACTACACTACTTGTCGGGTTCATTGGCTATTTTTGTCCCATGCATCCCAAATACTACCAGGTCTTTTGTTTGCCGATTTTCTGATTTACCCGCATCATCAGCTTTCTCAGGTTTGCACGTCTTTCATGTCCCCATGTCCCATGGACCATTTGTGCTCTCTGGACCCACTTTTCCCACATCATCCGAATTGTCTCCATGCATCCCTCATGTCCCAATGTCCCATGGACCATCTGTGCTCTCTGGACCCACTTTCTCAGCACTCTTCTTGGATCAGTTATTTTGGCTTTGCACGTCCCTCATCTCCCAACATCCCACGGACCGTCTGGGCTAAGTTTTTCCACTTTTTCTACTTTTTCCTTTTTGAGTCGGTGCGAGGACTATTAATTGTGCTTTTATGATTTTCTCTCTCCTCACAGATATTTAAAGGGGATGACCATTCATTCATTTTTCACCTTTCTTGCTTATTTCTCCTCGCTTGTATTTATGGAAAATTAATCCATTGCCCGCTCACGTCTGTGCTTCCATATATTCTCTTGCAGGGATTATTTTGAGACTGTGTTTTCACTCCGTTGAAAGATTTTCCCTCCTACCTCTATCACGATGAAAATGCAATATCAAGGGCATGAACACCTCCCTTCCTTGGAAACCTCTGTACCTGAGATTGGTGACAACGAAGCTTGACATCTAGATCTTGATGATTTCTGGAATAGATTGGGATGTGACAACCCTACCCCCATTGCTCAGATGATCAAAGATAGCGGGATTGCATTTGCTACAGGATTTCCTATTTCTGTGCAATGTGTGGATACTGTGCTCACGTGTGGTGCTCATTTCAGTCCTGAGTCAAAATAAATTATTGATGTTCATGGTGAAGTGGTTGCACACTTGGATTCTGAGGCCATCAGTGCTGCCCTACGCATTCCAGTAGTAGAAGGAGCCAACACTCTCACCCTCGCCCAAGCACAAGCATTGTTCGATCATGACAGTGAGAAATACAAAGCTAGGGTGGCCAAATCTTGGTTGAAGAACCCTAAAAAGGGGGCATCCCAAATTTCAAAAACATTGTTTAGGGTTGACTTCAAAGAAGAGCTCTCAGACATTATCACCCTACTTGCTAGAATCATGGGGATGCCTTCTACAAATGAATTTCGCTATTGGATGTGTCCTTTCATCAACATCATTTGTGAGGGTAAACAAAATTTGAATTGGAGCGAGATCATTTGTGAGAATTTGACAGAGTAGCTGGAGAATGTTCATAGAACCCGAACATTCTATATGACCTCCTACCTCATGTACACCCTGGCGGCCTCCAGGGAATGGCTTGGCTTCACTTTTGTTGCAGACAAGAAAGATGCCCCCATATATGAATACTGCCCTCAGTTCACCCTCAAAGTCAGCAACCATAATTTCAGGAGGGTTAATGATGCATTCACCATGTACATTGTAAGGCTTCTAGAGGGTGACACTGCTAGGAGATTTTCTGAAGAATCCAAACTTTGATATCTAAATATGGAAGCTTCTTCACTCAATTCAGAAAGTTCTCATATATCAGGCTGAGCTTGTTTTGAGGGAGCACCCCTAAAGCTACCCATGTTCTGTAATGATAAAATGTCTCTGGTCAAGATTTGCAGGCAACTAGATAAACTTCACCAAACCTGTAGAGATAAGAAGATTTTTGGCATTCATTTCCCTATCTCCCTGGGAAATTATACATGCAAGACAACCTTGGATGCACATAATATTGATAGGACTATTGCTCCTCTCACCGTTCATTTCTTCAAATCCAGAACTTGTTTTGACATCAAGGGTTATGTTACCGAGAACCTCAAAATAGTTTACTATCATCATCCCAACACTGAAGATTACTGGGCTGACTGTGCAGATGATTTTGAGGCAAGAAGAAGATATTTCGGTAGATTCTCTCTTCAACAAGTCATAGACTTCAACCTCTATAAAGTTCCTGAAGGGCTCGAAGATGATGATGAAGATTTGCAGTCTATTGAATATGAAAGGTCTATTCAACACACCCCTCTAGAAACCATTGATTGGTTTGTGAAAGAGAAAGATGATTTGAAGGAGGTAATTAACCCTGTCATTGTAAGAACCAAACTCTGGTTTGATAGGAAGATGCAAATCTTCATGGAAAACAAGGCCAAATCTTCTTCACGAGAAACCTCCTCTCATAGGAAGGAAGAACATACACCTAGCATGGAAGAACCTGAACAATCTACCCCTTCCTCTTTATTTAATTAGCCTAAACATTCTACTCCATCTTCTTCAACAAAGGTATATATAAAGAAAGGTAAGGCCATTAAACAAGAACCAGTTGAAGAAGAAGTTCTCATGGAGTAGCTTGAAGTCCCTATTGGGCCAGAAAATATTATTGTTCTAAGTGAAGATGATAGTGAAGAGATGAAGGGAAAAGAGACAACCCTTGTCATTGCTGTTGAGATTGAAAATGAAGAACAAATGACTGAACCTCTCGGTTTGGTTGATACCCCTTCCAAATATCTCTCTAAAATTGTGCCAACTTCTCCACTAGAGACATCAATAGTACAAACACTAAGTGTAATGAGTTCACTTGCACTTGGACCTATTGCCCCTGCTTCTTCTTCTTCTTCCTTTGTTTGGGTTCAACCTTTTGTTGATAATAAGAAAAGGAAATCCTCTTCTCAGGTGATAGTTCCCAATTTTGATGTTGTGGCAGCTCTACTCGGTACTACTCCTCCTCCAGAAAAGAAAGCAAAGACCACCTCTAGGCTAGTGATAGATTCAAAAGGTTAGCAGTTCATGGAAATAGCTAGGCCTAAGGTGGATAAGGAGGAGAAATATATTTTGGTTTCTGACTTGGAGCTTACAAGAGTTCCACTGGGAGAATCCACACCTGAAAGTGAGGTCCATAACCTCAGAGAAACCGTAACCAGAGTCATTGAATGAGTGGAGAAGGGAAAGAAAACTATGGAGCAATTGGAAGAACATAACCAAGTTCTTTCCAACTTCATAAAATCATTATTGGCAAAAGATGAAGTCTTGGATCCAACTCCGTTGGCCACTCTTCCATCCCCCATAGTTCTCAACAAAGATGAAGTTTAGACTATCAAGGAAATTCACAAATATACAATCTATGGGAAAGCCATTAAAGCATTGATGGATGATTTGACAGTAGCTGGACTAAACTTCATTGGGGAGGCCTTCAAATCATATGAGAAGGTGTCCAATTTGCAGCTGAAGTTCACTGCAGCAATCAATGGCTTGAACAAAGAATTAAAGCTCTGGTGTGAATGTATTTAGGATCTTCATTTGATGGGCCAGATAGATGAGAAAATCATTTTGGCTAGTAAAGTGTTTGATGAATCCAAGAACAAGCTGTTAAGAACATGGATTTTCTGCATTGAATGGAAGATTAAGATTTTGGAAGAAGCACTAGGAGAAATGAACAATATGTGGCAAAAAGGAGAAGCTTTCAAGGCTTGTGTTTTTTCTACCTTCAAAGATGTTCACTGTCAAATTCAGAATGAAGCTATAGGTGTTCCTTTTTCCATTCAGGAGATCAAGGCTCAGTTTAATGCCTTCGTCAAAGAAGATTTGTTCAAAGAAGAGTCAATGACCAAGGAAAAGATGAAGGATGTCTTCTCTCTCCAGTCAACCATCACCGAAGCCAACAAAGAATTTCTGGAGAATACAAAATTTGATAAGGATATGGAGAAGTGTCTTGGCACATGGACTCATGCCACTTCCAACACTACCATTCCAAAATGCATGGAGATAGCTGAGGCATTGAAGAGGTTCAGGCATCAAATTCTTAAGTCAGTTGGCCCCTCTAGGCCTCAGTCAGATGTTTCTACTTCGGGGTCTTGAGACACTTCTTTTATTTTAAGGTTGTGAAACCTTTGATGTAATTTTAATTAAATACTTTCTATTGATGTATTTCTTAATTAGTCTTTAATCTTTTGATTAAAAGAATTTGTAACTAAACGTAACTATTTTGTAAGCTATATAATGGGCTCTCCATGCCATTTTTTAAAAAAGGAACTCTGATACTTTTGAAGTGTAAATAGAATTGAAAGCAATCAATACAGAAGAATTTTCCTCTTGTCTCTATCTTCATCTGTTATCCTTTCTTGCTCATCTGAAATCCGTGGATCATTAATCTTTTATGTTAAGAAACTTTGTGTTCTTATGGATGTGATTTCTAGAACTTTGTGTCTATGGAATAATATCTTATGATTGAATGTGAATGATTTTGTTTTGTATTACCTTTTCTTAGTATGTACAAGGTTACATGCTGCTATCTATATCTCCTGAAAGTACTGTTATATTCTACTCTTCCTTTCTATTTGCTTAGTTCTTCTATTCTTTTGTATTGATAATCTAGTTTCGTATAAAAACATTTCAAGATATCAGAGGTCCTCATTAATATGAAATTTGTACATTTTTATGCAATCTTTGTTATTTTATTTCAATAAGGGAACCTCTCCCATAAGAGGAGAGACTTGTTGTCCCCTAATTGTGGGTCATTATAAACGTGCTAAATAAAAAACAAACAATTTTTGGTGACTCTAATGGGGACTACGTTTCCAATGCATTCCTTTCTAAAAGATAATTTCAAAATTATTTTACGGTCTGGTGAATCTACTATATACACGTGGGAAGAAATATCTCGGTGTAGAATATTCCCATTTTTAACTTCTAAAGAAACAAAACTTCCCTCTTCTTCCAGCAGGAAGGAACAAAAGAACTCGTTCTGTGAGCACACCTCCTATTAAAGATAGAGTTCCTCAAGAACAACTTATTCCAAACCTCCATGCTCTAGTATTGGATGGATTTACAGTTCCCCTATAGTCAATCTTCCCAAAGATGGCCTAACCTTTACCTTGGGGACAACATGTTGGGCCTCTTGCTCTTCCTCAACCATTGCATGAGTTACCTAAGGGCAATAGGAAATTTTTTCCTAGATTCCTAGGTGATGGGAAAGTGCATCCAAATGAACACATTGCAGCCTTCATTGTTGCATGTGGGATTCTTGGGGTTGAACATGAAGACGTCTCTATCAGGATTTTCATGGAAACATTGTAGGAAAATGCTGCTGATTGGTTTTATCATCTTCTTGCCTGGGTCGATTACTAATTGGACCACCATGACAACTCAATTCGAGCAACATTTCAAACCTACTGAAGATGTGCATGTTCTTTTAGCTCAAATATCTCATATCAAGAAGGAACCTTATGAGCTTATGAGATATTTTTTGGCCAAATTCAATAAGCTAATTCATAAAATTCCATAGAACACCCATCCTGTAGATTCAATCCAGAAGTGCTTCTTCCTCAATGCCTAGTTACCTGAAGTAAGTTATGCATTAAGGAGAGATAACCTCGCAACTCTGGAGGCTGATCAATGATTGGCTATCAGCGTTGAGGATGATTTGATCATGTCTATAAAATTGAAAAGAGAACCCTCCAAATCTAAAGCATCTTCTTCTTCCTCCCTGAGAGCTAACTCTGATCAATTAGTGCAGAAATTGGCAAATGATCTCATTGCTATCAAGAAACAATTGGCTCAACATACTCCTTACCAAGATATTCCAAGAAATAATTTTCAGCCTAGGAACCGTTTACCCTCTTCTCAGACTAGATTGGCTATTGAAGGCCCACCCATCAAGGTTCTGGTCAATGCAACTTGTGAAGTTCAAGAACCCAATGATGAGGAATTTAATGAAGACTATGAAGAATGAGAAGAGGATATTGATGAAAAATAGAAGGAGCCTGGTGAATCTCAAGTTAATTTCCTCACTACTGAAGGTAGTGATGATGAAGATGAATATGATGAAATAGTGGCAAATATGAATAGTGAGTCATATGCTGTTATGACTCGGGAGCAAATGAACAAAAAATAAAAATTGATGTAGCCTGCCAAAAAATCCAAGGATTCCTATAACTATTCCAGTAGTTGCGAGAAGAGGAGCCCCTGTTCCCACCACCTCCACACAAAAGGTAAGTAATTTTAATTCTTCTCCTTCTACCTCTATTTCCAAAACTTCTTGCCTTTCAACTCCTAAACTTGATAAACCAAAAGTTTCTCCTATTCCTAGTAATGATGCCTCATCCACCTCTCGGTCTTTTGATATCATTGACCACCTTAAGAAGACAAAGGTCCAAATTTCAGAGGCAGAAGTTTACCAGACTCATCCAAATGTTTTTGCTAAAGTAGTAAAGTTTTTCAATTCCAAATCCAAAACTTCATCCAATACTTCTACAGGTCTTTTACCCACTCCCCCCTCCTCACAACCAAGTCTTGTAGCTGTAGTCACTTCACCTAATGAGAAAATTAAACCATTCTATGTAAAAATTCTCATAGCTGGCCATAAAATCAGTAATTGTGTCATTGAATAAGGAGCATCATTATGGGGATGGATGAAGGCTCTACTATCAGGCTCTATGGACGGAGGATCCACCTGCCAGCTGTCTTGATCAAGATACTACATCTGAAGAGGCACCATAATTTCCCAACTATGGGATGGAGATCCAACAAGAGTCTACATGGCCGATGATAGAGATCCCCACCGCAGAGTGCTAGTAACACCTTTTTCCCATAGAGGTAGGCTCCAGCCTAGTTAAGAGGAGGATGGGGTAGAAGGGTGGCCACACATGGAAGCAAAACAATGGCTGTGCAAGCGGTTCCTCTGGCGTGTGCTCGCAGAAGGTGGTCATTGGGGAGGCGAAGGCCAAGTTGGTGGTAATGGAGGATCTAGTGGGACCCATCTCATCATGTATGACACACTCCCCTTGTGATCCAAAAGCTCTTATAGATGAGAAAACTCCAAAGCAACCTTGGCAGCTTGAGCTTGTATCTGTATATGAACAACAGACAAAATAATCACCTTGTCATTAATAGAAAAGATTATAATAGAATGATCTTTCTTGGAAATAAAGGCATTGCGAGCTTTCCAAATATGAAACAAAATACAAGCACAAAACAAGTGCCACAAATTTGCAATATAACGAGGCCAGGGGCTAAAGTAACCAAATAAGGCCAGATGCCAAAGGAAGAACTCAAGATGATAAGGCTAAAACAAAGATTGTATCTATAGCCAGACAGATTGGGCATGATGACAATACCATAAAAGATATAGAAAATACTGGGGATAGGAACAAAAAGGGAAATTCGGAGGAGTAATGCCAATATGTCCAAGTCTTTCACCTATAGGCAAACCTTGATAGACAAGACTCCATAGAAAATAGTTAACTTTGGGCTCATATTTAAAAAGTGCGACATACATTTTATTTATGTTATTCAAAATTGTCTGTGATTTATATTCAAAATGATATTTGAATTTGATTTATACTCAAAATAATATTTTAGAAATTTAATACACTTAAAAATTAAAAAAACCTTTATAAAATTTGAAAAACAACTTAAAAATATAAAATGATTCACTTATATTTATTATGATAAAATTTGTAAGTTATGAAATAGGTAACATAACAGTTCTTTAAATTTCTCCCAGTCTTTATATTGTTCTCTTAAAGTTTTTCTCTCCATCATTTTCTTCCCCCTTTCATATTAAAAGAATTTAAACACACTTAATAACTTTTAAATAATATCTCGTCCCTTTTAAACAATCATTTATAAAGATGCAAATGAAATAATTAATTTTTTAAATGTGTTCATTAGTTTTTGACAAGGATTTTTTAAAGTTATCCAATGCCTTGAGGCTAACCTCGGTGCTACAACATTAGTAAATTCTTAAAAAATTAAAAATATATTAAGTATAAATAAATTTGTAATAAAATTAAAATTAAAAGGTATTACTAATTACTTTGTAGGTTAATGTCATTATTTAGCCAATTCGATTAATTTTTTTCCAATTATACATGATCACATATATACAAATAGTTTTGGGACTATTTTTGGATCAATTTGGGATATAGGGAAACAATTTGTTTCAAACTAAATGTGTATTATGACTTGATTGGTTCAAATGAGGTGAATTGAGCCCTAATACACATAAGTTGACTAATTAGGGTGTATTAGATATTGATTGTCCCTATTTACGGAAATAAAAAATTAATACATTTAATGTAACAATAAAATATGCATTACAAATAAAATGTCACAAAAGGGACAAATTGAAATCTAACATACGTACATCGACAATTTAACATATATTATGGTTTGATTGATTTTGTTTGCATCGATGAATCCCTAATACATATTTTATTATCGTAATAAGTGTTTTAGGCCTTGATTGACCCTGTTTGTACCAATCAAGCCCTAATACTTTTTTAATTTTGACCTCATGTCATGTATTAGGGTTGAATTGTCCCTGTAGGTGTCAATCGAGTCATAATACACGTTTAATTGTCACAATAAGTGTGTTAGAGCTTTATTGATGTAAAAATGGCCAATCAATCTCTAATACAAATTCAATTGTAGCATTATGCCATGTACTAGGGTTGAAATGGCATTGTTTACACCAAATTTACATTGATCGAGTCCTCAATACACGTTTAATAGTCACAATAAGTGTATTAGGGATGTCGGTGAAAATGAGGCTAATCGATCCTTGATATACTTTATGTCGTCACATTTTGTGTATTTACAAGGTTGAATTAGCCCCCTTTGAACCAATGAGCCCTAATACATATCCGATTGTCATATTATGTGTGCTAGGGATGGATTGGCGCAAATAAAGCTAATCGATCCATAATACAAATAAAATTGTCCCATTATGTCATGTATTAGGGTCAAATTGACCTCATTTACACCAATTGAGCCTAACACACATTTAATCATCACAATAAGTGTGTTAGGGAAGTGTTGGCATAAATGAGGCCAATCGAGTCCTCATACTCTTTAATTTGTCACATCATGTGTATTTATAAAACTAGATTGGCCCTATTTGAACCTGTGAATCCCTAATACTTATCTAATTGTTATAGTGCATGCATTAGGTCCAAATTGACATGAAAATGACCAATCAGGCCCAAATACACATTAAATTCTCATAGTTTGTCATGTATGTGGGTCAGATTAGACCCATTTGCTAACTGAGTCCTAATATAAGTTTAATTTTGTAACAAGTGTGTTAGGATGTGTTTGTGCAAATAAGGCTAGTCAATCCCTGGTTTTCTTTAATTTGTCACATAGTGGGTACATATAAGTATGGATTGGCCTCGTTTGAACTAATAGATCCATAATAGATACTCTATTACCGTAGTACATCTATTAAGGTTAGATTGACACAAATGGGGCTAACTGAACCCTAAAACACATTATATTATCTGATTATGTCATGTATTATGGTCAAATTGACCTTGTCTATTCCAATCGATCCCAAATAAGGGATATGCTCACATGTTCAAAGAATCTTCCACTCACCTTCTTGCGAGAAACTAGGACTATATGGAGAAAATTGATCAATTAGAAGACCATATAAGGACCCTCACCTTATATGTGCAAAAATTCATGGATCCGAATGTTGGTCCATCTCTCCCGGCCAAGGAATTTACTCCCATTAGTAGCTTCAACCCAAAATCAATGAAAAAGGCACAAGGTTCCACCATGTAGGGTATAGAAAATGATAAATGGGTCTGAAATATTCTGGAGAAAGTTAAAATGTTGCTTCCTGAGATCCTTTCATTGTTCAAGTACATGAATGCAACAACCACAAAAGTAATAATAACTAGAGAAGAAATTGAAAAATAAAAGGAGCATTGGGACTAGGTGTTTCCACTAGTTATTGAGATGGGAAAATTCAAATCATCTCTACTAATGAGTAGGGAGATATTCAATTCTGCATCTGAAGAATTGTTTCAAGTCTAGGCTAAAACTCTAGTTTCTCACTACGAAATGCTAAACCACACCCTTGGTGAATTGAATTTGTATGAGGAACATACTTCAAAGATGCAAGAGGATGTCAATGTTGAGATACAAAAACTTGGAGTGCTAGTAGTGGATGAGAATACTTCGGTTGATGATCTGCTGAAGCCATTTGAAGATCTTGTTAAGAAGGAGGTCGGAGATCCGTGTTCCTTCAATGAAAAAATACTAGAGTCTCTCACTGAGATAAGGGTCATCATATCAAACAATGCAAAGGAGCATTAGTCTTGGTTCATGGAATGTAAGAAAATCAATGTTCTCTTTAAAAATTGGGTCAATTCCTTGAGCTTTGTCCACATTCCACAAGTTGAGAAGGTTACGCCCGTAGTGGCTTGATATAACAAGGAATTGAAAGGGACCAAGATTTCTCTAGAAGAACTTTCCAAGAGTCCATCATCATAGGAATATCCATCGGAAAATGTAACATTGTCTTCATCTGAGAAGCTAGTTTCTATCCTTTCTCTCTTCCTGACCCCGTTCCTTTCTTCTTGCATGTTCTATTTCTTCATTAGGGGGTTACACTTTTCATTTTCATCTTATTCAATTTTGTCTTATTCATTAAGATGTGACTATAGTTGAAAAATTTAATAAGTTTCCCTCAATTAATAAAAATGGAACTTAATTTATTTCCTAGGAATGCAAAGAGTCACAAGTTGTAAAAGACAAGTGAAAAGACATGTGGGGGTAGGTGAAGAGTCTCTTTTGGATGATATATATTGTAGTGACTTCCTCACTTCAAGGGGTTATCAATTTTGTGAGTTCAAGAGTAGATAACTAAAAATAACAAAGTAAAGATAACACTTTTTCTATTTCCTTTTCCATATGTTTCCTCTCTCTCTCATTTTACAACTTTGTAAACATGTCAATCAAGAAGGGTGTTTCATATTTTCTAGATGAATGAATGAATGATATTTTATGTTCATAGTTTATTTTATCTCGATATAATTAGTAGAGTTGTTATTATTTCTAATTGTGTGTTGATATATCTCTGGTTAATACTCACAAGAATTTGATTTAGTGTACTTGTAATATTAACTCCCTCTCTTAATTTATCTCTCCCATAATCCCACCTTCCTCACAAATTTCTCCCTTGCACAAAATTGCAAGCATTTTCCGTAGGTGCAGTGGAGTGTGCCTATTAGATCCCCAGCCTATTGGTTAACCAAAAAGTTGCTTTTATCCACATATAATAAGGGAGCATACCATTTTAAGTAGGAGAGACATTTTCCTAGAGCGTTGGTGAAAATCAACTAATTTTTTGTAGCAACAAATTATTTTGCCAACACACACATACCATCATGGAACTATTTATTTTCCTCCTTTCCATTATTACGTCCAACGAACCTCTTGTATCTCTCATCAGGTCCTATCTGAAATAAGAATCCATGCATAATAGAATAGGGATGAATTGTTTGGGTAATTTACCTTTCTAGTCTTTGCATTAGTACTATCAGGAAACTTGAAATCATTTTGATAACCCCAAATATCTACATACTCACTAGGAATTATGTTAATGGATAACAACATTACATCTGGAAACTTGTCATCATCATAAGATGAATCCAAACAATTATATGCTCGATAAAGTGCATATTCATTCATAGCTTTTTTACAACAATCAACTAATTTGTTGTAGCAACAAATTATTTTGCCAACACACACATACCATCATGGAACTATTTATTTTCCTCCTTTCCATTATTACGTCCAACAAACCTCTTGTATCTCCCATCAGGTCCTATCTGAAATAAGAATCCATGCATAATAGAATAGGGATGAATTGTTTGGGTAATTTACCTTTCTAGTCTTTGCATTAGTACTATCAGGAAACTTGAAATCATTTTGATAACCCCAAATATCTACATACTCACTAGGAATTATGTTAATGGATAACAACATTACATCTGGAAACTTGTCATCATCATAAGATGAATCCAAACAATTATATGCTCGATAAAGTGCATATTCATTTCCAAGATTTGTCCCTGGACCATCCACAATATCCAATTCAAATTCCTACAATAAACTTGTCATCATCATAATTTCTAAGCTTTTTTACAACAATCAACTAATTTGTTGTAGCAACAAATTATTTTGCCAACACACACATACCATCATGGAACTATTTATTTTCCTCCTTTCCATTATTACGTCCAACAAACCTCTTGTATCTCCCATCAGGTCCTATCTGAAATAAGAATCCATGCATAATAGAATAGGGATGAATTGTTTGGGTAATTTACCTTTCTAGTCTTTGCATTAGTACTATTAGGAAACTTGAAATCATTTTGATAACCCCAAATATCTACATACTCACTAGGAATTATGTTAATGGATAACGACATTACATCTGGAAACTTGTCATCATCACAAGATGAATCCAAACAATTATATGCTCGATAAAGTGCATATTCATTTCCAAGATTCGTCCCTGGACCATCCACAATATCTAATTCAAATTCCTACAATAAACTTGTCATCATCATAATTTCTAAGCTTTTTTACAACAATCAACTAATTTGTTGTAGCAACAAATTATTTTGCCAACACACACATACCATCATGGAACTATTTATTTTCCTCCTTTCCATTATTACGTCCAACGAACCTCTTGTATCTCCCATCAGGTCCTATCTGAAATAAGAATCCATGCATAATAGAATAGGGATGAATTGTTTGGGTAATTTACCTTTCTAGTCTTTGCATTAGTACTATTAGGAAACTTGAAATCATTTTGATAACCCCAAATATCTACATACTCACTAGGAATTATGTTAATGGATAACGACATTACATATGGAAACTTGTTATCATCACAAGATGAATCCAAACAATTATATGCTCGATAAAGTGCATATTCATTTCCAAGATTCGTCCCTGGACCATCCACAATATCTAATTCAAATTCCTACAATAAACTTGTCATCATCATAATTTCTAAGCTTTTTTACAACAAAAATTATGGCTAGAGCCTCTTTTTTAGTTACAGTGTAATTTACCTTAGCACTGTTCATCTATCTACTCCAAAGTAGATTAAATTATCATTTCCATTCTCATCCTTTTGGATCAAAGTACTTCCTAATGCTGCATCTAAAGCATCAATGTATAAAATGAATGGATTTATCTAGTCTAGATTCTTTAAAACAAGAGAAGTCATTAAGGCTTTCTTAACCTTATCAAAAGCTTCATGCTCCTTCTTTCTTGGCTCATAAGAAATATCCTTCTTTAAGAATTGGGTCAATGGTTGTGCGATATTTGAGAATTTCTTGATGAACCTCTTATGAGTACCCACATGGTCTAAAAATGATCTCAACTTACTTACATTCATAGGGAATGACAACTGTTTAATTTTTGGAACATTTTCAAGATCAATACCAATACCATCTCTAGTTATAACATGTCCTAACATGGTAACTTTGGATCATCGAAAGACACAATTTTAAGGGTTTAGTGAGGCTTGTGATGCATCTAAGCTCTAAAATTCCTCCATATGGTACAAGTGGTCCATTCGTTCTTTTAGATGCAAAAATTATCCAGGAACACTCTAATGAAGCTTCTAATATAGGATTCAAACACCCTATTTATTAAGTGTTGGAATGTTGTTAAAGCATTACACAGACCAAATGTCATGAATCTATATGAATATTTCCCTAAGGAGTGGTGAACGTAGTATTGAGATGATCTTTATCAACTATGTGAACTTAGTTGTATCCAATATAACCATTTGTAAAACTATAACATTCCTTACCAACTACTTCATCCAATATCTAGTCTAAGAATGGAAGAGGGTAATGATCCTTCTTTGTTGCCTTATTGAGATTTTTGTAATCAACAAAAATGTGTAGCTTCCCATTATTTTTCTTGAGATCAAAATGGGAGAAACCCATTCTAAATTTTCAACAGCAAATATGAATCCTACATCAAAAAACTTATTTATTTCTTCTTTTACAATCTTGGAAAAAACTAGGATTCATTCTACATGTCATTTACTTCTTACCAACCAACTAGGAAAAACTAGGATTATAAGGAGCTCAACCAACTTAATAGAATGCTCTACCCGAATTACTTGGTTTAGCTCCTTATAATAAAAAGTGAATAGGTGTATATACCTTTGAAATATTTGGAGGTAGGATTCCTTCTCTCTTTCCACCACACCATCACCAATTTGCATCTGTTAGAGATGTTCTTCCAGTTATTTCTGATGTGTCTGGGAGGATATCCATGACTGAAACATCCACCTCACTCTCTTCATCAAAAGTGTCCACTTCGCTGATACTAGATTAATCAAAGGATGTCCATTCATCAGTTTCATCACTTGAATCCATAGATTCTGCCATACAATTTTGAGGGATAACATTTATATTCACCCTCTCTTTGCCACATCCAAGTGTCATGAATATTTCATTCCATTAGTTTCTTGCATGGAATATCCTCATCCATAGCCTTCCCAACACCATTGGCTATGTAATAATACTATTATTTATTACTTTAAATTCTACTATACATAAAACACCCATGACATATATTTCTACATTTGAAACAACACCTTCTATTTTTTTCCTTATTTAATGATATTAACATCAGTGTTGAAGGGTGGTTGATTTTTAAACCCAATATATTTATTACAAACTTAGGCATCACATTAACTGCATCTCCTCCATCTATTAAAACATCATGAATTGAAATTTCATTACTCAATACCTCATCTGGTGGAGCATAAGGATCTTCCTTTGCTTCCAAAACAAGGACCTCAACCTCCTTCCTCCATTAAGAATTGAGTCTGTTACATAGTTCATGCCTCTTCTCAAGAGGACATATCAAGAATTTGGCCATAGGTAATATTTGTAGGGAACTTGGAGAGATATTTCATGATGGAGTACGGTTCTTGTCCATGTGAAATTAGAAAATCATGCATACCTAATTTTCTTCTTCTATGTTTCTTACCAGTCTCTTCTTTCATTTTCTTAGGATAGTTATCATCCTGGTTATATTTTTCCTTCTTCATTTTGGTTGCAAAAACATCTACTTCATTATTTTTGTTCCTATTTACTACATCAAACTAAAAATGATTTTCCTTTCTCATTATATTTTGTACCATATGTAGATTATTTATCTAGACAATTATACTTATAATGGTCCTTTTTATGAAACCCATAACATAAAAATTCAAAAATATTCCTTTTTGGACCTTTATCTCCCCTTTGGAAGTTTTGGGCACCAAATTATTTTCCTTGAAGAATATTAATAGTTAACTGGCCCGTTTTCTTGAATATATCATCATAGTCATTGAATGTTCTAAAGGGAAGAGGAGTTCTCACCATGAGTGGTTGTGGTGCTTGGACCATAGGTGCTGGTGTAGGTTCCACCTTAGCAAAAAATTATTTGGAATCTTCTTCCATTTTTTCCTCTTTCATTCTATAGATATCCTTTAATTTCTTGAGGGTTGTTGGGAAATCATAATTGACTCGTTGTTTGATCTTTGGCTTCATCCCAAGAATGAAGTGCGTGAAGAGAAGATTATCCATGTCATTCATTAACCCATCCACTAATCGTTCCTTCTATATTTGTGTATCGAGCTTCCTCCTTAGATTTAAAACATGTACATGGAAGTCTATGATCTTCTCCTTCTCTCCTTGGGATAGATTTTTGATCCCTATCATGAGGTATGCATAATATTTTTGTGCAGTAAATTCTTTGAGAAAACTTCTATGAAACAAATCCCATGAGTTTTGAATATTATCACCCAGTGTTTTAAACCACCTAAGAGTTGAGCCATCTAAAATGTAGGAATGAAGTCAATTCATTGTTCCCTCCTAGTGAAACCATTACAAATGTAAGATGTTCAAACTCTTGAATGAAAGACAGAGCTTCCTCATTAGATTGGGTTGAAAAAAATGGGAATCATACCCATTCTTCTTTATACAAAAATGTAACCATAGTAAAATACCAAGCCACATGTACACTTATTGTGACCTATTAAAAATAATTGTAATGACTATTATGAAAAACACTCTTTATGGTGACAACGAGAATCTCCATAGTAAAAAGTAAATTTACTATGGTAAAACCATTTATGTTAAAACTACATTTACAATAGTAAAAATGAATGACCACACGGTAAAACTGAATTTCTTGTGGTAAATATTATTCACAGTAAAAAGTGACTTTACTGTAGAAAATACTATTCACAGCAAAAAAGTGAATTTATTACGGTAAATACTATTCATGGTTAAAAGTGACTTTTTTGTGGTAAATACTATTCATGATAAAAAAATTGAATTTACCACGGAAATACTATTCATGGTTAATACGAAGTTACCCTTCAAGTAATTGTTGGTTAATTAGAAATACCACTCCATAATATCCACCAACGAGGAATGGTCTCGATAACAAGAACAAAATGTCAACACAAATCTGGTACTTAGATAATCTATTATCGGGAATGATGCAGAGCATCATACAACTCAACCATTCCACAATGTTAAAATGAAGCAAATATCACAAACTTGTCAAAACTTGCAATTCAACTTACGTTCTCAAGTCAAGAAACTCTTCCAAAATCATGCAAATTTTGGATAAAAAAACCCAAATTGGCTTATGCAATCATTTCATCATGTTTCTTAAGCCTAATTCATGCAAAATCAAGTAAAAAACTAAAAAAGTCAACCAAGAACTTTAACTTCTCTTATCTCTCTCTAAACTCTCCTGTTAGGCTTATTAAGGCAAGGTTGAAGGTGAAAACTTGTTGGGAACAACCTAGAAATTCCCAAGAAAAACTAAAAGCACCTTTGGGCACCCATTTTCCTCCTTGAGGTGTATGATAAATATCTTGGCTATTAATATGTTGTTCATTAAATCACACTCATTTAATCATCAAACCAGGGGATGTAAACTTTCAATAATGCTAGTGTTGTATGCACAATTATAGAGAATTTAGGAGGTATGGAAAGAAATTGTTGTCACTACAATACTTGAAATAACAATGCTTGAAAGGTAAATATAAACTAATAACTGAAATAAATGGTTTCTAAATAATTATGACTAAAGAAAAGCTTGTAAATTCATAATGTAGATAAAGAGATAAATTGCTTCTTAGTCTAATCATGCAATGAAATAGAAAAAAAAACTATGGAGGGTTTAACAAACCACAAGTGGGCCCTGCCTTGGGTGTTAATCCCTCCTAAGGCCTGTAACTAAAAGCTACTGAATAGAACTCAGATATTTTATTGAATTGACATGAATGTTACATCTAGGAACAAAGCAACCTATGTATCTGTCATATCCTCTATTCTCTTATTCCTCTATTCTCTATATTCTACATCTAGATAGATTTCCATCATTAATCCTTTTTCTTTTATAATTCTCAATTGCAACAAAATGTGAGAAGAAGAGTTCAACTAGGAGTTCAAACAGACTAAGTAAAAGATCTTCTGTAGAACAAGTGGAAGATATCAAATAAATCAACAAGAGTTTCCACACACGCAACATAAATAATTAACAAGTGTCCAAATATCAAACACATAACTCAAGTAACTGACAAGCTCCTTAAATCATGTGTTAACTAATCAACTAATTCTTTAGTGAGTTGCAATGAATAATCAGATCTAGTGTTGTGTTATCTCCTAGTTCTCCATGTCCTAGTTATAACTACTACTTCAAAAAAACGTATAGACTTGAGTTTCATCCTTCACATTCCAAGAGATCTTCATAATCATGGACTTCTTTTTTGTAGGTGATCCCCTTTGGCTATGTGGATGAGTGGTTGCAGGTGGTTCCTTAGTTGTAGGTGATTCCCTTTGGCTACAATGAGTTGCTGCAGATAAGTCCTTTGTTGCTGCATATAATAATTTACTCGCAAACAAGAGTGGCATCACACAAATCATCATTCAAACAACTTATTGAAATCAAGAGAATAAATGCACACATCAAAATACCACAAAATAAAGATAACTAGTCATAACTATATTAATCAGTATATATGCCATAAGTTCAAGTTGTGATGATAATGTTCAGCAGTATAACTGGGAAATACAAGGACATGGCTCCAACGACTTAACCAAAATATAGATGATGAGTTGTTTCCAAAGGGGATTTACACAACTCATCACACCCCCAGGGTTAATTTATTAAATGTCTTCATTTAAGTGGTTTACTTTCCCGCTACTGAAAAATAACATAAACACCTGAAATCAACTGGGGTCTCTGTCCCTTCCTGTTCAGAGAAGAATTAACCACCATTTATCTTGAACCTATGCATAACTTTGTTCTGTATCCTTTCATTCAGTGGTCTTTCACCTATCCATGGTGGTATCAGAAAGTGGAATATTGGGGTTGATAGCCAATTGGAAGCCAGGTATCTGCACATTCAGTAGAAATGTTAATGTATGTATTCACTCTTCTTAGAGTTGGCATTATATTAGGGTAAGAGTGCATCTCTTTCTTTTGCAGTTTAGGAGACATCTCATTCCAGTGCATCCTGCATGCTTGTACAACCTGAATTCCATGGTCCCTAATCATGTCCCTGACTTCATTATGTGTTACTTTCCTCATTTTCCACACTCTCCTTCTGATCTCCTTCTTCTTTACATACTTTGCATATTGTTCTACAACTTCTCTAATTTTTGTAGCTTTAGCCCTAACCGTTAGTGGTTGTACCTTCTATAAAGGTGTGTATTCCTCCATTTGTGTTTCTCTATCCAACTCATTCACAAAATAAGAACAGAGGGATTTGACTTGAACATATCCAATGTATAGGATTGGAATCCAATCCCTATCATATTCAAGAGCATAGTTGTACATGTAAAGTTCACATAATAGGAGCTAAAGTTCATGAGTGTTGTTCTGATATATCCTAAAGAAGATCCTAGTTGCACTGATATCAAATGGTATGTCAGAATTGATACATGTGAGTTTGAGTTGTAACATATTTTCCTTTAATAAAATAACATAAAAATTGGATGGAGGCCTGCATTTAAATATCTCACGGGCCACCTGGATTGTCTCTTTTTGCTTATTCTTCAGCCTTTCTATCTCTTGTCCTTTTCCTCTAGTTCTTCCTCATGTTTGGAGATAAGGGATTATTTTTCCCTTTTCCATTTCCCTTTTAGCTTATCAACATAGATTCTCAAATTGGGACATCGAATAATTAATATCAGGAAACATTTTTTGTGTGGCCATCTCCTTATAAGGAGTGGTTTTATAGTGTCTCTTACAATTTCCTTAATAACAATTTTGGGGTTACCTGGTGCTACATCCATCTATTGTACACTAACATGTGGTGCTTTTTTCCAAAAATGGTGGTGAAAATGGTGGTTTCTACTCCAACACTTACTCAATGATACATCATCCTTAACTATAGGAATGTGCTCTATTCTTGTTCCATTAATGGTTCAACTTCTATGACATCTTATTTTGTTCAATTCCATGTACCTGGTGCTCAATGACCTTCTCAATAACTTGTGGCACTTGTTCATGTTCAATTTCTTGTTTGTCTTGTTCAATGGTTTGATCAACAATGTCTGGCATGTGTTCATGTTCAACCTATTCTCCAACTTCCTTTTCTTTTTCTTCCTCACAACCTCGTTGCTGCATGAACTGTCTTCTCATCATGAGTTTCCTTGTCAGTTTCCTTTCC
The DNA here is from genome assembly GCA_019776745.2 of Taxus chinensis. NCBI lineage: Eukaryota > Viridiplantae > Streptophyta > Pinopsida > Cupressales > Taxaceae > Taxus > Taxus chinensis. The sequence goes on along the minus strand of CM034147.1, from coordinate 154,550,850 downwards.
AATTTCTTCTAGTTATTTTCATGACCTTCCATTGTATAAACCGTATCCTCATCATGAGCTTTCCTCTTCATGTCCCTCCATGGGCTTCTTCAAGGTTATTTTTGTTGCTCATGAACATGGGCATCAATATCTCCCTGTTGTGTCTCCATTGGTTGAGGCCCAAATATCCCTTCAGTAGCTTCCTCATCACTATCTAGTGAGATGGGATTTGAATGTTTTGGTTTGGAGGTTCTTGGCTTTTTGGTTTTGAGCCTATGGGAGAACCTAGGTGGTGTAGGAGTGGATCGTTTATCCTTGGAGGTGGAGGATTTAAGAGTGGAGAGCTCCAATAGGGTTTCAGTAATGAAAATTCTCTTCAGGGGAGATAGGTGTAGGGTTTTTTTCCTCTGCAGATGGAAAATTTTCAAAAGTATGGGTTATTGTGGTTGGGAGGTAGATGTTGCAGGCTCAGTTACATGTGTGGAAGAGCTCTCATTGATTTTTCTCCTCTTTCTCCTACTTCCCAAAAAATCATATATACTTTTGGCCCTTACAAAATATTCCCACCTTATCTCAGGATAATCCCTCTGCATGGTATGTTTTACTATCAAGGTGATGAGGAAATGGTGTGACAATGCAGAACTTCACCTCTATGCTTCTTTACTCATTATCATCAATATATCATACAAGAACTTAGGTAATTCACTTTCTTGTTGTTCTTTAGGTGATTTAACAATTTGAAGTGAACTGTATTTAACCTAGAATATCTTCCCTCATAGGTAAAATACTTAATTACATAATTTGTAACCTCAACCCATAAAGGTTTAAGGGAATTTATTTGTGTACCTTTCCTTTCTAAGATGAATTGGTCATCAACATCTACAAATTCTCTTATTCCTGCTTCTGGGTTAGCCTTCTCTAGAAATGGTTCTCCTTGGGTAGGTAGGCTAGTTACTTTTGCCAAGATGTCATCACTGATTCTGATTGATAAACCCTTCACTTTTTCCTCCCCATCACTAAATGTGTTGGAAAACTCTTCAACCATTGCTTCATTGAAACCTTGAAACTGGTTTATATAATCTAGCCAACCATTATCTTGAAAATACTATAAAATTTGAGGGTGGCTAAGAAGTTGAGAATGCTTAGTGGGTTCATGTCGTATCAAATCTCCTCCCATTGTGAATATGTAGCTTGCTCTTGTCTCAATACACAATAACACAACTCTTCTTGAAGAAACGATGCACAATTGAGTTGTGTTGACTTGTTTTGATTATTTTTGAACTTTGAGACCGAAAGGACATGCAACACGATTATGGGAGTGATCATTAATTGATGTGACCATGTGAAGCATGCAAAGTGAAGTGATTTGACAATATGGGCTTATGTGGAGGGACACATCATAACATGAAAGGTGATGGTGTTTTTAATGCAGTAAATACATGATGACTTGGTATAAATACTAATTAATGATAATCATTCTAATTATACTTTAATAAAGTGATAGTCGAGTGCACTTATCTCGATGTTTGTTTGGAATGATGATTGTGCATGCTTATTTGGATTTGTGCACTTGGTTGCATGCAAAATGTTATAATGTTGTTGAGGTTGTTATGATGTTGCAAACATGTGTTGAACTGATATTGGCTGGTCCTTACTAAAACCAGATAACTCTCTGAGAGGGAATGCCGATATGTTGGGGTGTCAATTGTCTTTTTCTATCTCTCACATGTGCAAATATTCTTGATCTTCTTTCATGCAATCATGAGTTCAACCAAACACAAAAGAAAAAATAGGGGTTTTTTATGTTGCTGCAAGTGGAACCTTCAGTCATTGCATTCTCTCCTTGTGATGGAGATCATGCACTCTTGCAATCACCTTACATCAAACCCTGCAAAAAAAAACTCTAAGAAATAAAATGTGTTAGCAGAGTGCTTCTGATCACCAAAAGGGTTGATCACAACACTTTTATTTGACCTTGTAATATTCAGAAATATGAATGCACCAATGCCACTGAAATCTATCAATCCTTTACAATCTCATAAGGTGAGACAACGGGCTCAACCCTTGATGTTAACTCTGATGTCCTTACTTCCATCTTGCTTAGACCTCCTTTAAACTGTTGCATGAATGTATTTCTGTCAACTGGTTTCTTGTACAACCTCAATGTGTGACCATTGACCAATAACTTGAACCTCATAGGATCTATGGTGGTGAGTTTTATAGCTCCATTGGGAAATATATTCTCAATCTCATATGGACCTAGCCACCTTGTCCTGAGTTTTCCCATATGGTCCTTGTATTTTGAATCAAACAAGAGTGATTAGTCACCTTCTTGAAACTATCTAGTCTTGATGTACCAGTCATTCCATTTGACTCTTTGCTTCTACACTACCTTTGTATTATGTACTGCTTGTCTTCTCAATTCATCCAATTCATTGAGTTGGAGAATTCTCTATCTTTGAGCTTCAGATAAATCTATGCCTAGCTCAAGTGCAGTCCTCAGTGTTTTGTGTTCAAACTCAATTGGTAAAACAACAGTATTTTCATACAAGAGTTCAAATGGTGTGAAACTAGTTGTTTTCCACATTGTGTTGAATGCCCATATTACCTCTGGAAGCCTATCTGCCCAATATTTCCTATGGAGTGCAATGTTCTTTGTCAAGATGGCCTCTATTTCTCTATTTGTAACTTCTACTTGGCCATTAGATTGGGGATGGTATGGTGTAGACTTCCTATGTCTGATTTCATACTCCTTAACTAGATCATAAATTACATCAGCAGTAAAGTGTGTACCTTGGTCTATTACAATTTCTCTTGGAACTCCATACCTGGTGAAGATGTGATCATATAAGAACTTGGAAACTTTCTCACTTTTCTGATTTGGTAATGCCTTCACCTCTGTCCACTTGGTTAGATAATCTGTGCATACCAAGATGTATTCTTTTTGCTGAGATTTAGGGTCTATAGGGCCAATAAAATCTAAGCCCCACTTGTCAAAAGGATGCAAGACCAATTGAGGTTGCAATGGCATTTCATTAGATCTGGTGGGATTTCCCATTCTCTGGCATCTATCACATCTCTTGGTGTATTGTGTTGCATCCTTATGCAATGTTGGCCAATAATAGCCAAGTATTCAAAACCTTCTACATTGTTCTTTTTGCAGAAAAATGTCCTCCACAAGGTTCACTATGGCATGCTCTGAGGACATCATATATCTCTTCATCATCTATACACCTTCTCATGATTTTATCTTGTCCTGTATGAAATAGAAATCCATCTATCCAAGAAAAATGTACACTCTTTTCAACTATGTATTTCTTCTTAGAGTATAAGTAATGTGGAGGTGTTTTACCTGAAACCAAATAGTTGGCTATGTCTGCATACCAAGGTGTTTTGGTAGAAATAGAAAATAAGTTCTCATCTGGAAAGGAGTCATCAACTACTTGTTCTTCATCATTAGTATCCATCCTGGAGAGAAAATATATTACCACGTTGTCCTTACTAGGCTTGTCCACTATGGTGACATCAAAATTTTGTAAGAGGAAACCATCCTATGATTTTGTTTTGCTTACTACAAGTTTGTTTATCAAATATTTGATTGCAGCATGATCAGTGTGAATGAACACTGGATAACCTATGATGTAGTGTCTGAATTTTTTGATAGCATATACAACTGCCAAGAACTCCTTCTCTGTTACTGTATAATTTATCTCTACATGCTGCAAGTTCTTGCTAACATAATAAATTACATAATTCAGAACTCCATATTTTTGTCCTAAGACAACTCCAATAGTCATGGTCTGATGCATTAGTGTGGATGTGGAATGACAGGAAGGTTCCAATCAGGTCCTCTCAATACAGGAGCAGTAGTTAACATTTGTTTCAAGGTTTGAAAATCATCTTCACAACGTTCAGTCCAAACAAAATCAACATCCTTTCCTAATAATGCAAAAAGTGGTGCTGCAATCTTGCTAAAATCTTGTATGAACCTCATGTAATATCCAACATGGCCTAGAAATCTCCTAACATCCTTTTGTTTCTTTGGTGTTGGTAGGTTGATTATAACAGATACCTTTGTTGGATCAACTTGAATTCCATCAGAAGAAAGATAGTGTCCCAAAACTATACCTTCAGACATCATCATGTAGCATTTTTCATTACTCAAGGAAAAATTATGTTCTTTGCATCTCTTCAATACTTTATCCAGATTTTTCATAGCTTCTTCAAAAATGTTTCCATGTACTGTGAAGTCATCCATGTAGACTTCCATGCAATCATTTGTTAAATCTGAAAAGATGCTCAAGACTGCCCTCTGGAATGTAGCAGGTGCATTGCACAAGCCAAATGGAAGAATTGAATATGTAAATGTTCCCCATGGACATGTGAAGGTAGTTTTTTTCCTGGTCTTCTGTGTAATTTGAATTTTATTATAGCCACTATATCCATCAATAAAAGAGAAATATTTCTTACTATACAAAGAGTCAAGCACTTGATCAATGAAAGGAAATAGAAAGTGATCTTTCTTTGTTGTTGCATTTAGATCTCTATAATCTACATAGATCCTCCATTTTCCATTCTTATTTGGCACAATGATAAGAGGTGATACCCATTGATTATCTAATATGGGATATATAAATCCAACATCCAGTAACTTCTTCAATTCTCCTTTTACAATCTCTCTTACTATTGGGTTCATCCTCCTTTGTGGCTGCCTGATTGGTTTACAACTTTCCTTGATATAGATCTTATGAGTACAAATCCTAGGATGAATCCCACACATATCACCATAGTCCCAAGAAAATGTTTTTTATGTTTTTGAATAAGAGCAATCAGCAATTGCTCTTTTTTTCTATCCAGCAACTTGTTGACATTAAGTGGTTTTCCCAGTGTTATTTCCACTTGTTTGGAGAGATCCATCATTGAATATACATTGATTGCTAACAGAATTTAGTATGCATTCATGGGGAAGAAGTTGATGAAGAATACAATTCTTACCTAGAATGTCCATGGTGCTTTGCTGCGGTAGAACCTGGTTCAAGGGACAACTTAAACACCTTAATCTGTCATCCACTTCTTCATTCCTTCCATAGTTATTCTGCAAGACATTGGAGAGAACAACATCCTCTTCTTGTCCTTCAATTATACAAGACTTCTCCAGCATCATGAGCTATTGTACAGAGATTTGATCTGCTTCAGGTTCTTCAACCCAAATTGTTTGATCTTCATCATTCAATGGTTGGGCAGGAGGATAGAGCATGAGCTTCTTAGTACCACTTCCATTGGAAATAATCATGTTGCCAGACTTGCAACCTATGAATGCATCAGTAGTGGCCAACCATGGCCTTCCTAGAATAATAGGATAACCTCCTAAACTTTCTTTTGGTTGAAGGAAAATAAAGTCATCAGGGTATTCCCAAGAGTCTACCACTACAACTATGTCCTCAAGGACTCCTTCAGGTCTCACTATTGATCTATCTACAAGTTGTAAGACTGTAGTTGTTGGCCTTAGTCCTTCCAACTTCAGGTCATCCATGATTTTCTTGGTCATGACATTTATTGGCTTCCCCTAATTCAATCAAATTGTTCTTTATTGTTGTGCCATTAATTGTAACATTTACCAAAGGACTGCCTGGATCTATATACTTTGGTAAAACTGAATTTCCAAGCATGATATCAACCAACTATCCAATAACTTGTACAATGGATGGATCCTTCCTTCTTCTACCTAGTTTTTTATGCATAGATCCTTTACCAGCTTATTGTATATGGGAACATCCTTGATATCTTGAATAAGTGGAATTTTGACACAAATATCCTTCAGCTGATTGACAAAATTAGAATCAGAATCTGATTTATGGTTGGGTTTATTTTCTTATAATATTTCTAGAAATGGTGGTTCATTAGCTTGCAACTTATCCTTGTTGGAACTCTTCTCATGTTATTACAGATCAATTTGCAGTGCTTTCTGGCTTTGTTGTGGATTAGTCTGCAGCAACGGTGGTTCATCTGCAATCTTCTGTGATGGTGGGTTTACTTGGTGGGAGGAAGTGATCTTCCTGAGCAGAAGATGGATATCATTAACATCAACTAAATAAGCAGAGTATTGGGCTGATTCAGTGGTATAGGCTAGACTAAAACTTTATTGTTGGGTTTGGGTGTTGATTGAGTTGGTAGTTGAGTGACTTTTGGTTGAGATCCTGTTTGGGGGTTTGGCATCAGAGCTTGTTATTGTGGATAAGGAGGTTGATGGTAGGATTTATGGTAGTTTGGAGGTGGGTTATTCCATTGTTTCCCTCCTCTCCAAGGTTTCTTCCATGAAGAAGGGGGTTGTTTCCACTGTTGGCCTAAAAATTGAGGTTGTCATTGTTGTTGGTATTGGCTAGGGTATGGAGCCCAACCTTGCTGAGTATTAGCCCAAGGTGGGGGTTGCATATATGGATTACTAGCCCAATTATGAAAATATGGCATTGGGTCTTGTGGCATACCTCCTTGTCTTGGTGGCCAAGGATTTATTTGAGAAACATAGAAGACTTTCCCATCCTCTTTTTCTATCATCTTGAATTCAGGTGCATCCTCCTTCTCTTGTACAATGCTGGCTAATCCTCTACATCTGCAATCAACTCTCTTTCTTCTACATGCATGGAAGAACTCTATAAGTGTTGCCTCCACATCTTCTCTTTTCTTCTTAGCATGTAAAACATCAAGTTGGGTAGCCATGTCATTGACTATCTCCCATTTCATGTTCTTGAACATGTTCACAATCTCTGTTTTGGATATATCCCCAATTCCTTTGGTAGTTGATCCACCCTTTGATCTAGAATTTATTATTCTCTTCATAGTTGCTCTAGAGTAATTTCTGTAGGCTTCACAAATATCATCAAAGGTAGATTTTGAATATTTCCAACCCCTATCAGGTCCGAAGCATCCATATCCTCTTCATTGAGTCTCTTCAATATGAGTAATTTGAGAGATTCAGGAGGTAATCTTGTGTTTCTTAACTTATGAACACTGAATAATAATATTTCTAGGTAATATTCCAATGGCGCATCTTCCTTTTGTGCCATCCTTGAAGAGTTCATCCCTCCTTTACTACTTGGCTTACAGTAATCTTGGTATTTTGAGAAATTTTCCTTCATCTATGTGGTCAGGTAGTCACAACATCTCTTCCTAAACCCATGAACCATCTCAAGGTTGCATCCTTGAGTGTAGCAAGGAAATAGCTTTAGCTTATGTGCATTTATTGTATAATCATGGCTCCTGTATAAAACATCAAAATCAAACAAAAAAGTGTTTGGGTCTTCAGTTATGGATCCATGAAAGTTAGGAAGGGCTGATGGAGAGATATTCTTCATTACAGTAGGATGATTATTGTTGGAGATTGGGAACTCAAATGTAGTTGCCCCTTCTTCAACATTTTTATTCACTTCTTCTGCCATGATTTCTTGATCAGGAACACCTCAAAAGTCTCACTTGGAGGGGGATCTTATACTATCAAACCTTGTACAAAGGAAGATGTGTCTTCTTCATAATCAGATATAATAATCTGTGTTATTTGTGGATTGGGTAATAATCTACCATGGGCATCTCTTGGATGGTGCATGCATCAACTAACTCAACTCAATCAACATACATTAGTGGGGGGGGGGTTGGAGGTGGAATTTCTAAACCTAAATTGTTTCTAAGAAATGCAAAACCTCTCAAAAACCTTATAACTTGGTAGTATCCCCGAAAACGAAGCCAAAAATGGTGGTGCAAATTAACTTGCAACAATTAATATGTTGTTCATTAAATCACAATCATTTAATCATCAAACCAGGGGACGTAAAATTTCAATAATGTCAGTGTTGTATGCACAGTTATAGAGAATTTAGGAGGTATGGAAAGAAATTGTTGTCACTACAATACTTGAAATAAAAATGCTTGAAACAAACTTAGAATTGAAAGAAAATGGATTCTAAACACTATGACTAAAGCAAAGCTTGTAAATTCAGAATGTAGATAAAGAGATAAATTTCTTCCTAGTCTAATCATGCAATGAAACAGAACAAAAAAACTATGGAGGGGTTTAGCAGACCACAAGTGGGCCCTGCTTTGGGTGTTAATCCCTCCTAAGGCTTGTAACTAAAATCTATTAACAAAACTCAGATATTTTTATTGAATTGGCATGAATGTTACATCTAGGAACAAAGCAACCTATGTATTGTCATATCCTTTATTCTCTTATTCCTCTATTCTCTATATTCTTTATTTAGATCTCTCTTTCCATCATTAATCCTTTTTCTTTTATACTCCTCAATTACAACAAAATGTGAGAAGAAGAGTTCAACTAGGAGTTTAACAAACTAAGTAAAATATATTCGGTAGAACAAGTGGAAGATCTCAAAAAGATCAACAAGATTTTTAACACATGCAACAAAACTAATTAAAATGTGTCCAGATATCAAACACATAACTCAAGTAACCGACAAGTTCCTTAAATCACGTGTTAACTAATCAATTAGTTCTTCAGTGAGTTGTAATGAATAATCAGATCTATTGTTGAGTTATCTCCCAGTTCTTCATGTCCCATTTGTAACTACTCCTTCAACGACACATACAAACTTGAGTGTCATCCTTCACGTTCCAAGAGATCTTTATAATCACGATTCTTTGTTGTAGGTGATCCCCATTTGGCTATGGATGAGTGGCTGCAGATGGTTCCTTAGCTGTAAGTGATTCCCTTTGGTTGTGGACGGGTTGTTGTAGATAAGTCCTTTGTTGCATACAAGTTGTTGCATATAACAAGTTACTTGTAAACAAGAGTGGCATCACACAAAGCATCATTCAAACAACTTATTGAAATCAAGAGAATAAATGCACACACAAAATACCACAAAATAAAGATAACTAGTCATAACTATATTAATCAGTATATATGCCATAAGTTCAAGTTGTGATGATAATGTTCAGTAGTAACTGGGAAATACAAGGACATGGCTCCAACGACTTAACCAAAATATAGATGATGAGTTTTCCAAGCTATACTTTACTCAAAATCTTCTTTTCTTGGTATGGCTTGTAGATAGTCTCTAAAAAAAACCATCTATAGGTTTACCATCCTACTGTCATATAAAGGAAGGGTTTTTATGATCTTCTAGCTCTTTAAAATTTTGCAAGAGGGTTCTACATTATGTATCCATCATTACTATCCATTCTCAAGATTTCAAAATACATGCAAGACCTTATTGGGTTACCCATCATCAAACCCTGAGTAGGGTTTCACTATTTACCCGAGAGAATTCTATCACTATCCAAACGTATAAAAGTTGTCTTCAAAGACTAATTATCATCCAATAATTTATTTCATAATCCTTTCGACTATCTTAATCATCAAACAAGAAAAAAAAATTGCCTTGTCAAATTATCTCAATCTTAGACCTATTCTATACAAAGCAAACAAGGGATGCTTTCCACTACTTAGTCTCCAAATCAAAGCAAGGTTAGATTTAATTCATACTTAAAGATCATTATACAACATTATTACACTATCCCTTTAAGTCTCCAAGATAAGGAAATAGATTCTTCTTCAAACTAAGAAACAAAATAGTCCCTTTCAAGAAAGAAAACAAACACATACAGTCTTGTACAGTACCATACAACAGAGTATCAAATATCAGATGATCTTCTAATCATTACAAAGTATTCTTCACATACCTCTAAGAATCCATCACATTGTAACATACCTTTCATTTCCTCTTCATGAAAATAAATATAGAAACCTCAAGCTTCTTAATCTTAACAAGTGATGTAATGATATTTCTAAACAATATACAGTCCTTTGTTCAAGGAACATATTCTATTTCATTAATGTTTTGTAGATATTTACATAAAAATATTGTTTCCTCCCTCCTCACATATATTACTCACTCCCCTATCTTTTAGCTAACTTTCTTCGAGTTAATCCCTCCTTTTCATAGCTTAAAAAACCCTAACTAATTCTCGAGCACATGTCATGATTCTCAAACATAGAAATGACATCTTTTAACCCTCATAACATATTGTTTTTCTCATGTTCATGCTTTAGGAGTATTATACATCATAACTAGTACTTAACATATATCCCTTAACACTTAAGACCACTAACTCATCTAACACAATCCAAGAATGGATTAAACTTCTCCAAATTTCAAAATGAAAGCTTTGGAGGGAAAATACAAAATTTGAATTTTTGAAAAATAGACTTTACCAAACATCACATCACAACTCAAATGACTCCCTAAATTACTTCTAGACCTTTTACCACACTTTGCAACCCAAAACTTGATTTGAAACCCCAAAATATGACTAAAGGAGAGATGCTCCTGTGTCATACTCCCAAGGGAATGAAAAGTTTCCTCCAATTTAACTTATTCTTCATGTACTTCCAATTGAATTAAACCTCCGTGAACTGATCCTTGATTGAATGCCATGCTTCCTTTTTCCTCATTAGTTGCATCATGTCCTTCATTAGCTTCTTGGTCTTTAAAATGATCATATGCTTGAACAAGATGATGGTTTTTAGATTGTTTAAGAGATTCTCCACCTTATACTTGAATACATACACCTGATCTGACCTCATATGAAATGAATTTTCACTATACATGATTGTTACTTCATATTTTGAATCTTCTTGTTTCTCTTCTTTCTTTATTATAACTTCAAAATATGAGAATAAAGACTTTATATTGAGATAAACATCTTCATTTTACTGTTCCACCTCTATTTCCTCTATTACACATACATTCACAACACTAAAAGCCAAATTAGTTTAATAAAATTGAGCTTTATCATCCTTTTGGATCATCTCTTTCATCACTTGCTTGCTTCCTTCCACTTACTCATCTTGAGTTTCTTCTTGCACTAGTAATTTATCATCTTCTTTTACTATTTTTACCCACTTCCCATCACTGTTTTCATAATTTTCCATGACTTATTGCTTCACACTTTCATCATAATCTGAATCTTGGTCTTGTTTTCTTAGTATTTATATCCCTGAGAACTCTTGTTTGTATTCTTTCATCTTGAAATCTGCATATTCACTCAACTCTTCATCCTTTCTCATTCTCTTTTGTAGATTACCTTGATATTATTCCCCACCACTTAGCCATTTCCAAAGTTTCTTGATTGCACCTATCTGGTTTTCCACCTTGTCATAATTCCTCTCATTCTTTTCCATCTTATTCTAGTAGTTATCTAACAATAAATTCTTCACCTACTCTCTCTCTTTATTTCTTTCTCAACTCACTCTTTCTCTCTCTTCATACAAGTTTGTTTCACATTGCTTCTTCTAACACCTCACCTAGGATTTCTACCTAGAATTTTTTTGTTTCTATCCTCTTCTCTTCACTCTCCAATCTCTACTCTTCTCTCTCTGAGTCCTTTTCACGTTGGATTTATTCTTCTTCTTCTTCTTCATCTTTCCTATCAACACTCACAAACACTTAACAACATCTTGTTAGAACATATAAATTCTTTTCTAGAATATATTTCCAAGCTCTGATACCACTATGATGCAGAGCATCCTGCAACTCAACCATTCCACAATGTTAAAATCAATAAAATATCACAAACTTGTCAAAACTTGCAATTTAGCTTACTTTCTCAAGTCAAGAAACCCTTCAAAAATCAATAAATTTTTGGATTAAAATCCCAAATTTTCTTATGCAATCATTTCATCATGTTTATTAAGCCTAATTCATGTAAAATAAACTAAAAAACTCAATCAAATCAACCAATAACTTCAATTTCTCTTATCTCTCTCCAAATTGTCTCGTTAGGCTTCTCAAGGCAAGGTTAGAGGTGAAAAATCGTTGGGAACAACCTATAAATTTCCATGACAAAATAAAAGAACATTTTGTCACCCATTTTCCTCCTTGAGGTGTATGATAAATATCTTGGTTCAAATCCCATTGTAGATATCTCTTCTTCACTTTCTCTTTTCTAGGCCTAATTCTCTCCTAGTAGCCCTTCCAAACTAGTTTTCCTAGTATAAATTTTGTCCCAAAGGTCTTCTATACAAATCAAGATGATTTTTATATACTCTTTATTGTCTAATATCACATAACAAAGTTTCAATTCTTATCTCAAACCCCGAGCTCTTTGTTCTACTCCTTTCCACTAAAATCCAAGGCCTAATTAGCCCTTTACACTCCAAGGTTATGACTTAGCTAAAAGTAGCACCAATTTGTAGAGTATAATGATTGATTATAGCACCATTTACACTCAGTAAACTATTCACAAATTTTTAAGAACCCACACAATTCCTAAACCTTTCAATCACTCATACTAATTTACCCCCTTAGCCTCACAATCCTCATTCACAGGTATATCACAATACTAATATAATTTTTGGTCTCTTTTGGAAAAATTCAAACTCTGAAACCTTTAAAACCTCACTCCTTACACCTTACATATGCTAGGTACAAACTTTCAAGGCTACATTCAAAGTACAAAGACTTAATTTCCAAGTTTGATGTCAAACCCTACTTTCAAGTTCTCACAGACTTAGACCTTAGAATTTTATTAGCTTATAAACATATACCAACTTCCCCACTTTAAAATCACCTTCATTTACCTCTAATGGTCCTTTAGAAGTAATTATGAAAGTTCTAAGCTATAGTTTACTCCTTAAGATCTTCTTTGCTTGGTATGGCGTGTAGTTAGTCGCTCAAAATCACCATCTACAAGTTTACCATCCTATTTTCATATAAAGGAAGTGTTTTTATGATATCTTATCTCTTTAAACTTTTCTAAGAGGGTTCTACAGTATGTATCCATAATTTCTATCCTTTCTCAAGCTTTTAAAATACATGCAAGACCTTATTGGGTTACCTATCATCAAACCATGAGTAGGGTTTCCGAGAGACTTCTATCACTATCCAAATGTATAAAAGTTTTCTTCAAAGACTAATCCTCCTGCAATAATTAAATTCATGATCCATTCAACTATCTTAATCATCAGACAAGAAAAAAAATAACATGTACCTTTTCAAATTATCTCAATATTAGACTTGTTCCATACAAAGAAAACATGGGATCTTTTCCACTACCCAGTCGCTGAATCAAAGCAAGGTTAGATCAAATTCATGCTCAAATATTCTTAAACAAGGTTATTATAATCTCCCTTTAAGGTTCCAGGATAAGGAAATAAATTATTCTTCAAACTAAGATACACAATAGTCCCTTCCAAGAAATAAAACAAACATATACAGTCTTGTACAATACCATAAAACAAAGTATCAAATACCAGATGATATTCTAATAATTGAAAAGTATTATTCACATACCTTTAAGCATAAATCACCTTATAACAGACATTTCATTGCATCTTCATGTAAATAAATATAGAAACCTCAATCTTCTTACTGTTAACAAGTTATGTAATGATAATTCTAGACAATATACAATCCTTTGATTAGGGATCAAAGTTTCTTTCATTAATATTTTGTAGATATTTACATAAAAATATTGTTTCCTCCTTCCTCACACATATTACTCACTCCCCTATCTTCTAACTAAATTACTTTGAGTTAATCCTTCCTTTTCATAGCTTTTAGAACCCTAACTAATTCTTGAGCACATGTCATGATTCTCAAACATATAATTGACATCTTTTAACCCTCATAACATATTATTTTTATCATTTTCATGATTTAGGAGTATTATAAATCATAAATATTCCTTAACATATATCCCTTAATGCTTAATACCACTAACTCATCTAATACAAGCTAATAATGGCTTAAAATACTCTAAATTTCAAAATAACAGTTTTGAAGGGAAAATACAAAGAATGAGTTTTTGAAAACTAGACTACTTCACCAAACATGACTCAAATGACTCCTTAAATGACTTCTAGATATTTTACCACACTTTTCAACCCAAAACTTGACTTGAAACCCCAAAATATGACTAAGGAGATATACTCCTTCATCAGGGAACTCCTCGTGGTATGATTGTTTTAGCAATACACAACTTTTGGTTTGATGGTGTGAATATAGAAAACACAAAAAAAGACACAATACAAGAGAAACATAGAATAAAATGTGAAGACTTAAAAACATAAATGAAATTTAACCAAAAATTATATTATAATCAAATTATTGTTACAATCTCACCCAAGAACTACTCCATGTGTTACCAACCCCACTCACCTTGCAATAATATTTCTAGGAGAAACTTAAAAAATAATCCTCTTGATAGATTGTTTGACACTCCTACACAGTGGTATGGACACTTTACTACTTGCATATACTAATATGTTAGGATGAGGGGTGGAATAATCATTAATTAAATTTATTAAATGTTAAGTTAACATTATGAATAAATATAAATGTAAATGTACACACCTAAATAAAAGTAAATAACAACATAAAACAAAATACACAATGACACGTCATGTAACGTGGAAACTCGTAAATGGGTAAAAACCACAGAGAATAAATCCACTAATGAAGAACCCTGTCAACACTGGCTATCACATAGAAGATGAGTAATTCCTTTAGCTTCCATGTGCATCTCTTCCAACAACCGCTTATGCCACATGGATTTTTTTGTTGCTTCCATTACACTTCTATATTCTACCTCAGTAGAAGAAATGGAAATTGATGGCTGCTTTTTACTGCTCCAAGTAATGGCACATGCACGAAACTTGAACACATATCTAGTTGTAGACTTGCAATCTATTACATCACTAGCATGGTCAGAATCACAATATCCATATAAATATGCATTGTTATAATAAATATAATGTAAACCAAAATTAATCATAGCATTAATATAACAGAAAATTCTTTTTGGTAACTTCTAGTGATCTTGATAAGGTTCCTGCATATACCTTGAAGAAATCCCTATTGCATAAGCAATATTAGGTCTAGTAATAGTTAGATAAATCAAACTACCTACAAGTTTCCTATACAAAGTAGGATTAACTTTTTCACATGCAGGTTTAGGACCAAGTTTACATCCTACTTCTATAGCAATAACAACTGGTTTAGAATCAAGCATATTAAACCTTTTAAGTAAATTAGTTGCATATTTTGATTGAGATACTACAATATAAATTTTATCCTAAAATATAGCCATGCTTAAAAAATGATGTAAAAATCCTAAGGTTGTCATCTCAAAATATTGCATTAAATTTTCTTTAATTTTCATAATTAAACTGTTAGAATTAGTAGTGATAATTAAATCATCAACATACAACACAATGAGAATGATAGCATTTTCTTCAATTTTAATAAATAAATCATTGTCGGATGAACAATTAGGAAAACCAACTTCATTGAAAAAACTGTTAATCTTATAATACCAAGCTCTAGGAACTTGTTTTAAACCATATACATTTTTTTTTCAATTTACAAACATATATTTCTTTACCTAGTTCTTCAAAGCCTTTAGGTTGGGTCATATAAATTTCTTCTTTTAAATCACCATTCAAAAAAGTATTTTTGACATCCATCTAATGGATTTCCCAACCATAATGAGGAGCTAAGGCAATCAAAATTCTTATTGTGCTCATTTTTGCAACAGGTGTAAATATTTCCACATAGTCAATACCGGGTTTTTGAGTAAACCCTTGAGTTACTAGTTTGGCTTTGAATTTATCTATACTGCCATCTGCTTTATATTTAATCTTGTATAGCCATCTAGATCTGACTATACTTCATTTTTCAGGAGGAAGGACTAACTCCCAAGTATTATTTTTAATCAAGGCAATATATTCAGATTTCGTAGCATCTATCCATATTTCATCAGAAGAAGCTTCTTCAAAATATTGGGGTTTAGGTTCATACAAAGTCATCAAAGCATGATATGTATGATGACTTCTAGTGATTTTCTGAAGGTTTACATGATTAGATTCTTAACTAATAGACTCACCCCATCTAGGTATTTTAGTTACAGAGGAACTAGGAACAATCTCATTTTCAACTATAGGTTCGACATTAGTTTCTTCATCACATACATTATTTTCACAATTTTCATTTCCAAATTCATTTTCATTAGAATCATTATAAATAACAAAAGTAGAAGATGAAGAAGAAGAACAAAAAGGTTATTCCAAAATTTTAGCATTCCTATTTTCTATAACTTCTCTTTTTAACTGATCAAATATCATAAGACCTTTAATTTTACACCCTATCCTATGAAGATACAAGGAAAATAGGTTTGATCAAGCTTTTTCCATTTTGATTTCGGAATGGAGAGGGAAGTAGGGCTACCAAAGATTCTCAAATGAGACACACTTGGTTTTTGATTTGACCACTTTTCCAAAGGAGTTGAATTTACAAGGGCTTTAGTGAGAACTCTATTCAAGATATGAACAAAATTGTTCATATCTTCATCCTAGAGGAACTTAGGAACTTGATTAGAATGCATCATGGTCCTAGCCATTTCCAGAATGATGTGGTTTTTCCTTTCTGCAATCCCATTTTGTTGAGGGGAATATGGAGTAGTCAGTTCCCTTTGAATACCGCATTCGACACAAAATGAGTCAAATTATTTACTGACATATTTTCCCCCATTATCATTCGCAAGCCTCTTAGTTTTATAACTAGAAGAGTTTTGAACTAAAGTTTTAAGTTCTTTAATTTTTGACAAGACATAAAATTTCTTTTTAATGAAATAATACCAAATCATCAATGAAAGTGACAACATACAGAGAACCATTAAGAGATGGAACTTCTAAGGTTCCTTAAACATCACTATGGACAAGTTCCAATTTAGAAGAATTATCGTCATGATGACTATGGAAGGGGTTAGTAGATTGTTTACCATGTAAACATCCTTCACATGTTTCATGGTTTTGGTAAATATATGACAGACTAGTTACTAGGTTTAGTCGAGACATGTTGTACATGCTCCTGAAGTTGATATGACCTAGTCTCTCATGCCACAATTACATGTCACTTCTTTGAGTTGTTAAACAAGAAGTAGAAGGAAAGCCAGAAAACACATACAAGCCATTTCTTTTAATGCCTTCAACTATAGTAACATTATGTTCATTTTTAATAAACCATTTATCCTTTAATAATGTTACACTATAGTTATTTTGAGTCAACTTAGAGTAAGAAACAAAACTCACTTTAAGTTTGGGAACTAATAGAACATTGTTAGTAAAACCATTTGAAACTTTTGCTTTTCCCTGACCCTGAACATCGAGAATGGAATGATCACACATGTAGATCTGATCATTACATTCACTAAGTTCAGATAGGATATTAGATCTAAAATTCATGTGCCTAGTGGTGCCACTATTTAATATCCACTCATTTTCTTTTGCAGTGACAAATGAAGCATACAAAGCAAATACATTTGATTTTTGACTATTTTTCTTATCCTTCTTTTGGTTTTGATTTTGGTTTTGGTCAGATTTGTTACCCTTTTGAAATTTAAAATTTGTTTTATTTTTTTAAAATTTACAATCCTCTTTCTTGTGTCCAAATTAACCACAATAATGACATTTTCCATCAAAGCTAACTCTTAGATTTCCAGGTTTCTGATCTTTTCTAGGAGGTTTAAAAGTTGGCTTTTGATTTTTGTTAAATATAGAGGTCTTACCTTTTGATTTCTGAGTGAGAAGTGCTTGAGTGGCATTCTCCTTAGAATCAAAATTTGAAATTACTTGTTCTTCCTGTATGAGGAGAGCACTAAGGTTTTGCAAATCTGAAATTTCTTGTTCTATTTGATATTTTGAATTCAAAATTGAAATGAAATTTCTAAATTTCTCATGAATATTTAACTGAATAATAAAATAAACCAATTTATCCTGAATCAAATTACTGCCACATCCATATAACCGTGACTTAATATTTTTTATTTTTGCTAATGTATCACTTTTTCATCTCCCTTCATGGGAGTTATCATAAGCTCTAAAATCAATTTAATAATTTTTGACAAACGCATATCTTCATGCATCGATTCCAATTGAGCCCAAGCCTCACTCAAAATTTCTTGGTTTCCGATATGAAGCAAAAAATCATCATGTACGCTTAAAAAGACAATGGACATCTCCTCTTCTACTTTTTGTTGATACGTAGCAATGTTGTTGGCAATTGCCTATCTTCCAGTAGGAGCTCTCTCAATTCCATTCACAACTGCCCATAATTTACAAGCCATGAATTTTTCCTTTAATCAAATCTTCCAAATGTTGTAGTGTTTCCATTCAACATCTGAGATTTATCAATTGAAAATTTATTAGACCCCATTTTTGTGAAAAAAATAGAAATAATTAATAAACAAGGATTAAAATAAGAGTTTAATAGAAGTCCCCCTCTTGTATTTTAATCCTCATAATCAAACACAATCAATTTTCACTAAAAAAATGAGGACCTGTTAATTGAATAATCTATACATGAATACGTTAGAATGATATCAAAAATTAAATTGAAATATAATTGATTTTTTTAGTTTTTTAACAAAATGATGATTAAAATTTTTTCATCGTATCATTTCATATTTAAAATAAAAATGATAATACTTTACTATTTTTCACAAAAATAATTTTTATAATTTGTTTATATTTTTGGAAAAAAATAAACAAATAATTCATACATTTTTTGAAAAAAGGAAAAAATGATTTATATATAAAAAACAAAAATTAGAGCTCTTGTTCCTTATTAGGTTAGGATTTTCTATCCACTTGGCCGAGTTGGCTAACCAATTCGGTGAGTTATCCACCGAGTTACTATTTCCATATAACATATTTCATTGCAAACTGAACTATATTAACCATGTAAGCCACAAATATGCCAATCGAACCACAATATTACTATGGCCGAGCCGCACAATGAGTCATAAACATAACACAATGACCCTAATCATGCACTCGTGACCAAGCTGCCTCACAAGAAAACCAAGTCGATCACCGAGATATGCACGTAAGGGCTATAAGAAAAATGGGGTGGTGTGACCGTAGTAACACCACCAATGTCTCGCACACAGGCTTATAAATCCTATAAAATATGTCACTGTCCCAATGTAGGACTATACATTACACAAAGGAGAGAGGGGGGGGGGGGGGTTCATGGTAGGTTTGTGGAGTGGAGGGTCCCATGGACACGTGGTGCACAATGAAGGAGGCTCACAAGGTAGTGCAAGAGGTCCCATTTGGCACGTAGATAGAAGGGGGGCATTTTGGAGGGGGCTGCCCCCATATAAAATTTATATATATTTTATATTCCTTTTTAATAAATATGCATGACATAGCTTGTAGGTTTAGGTTATATATGGTTTAGGTAATATAAACCATAGTTTTAGGTTTATATATATTATATTTTTTATAAAACATGAAAAATTTAATAAAAAATATATAAAGATATAGTTTATATCAAACTATAGGTGTGAAAAATTACGAGAGTCCATCTAGGACATAGAATGAAATTCACAGTGACGGTAAAAATATACATTACCAGGGGAACGAATTTGTACTCGACCAATAGAAAAATTCAAAATGCCTGTTTTGTCGATTCTTGTCTCCCCTTGTAAACTTGAGTTTCACTCGAATTTTTTACTTTCCCTTTTTGATTTATTGAATTTACTACACACATTTATAAACTATATAGCAAATTTGAAAAAATTATATACCCTAAACCTTAGTTTTCAGGGCTTGGGTAGTTCCTGAACTTGAACTTTTTCATGCGCGGTTTAAATCTCAAATGAATTTCTACCTGTGCACATATCATCCAATCCATACGGAGAGGGAGGGGGGTTAAATATAATTTCAAATAACTTAACTACCTAACTTCCCAACCGTTACAACCTTAGGATATTATGATTAAATTAATTTATTAATCCCGCTCTAGTACCATGTTAGGACGAGGGGTGGAATAATCATTAATCAAATTTATTAAATGTGAAGTTAACATTATGAATAAATATAAATGTAAATGTGCACATCTAAATAAAAGTAAATAACAACATAAAACAAAATACACAGTGACATGACATGTAACGTGGAAAACCCCTAAATGGGTAAAAACAACGGAGAATAAATCTACTAAGTGAGAAAAATTTTACACCACTAGTCCAGTAACTCCTTCCTCACTTTTATTCCCCTTTTTTACCAGGATCACTCGATTCACGTGATATTCGATATATCCTTAACATGATCTATGGTCATATTTAAATAACCCGAAGGGTTATAGCCTTCTTAAGTGACAGGGCACACCCTCCTGATTTAATTATTAGTTAATTAAATTAACCAACCACCTAATATAAAGTTTATATTTAAATAATAAGAATATAAGTTATTATATATTATTTAAATATAAACTAGATATTATGATACACTTAATATTATAGTTCTAACATAGTCCTCATAACATTTTTATGTGCTAAATGAGAGGGTGGCTTCTCTATTTATAACACTTTAGAGCTTATCCGTCCCCTCTAAGACAAGATAAGAAATCTCTTCTATCCAATCATATTACATATCTCAACTCTTATCTTTACATGTAGGATTATCCCTTAGGATAGGATAAACCTTATCATTTACATACAGGATTTCACTTTTTCTATACTTATCTCTAAATACAAATAAAATATTCAAAATATTTATGACATCATTCACTTTTCATTATTAGAAATATAATATTTCTAATTTCTGACCATGTAGACCCTACTTATCTACTTACCATGACCTTTGAAACTTTAACATTACCATGCCATTTACAACAAATATTTACTTTTTATCATTGAGTGTCACTTTCACAACATGCCCTAAGGTACTTTGACTATCACCATAGAATATTTACTAGTTACATTCTACCTTGTGCGATGTACTTTATTGGCGGTCATCGTTAACTTCTAGTGGATGCTACTACCAACTACATTTAATAACTTACCATTAGTAATATATACATTAATTAAATAGAAATCATGGAAGAAAATTCTAGTGTCGATAGACTCACCATGAGGAATCCTAAAATAACATTATATCACCTTGACACCTTAATATTTGACCACTTCATTTTGCTAGATGATGAAAAGATTGAAAGCTTAGATGATCCTTGGTTATCTGACGATGAAGCGACATCATTTTATCAACATATAGATTATCCAAAAGTAAAGAGAATGTGCAAAATCATGAAATGTAAAAGGAAAGGTCTTAGTCCACAAGAACAAGGAATTATGGAACCTTTGTCTCTTATAGAAAACTTGTCACATTTTGGTTTAGGGTATAAACCACCAAGTGGTGACCCATACAGTGACACCATAAATAATTCTTCTATTTCTAAGGAATATTCCTCTAGGGACAACATTGAAATAGGATTTATCCATAGTCTCTATGAGAACCTTTCCACCACCAAGCCTTTCACCAATTATCTTAACCATCAAATTTGTCCTTTGTTATCCTCCCTTAATTAATTGGGACCAATAAGATCCTCTATCAATTGATGAATTCCATAATGATGAAGCAATTATAGAGTTTATGGGACTCTAGGATAATATTCCCATAGGAGATCATAAGAAATTATTTGAGATTAACTTGGATGCATGCGATTACTTCAAGGAATAAGTGGAATCCCCTATTCACTCAAAAAGTTTAAAATATAAAAAAAGAAACAAAAAATCAAAATATAAAAAAATAGCTAGTGAAAACCTCTCTAAGGCACTAGTGGGAAAAACAAGCAAAAATAAACAATAAAGAAACATCTATTGGTGAAAACCTCTCTAAGGCACCAATGGACAGGGAATTTCATTTATCCTCTGAATATAGCAGTGAAGAGCATGTAAGCCCTAATAAGATACAACATGAAGATTCTCTTTTCATAAAATAATCAGATGAGCGTGATGAGATGCTCAAAAAATTTCAAGACATTCAGGAGAGATCATCATCATTAGTTAAAAGACATAGTTGATGTCAATATTGATACGGAAGTGAAACCAAGAATTCTAAAACTCAACGCTATCCTAACCCATCTAAAGCATGAATAATTCAAAACACTCCTTAAAGAATTTATTGATAAGTTTGCATGGTCATACATAGATATGGAATGCCTTGATCCATCCTTAGTCATCCACCATCTTATGATACATCTTGATGCCAAGAAAATCAAACAAAATCTCAAAAAAAATCCGCAAATAGATATATTAGTCAAAGAATAAATGTAAAAGCTTTGGGATGTAGAATTCATCCTCCAAATTGACTACTTTGAATGCATCTCAAACATTTTCCCCATCAGAAATCCTAATGGACATCCACATCTACACCAATTTTAGAGACATTAATAAATCATTCCCTAAGGATGATTTTCCACTTCCAAACATTGACATGATCGTTGATTCTGCAACTAGACATTAAATGTTATCGCTCATGGATGGATTTTTCGGATGTAATCAAATCATAATCACACCTAAATACCAACATAAGACAATGTTCACCATCCCTTGGGGAACATTTTGCTATCAAGTGATGTCATTCAGACTCAAGAATGTTGGTGTAACGTTTCAATGAGAAATGGTAGTTATCTTCTATGATATGATGCATGATATTTTTGAATATTACATCGATGATATCCTAGAAAAATCTAAAACAAGGGTAGCTCATCCTACAATGATCCAAAAAAAATTAAATGACTAAGAGAGTATAAAGCTTGACTAATCCTAAGAAATTTAATTTTGGAGTTATTTTCATAACGCTATTGGGATTCATTGTATCTAGGAGAGGCATAGAATTTGATCTAGAAAAAGTCTAGGACATCACTATAATGCCTCCTCAAAATCTCAAGTTATTATGCAATCTACAAGGCAAAATCTAGGTTATTTGTCAATTTATATTACTTGTAGTTGATAAATGTCAAATCTATTCAAAAGAGGGAAAAAAATTCAATGGGATCAAGATTACCAACGTGAATTTTATTCTCTCAAAAAATACCTTCTCATCCACCCATGTTTGTTCCACCTACACTCGGGATACCATTTATTAGGTATATATCATCAACTCAATGTGCACTAGGGTCTCTTTTAGCACAACTTGATGAGCATGAAAAAGAACTCGCCATATAATATCTTAATAGAACTTTGGTATCTTATGAATTTAATTATACTCTAATTAAAATAGTATACTTGGATATGGTGTTTGCCTCTCAATAATTTTGGCCTACATTCTAAACAACAAAACCAACCTAATATCCAAGTTTGATCCTTTAAAATACATGCTATAAAAATCAACTCTAACTGGTAAAATGGCCAAATGAATCATGTTGTGTAGAAATTTCGACATCAAATACATTAATTAGAAGGAAATTTAAGGAAAAGTTCCCATGGATCAATCAGTAGAAGATCCTATTTCGGATAAATTATTTGAGGCTCTTATTTTGGATCAACCATTGACTATTGTAATCCATAATGAATCAATCATGACCATTGAAGAATCATCTATAAGATCTATTTTGATGGGTCCTTCACTCATCATGGCTCGGGGGAATGAATTATTTTCATCACACCAGAAGGATACTTGATCCCTAAGGCATTTCACATTGGATTTCCTTATACAAATAACATTATTGAATATCAAGTTCTGCTATCTATCCTAAAAATTGTCATTTAATGAAACATTCAACATGTTACAATCTATAATGATTCATAATTAATTATCAAGTGGGTTGATGATGAGTATCAAACAAAGGATGAAAATTTGATCCCCTATTAATGCATAGTTGATAGCTTCAAATAATTTCTTCAATATATCCATTTTGAACAAGTTGCGGGAGCTAGCAATAAATCAGTAGATGTCATGGATATAATTAGATCTCTACTTGAGATACCTTCAAAATCGTAACATTGTCAATTTTTGGTCGAGAAACTAATGATTCCTAATTATGATATCTCAGAATTAGGAATGGTATTGAAATTGTTGTTCTCAATTCCCCTTGTACCAAGATATCTACAATTACACCCATGATACCACCATACCACATGATCTAACCCATTCCCAACATAAACCCTTCATCAAAAAATCCTCTTATTTCACCATCTTAGATAACACACTGTATCATAGAGGATATGACGAAACCTTGTTAAGATGTTTGAACTTAGACAAGGCCAACATAGAAATCAAGGAATTCCATGATGAAACTTGTGGGGCACATACCAGTAGAATGGCCCTAGCCAAAAATTTACTCCACATGGGTTATTATTATCAAAATATGAAAATTAATCATATGAATATGTTAAGAAATGTGTATCTTGTTAAAAACAAGTTGATCTCATCCATGCTCCAACATAAACCTTACATCCAGTCACATCATCGTGGCCTTTTTCTATATGGGGATTTTATCTCATCTAGAAAACTTGATCCTGCTTCATTTGATAGTCCATAAGCAATTATAATTACTTCTATTAAATACTTTGCTAAGTAGGTAGAAGTCCATGCCACTCAGCTACCATCACTGGAAAAAAAATCTCTAAGTTCATCCTTAACTACATCATTTGTTACTTCAGTGTTCCCATCCATCTATCCATTACTGATAATAGTGAGATCATTTGAAAATAAATATGTCAAAGTGACTTTTCCAAAATTTTCACATTTCCATAAAATATGGTATATGCCATATGTACTAAAAACCTAGGATAATGAAAAGGATGAATCTAATAATAAAATCATTCACCAAAATCCTTAAAAAGATAATTAATTCAATGTACATTGGCCATGATTGGCATCTACAAATTTATCTTGCTTTTATGGGATTACTAAAATAACATCAATACACCCACTGGAGCCAATCCATAATCCCTCATATTTGGCACTGAAGATATATTAACAATTGAGATCAAATTTCCTTTTATTTATATATCATTGCAAGGCCTAATCAATGAAGAAGAATATCACATGCTACCTAGACTCCAAGAGGTTGAAATCCTAGATGAGAGATGGCTTGAATTATTTCAATGATCTAAAATCCTATAAAGATAAGACTATGACGCGAAATATGACAAGAAATTTTAACCATTATAGTTTACGATATGGTGATCATTGTCCTACAAGAAAAATCATGAGAAACACAAATGTTGAGCTGAGAAACAAAGGGCAAGTTTGATCCTAACTGGATTGGACCCTATGAAATTATCATCGTCAAGTATGGATTAGGGGCATATACACGCTAGCTACAAAGGATGTATATGAACTTGATGAATATATAAATATCACACATGTGAAGTTTTTATACACTTAAAATGGTGTTACCATTGTTTCCAATAAATCCCATCAAATATCAAAAATCTAAAAAAATAAAAATATTAAAAACAAATAAAAACATCCAACGATGAAAACTAATTCTATGGAACCTTGGAAAGTATGGTCACTCGTAACAATACGTTTCCATTGTCACTAAATGTGATGATCCTATGAGTACCACCGTATACTTGGGGGAAAGGTCATATCCATTTTTTCCATAACCTTTTCATCCATTTCTATACCATCCCTATCTCACCTTTCCCTATCCATGATTTGAACTTTTTCCTAGTTAAAAATCAACAACACGGGTGCTTTGGGAAATATGTCTTGATTCAACATAAAATCATAAGACAATCAATGATAAGAACAATCAAATTAAGTCAAGAAAAAACTAATTAAGCTAAGAGAATAATGGAAGAAACATCCTAAACACATCACAATGGTGACATTGTAACTCTTAATGGAGCAAGACTGTCTTCGAGCTTGGAATTCTCTCATATCATTTCTTATCCATCCATTATCCCTCTACTATTCATACCATCATCCCAATCTGACCCTTTATCAAATCTAATAATAGGCTTCCTTTTCTAGTCTTCCTCATCCCAAAAATCCCTCAAAATTACATAATCCTACAATCATCCTCTCACATCCCTAGCCTTATCTCAAACTCCTATATGTTGTTTCTTACAATAATCCATCCTTGTTATTATTGGAGTAATTCATTTTGAATATTCTCCTTCACCAACCTGGGGGCATCTATTACCACTTGGGGGAAAGATACAAACATAACAACATTCCAAGCTATGTTGAATTATGACTCGCGCACACACTCCAGAGGATCTTCACATGGGATACATATATAAACACAAAATTTCAAATTTCAGATGCAAAATAATATATCTCTCATAGTTTCCCTTCTTACATTTTTTGATCATCCATCATTTATCCCTATCGTGTTATGAGTACTTCCATCAACATATGTACTTATGTTATTATGTGTTCTATCTATAATCATTGTGTTGATTGTTTATCATGTTTGGTCAATTAGAATGTGTTTCCCTACCCAATGATATGAGGGAATATTGGTCCTCCAATGATATGAGTAGGGTTTTTAGTAATTCCAACATGCATTATGGCAAAAAAATCATCATGGATCAAATAAATATCATGGTGTATACTACCTAATGCTATATCAAAAACATGATTTTTTTCACATCTAGATCATAAAAATGGCAGCAAAACTCATCACATCACATCAGCACATCTCATTATCTTTATAATAACTACCACATCATAATATCCTATCCATGCCATAGTACTAATCATAACATCAATTTTCTACCCATCTATCTCATCTATGTAATACTAACATCATGTTATAATAATCATAATGTCTCGTCACATCTATCTAATTCATGATCACATCACTAATTGTCATAACAACATTTTAACCTTTTTCGTCACTAACATATAACATTTCTAATCATATAAAATTTTGTAACATTTCTTCCCTCAAAATTAGTAAGTGTGCATATCACAACATAAATTAGGAGCAATACATCCATCATCATCTCATCATAACATCATCCACAAAATCTTACATGTACCCCATCATAATAAAATAAAATTACATCCATATTTATCATCATAAAAGATTCATCACAACATCTATCATGAGCATAAATAAAAGAAACATCTAACCATACAAGTCCATAAACATCATATCCATAATAATGGTCATTCATCCATGATCATAATAAAAAATTAACAAAAAATATCATTCATCACATACTGATAAACACCATCCATCACATAATCATAAACATTATCCATCACATAATCATAAACATCGTCCATCATCATAAATAAACTTTCCATCTCATACATACACCAAAATGTCTTGATATACATATATAGCCACCAAAACATCAAATATCACATATCATGTATCCAAAAAACATTATTTACAAAATCATCCTCTCACACATGACTTTATAAATCCCCAAGAGGGCGAGGCCTAGGTGGTGGTTACCTTAGAGTGGGAGTAAAACATCTAATGGATAATATCAATGATGATATACTCCACTGAATATCTATGATGATGGATCTCTTAAGGGTGCAAGTATTACCAACTCATAAAGTTGAAGCTAATAGGAAATATCCTCCCTCGAGCATACAAGCTCTAAGAAAAGTGGTGCATAACCTCGAGGCACTATCACCCTAGTTGATCACACTCGGTCCTAAACCAATACCTCTGAGTAATAGTAGGATACCTCTCTGATATATACAAGCCCCCCTCTCCTTTAGAACCACATTTTGTATTGAGAAAAATTATACCTAGAAGGATAGTTGGGAATTCTACGCCATATACATAGTCTATTGGGCATGTAATCCTACAATGTCACATGTCCTAATATTGATATTTTGTTGCAATCTTTAAATCACAGCTATATCATTTGTTGAACATACATATGATGGCCCTAATCCTCTATTATCACTCCCTAATCTCCCAACCCCATCTCCACTTGTAGTTCCTTGTCCCTTTCCGTGTCCCTATACTTGACCCACATCCATCGACTATGGACTATCCATTAGTGAACTTTCCTATTGAACTGGTTCATGTGGCCCTATCAGTGTTTGTTGTTATATTGTTTTTGGTTGTGTTAGATGAGAAGGTGCAATCATTCTAATAATTTACGTACATGATCACACTTATCTAATTTGTGGCCTCACCTAGACCATCTATTCAATCATATGGATGTACTCCTAACATGTCAAAGGTCATGTCTGTAATGGTTTAGTAAGTTGCACAGTCTTATCTTATGCCCACAATGCATCATAGTTTGTAATGGTCACTGTGTCTACTATGTCCACACATGGATAACACTACATTGGTAATAGCCCTATTTATCTCAACATAACTATCATATGGATAAATATTTAGCCCTATAATCCTCTCTCTAGTCACCCTAGCACAAATTTGGATTGGATCTACTAGGATCCCTTGCAGCAGCCCAAAATATCTCTAAACTATGTCTGGTCTATATCTCTCTATCTCATATACATGTTGGCCAATGATATAACAAGGTATCATGATATAATCCAAGTATAGTTGGTTGTCATCCCACGTAATCCGCGTAGTCCTATAAGGATGCAATGTAATTTGATCATCTCATAATCATTGATGGATATCCTTTAGTATACCATATCAACCAAATGTGGCTTTTATGTCCCAATTATTAGTGCCCATCCATACACAATGGGATCATTTAGAGCATGTACTCTCCTCATCCCCACTAGTCTCTCCACTACAATGTTCTCCCATTCACATATATATAACAACATAGATTGTCGTAGTCCATGATCATCCCTGAAATAAATCATATACAAGTATTTATATAATGTCACCAACACACACGGTTCTAAGTAAACACTTTCATTTGGAAATGAATTTCTCTAACCATGTCGAGTAGTCCCATCATGAAGTATCACCTAATTTTTTCATAAAAAACTATGTCATTTACAAGATCCATCAAAAACATGGGAAATCCTCATATTAGACCTTGATCATAATGAGCATCCACATCGATCCCACCATGTATCACAATCAAATCATCCTAATCAGTCATTCTCTACATCACTTTACTTCTCTGTATTGTCCACTAGTAGACCATAACTTCTCACATGGGAATGTGTAGTATCCTCCAGATGTCCTCTAGGGTGATTGTGATCTTTCCAATGGAAAAATAAATATGTTAGTCTAAGAATGCCACCTCTTTTCCAACATGGTCAAAAATTTCTATATGTTATAATCTTTGGCATAAATTTTATGTAATAGAGGCCAAGAACCTCTAGGAAACCTATCTCATAGATTGAAAATTACATCCATAAAGGTGTGAGAACTCATGGTTTCTGCTCTCACGCCACTACCAACTCAAGTACCTCCTGTAAAATCATCACAATCATGCACTTAGTCAAACATCCTAAATTTTCTTCATTTTAACACTAACTCATCCACTCGAAATCATTTTTGACAAAAATGATATGTATCTTTCCCCCCGCATCATTTTCATTGAAAAAATGTGCATCCCCATCATTTTTTTCGTGAAAATAACATCATTATCAAGAAAATTATGCCTCTAACTAACCCTCTTTCCTTGCAAAAATGACACCCTAGGTGTAATTATGGAATTTTTAGGTGTAGAAACATCTTCCTGAGGGCATGATTTTCATGGGTGTTCCCATCCACCTGTATTTAATGCCCTATTTATTACCTACCCACCCCTTAGACAACAAATTCACTAATTTAAGTCACCGCTTGTCATTTTTCTCAGTCGGAAGGCCTCTAGTGCTCCCAATATCTCTCACTATGGTGTTGATTATATGAAATCCTCGACATTCTCACACAAAAAACCTAGGGATGAGAGATCAATTTTTCTACTAAAGAAGGTGAAAATGAATTATTTTTACCCTACTCCACCATTTACCCCCCTCTTGTCACCTCTCACAAGCCCTTCTCACTGTTGTGAACCCTTCACTCATCCTACAAAGCCTGCAACTGGCCCAAAACTTGATTGTACCTTTATTGTTTATATAACAATTTAATCACAATAATTTAATCTTCATTCATATAATTTGTATCAAAGTAAATCAAATCAATTAAAATTGACTCAACATTTGTAGCTTCCCCTTACATATATCATTTCTTGAGGCACATATTTGCATGCTTCTCTAAAATTACATCAATCCAATCAAACATCATGACTTACCCATTTTCTTAATTTATCATTTATTGGGGCACATTTTGAGTCATGATGATCCCAATCTTATCAATTTAATCAATAAAAAAATCAATGAATTTGGTTCCCTCGCATCTATTATTGCTTGGGGCATCAACCGTCAATCAAATCATTCAACATCATTATGTAGACACTAAAAAACTCACCTTGTGCATAAAGTACATTATTTGAAAACAAAAAAACATTATGAAAACACAAAATGACCAAAAAAATCATAAAACCCCATAAAATGGAGCTAAAAAACTTCACCACTCATTTACTAGCCCTTACCCACTCACATTTAATTTTTTCCCATCACACCTACCCATGTGCATGCCCAATGCACTATGGACCCTATCATTGTACCCATGTGTGTATCATTCCCCTATGCACTCCAAATCTATAAAGTCACCCTCACCTCCCTCATTTTAAACCATGGCTCTTAGTTGCACAAAGACTATACTTGAGGTTTCTTGCTCTATTGCTCTCATATCTTGGTTTTTCAAGTTTTGAAGAAGGAAAGGAGAAGCAAAAAAGGATAGATCCAACTTGATATAATATTGTTCTAACAAAATCTCAACATAGGTGGGAATCACAATTGTGTTTCGCTTGCAATTTCCTTGTGATTCTTGATGAATGCAACTATGATTTTACTGCGATCTGAGTCAGATATACTTGTTATTTCATTTTATTTTTTGTCATTTTATATCAATAAAATGTCTTTTATCTCCTTAAAAGGGTTAGGTATATGACTTAGTCAAGTCCCCTAACCACCAAAAACAACTAACATTTTTTAAGTGTGCTTGAGTGCAGGTTTAAATTCAAAATTGAAGATTTTTACCCACGCTATTCAGTGAAAGAAAGCATAATCACCCAACTCTTATCAATTAAAGCATAAGCCCATTATATTTTAATAACATTGATTTAGTTGTTATTTGACTAATCCATCTTGCAAGTGATCTAAATCTTGGTAACAATTTTGGCGACCATAGTAGGACCATTTTGGTTGTGGGTAATTCTTTTTGTTTTTCGAATCTAACATTACTTTGTTTAGGGTTTTCTTTTTTCTTTTTAGTTTGTTTTTATTTTCCCTAATGTTTATGTTGTAGATCTAACACTTGGTTTTGTATATCTTCCCAAAATCCAAATACAACAAAATTAGGTTGCAGGTCGGTCGCAACTACAACTAGTTTACAATTTTTAGATAAAAATTTCCTTAAATCTTATTGCATGGAAGTTGCAACTGTGACTATGTTGTAATTTTGTTTCTACAAAAACTTAAAAATAAATTTATTTTTCTTAAAGGAATGAATCAGGAATGAACCACACATTTTATTACAGGTTTGGATAAGGGTAAATACCCGTTTGCATAACTGTTGGAATTGCATGGACAAAATCCCTAAAACTCATTGTCCATGCAATTCCCATAGTTATACAATTGAAAGTAGTTCCCCCACCTACTTGACTAGTATGCTTATGAGGATTAGAGCGAAGATTATCCTTAGTGATGACCCCATCTTAATTGATTGAGAAAAGTAAAATCCATCTTGGTTAATCAAGGGGGGTAAAGTAAATCCGACGACTAGAATTTTCTAGTGTACCATGCTTGTTCAGGTTACTCTTGGTATTTAGGGAGAGGGATATTTATAGGAAGCCAACATAAAAAACCAATTTTTTCCACTTTGAGACAAACATACATCACCAAATTTTTTTTGAGTTGCACCTATGATTGTTTCTATTCTTCACATACCCTTCTTACACTATCGTACATGTTTCTTTCATCCATTCTGAGTTCTAATTTTCCCAGGCTTGGTTGAAACTATGAATGTGCTGCGAATTTTCCTCCTAATTGTTTTCCTTGAGTCAGTTACAACAATGATTGACCTGTCACTTTCCAAATCATTCCTTCCACATTCTATTCTGATTCCTAATTTATCCCAGATATAGTTGCAACTACAAATGACTTGTGATTTTCTGGTCTTACCATCTTGATGACTTGTTCCACTCATGTTTCTAAGTGCTAGTCATTGTTATTCCATATGGCTGCTAGTCATTTCCATGCTCATCCACATTATAATTTGTTTCATCAACACCTTCTTGACTACATTTTTAAGTTTGATTCCCAACATTTGGGGGGACTTCCACCCACTCCTACTTATCATTCCATTTGCAATGAGCTTATTCACCCCATGATATTGTGTCATCCCTATCCACAACACTTTAAATTATCTATTTTTGACAAATTCAATGGCACCAAGAACCCTCAACATCACTTGCATCTCTTCTGGAATGCATGCCACCTTATTTAACATGATGACTCTCTTCTTCTTCGCACTTTTCTAATTTTACTCATTGGTTGCGCACTTGATTGGTATTCACACCTCCCATAACATATAATTTACACATTTACACAAATTTTGGATACCTTTTTATCTCACTTCAAGCCATCCATGTTACACCCAAAACCATGCTTGTTGAACTTCACATGCTTTGAAAATTTCCATAATGAGTCCATCATTGACTTTTTCTCCCGTTGGAGTGCACTTGTTCACCGCCTTTCATTTCCCCTCCCACAATTTGAGCTCGTTGAAATATTTTCTAGAATTTGTGTCCCTCGCATTTCTCGCCACTTAAAAATTCAATAATTCTACACATTTGATGAGGTTGTGCATATGGCATAGTGCCTCAAGGATGTTCATCTTAGTCATCATCCCTCCTTTCCACTTGTATCCATCCCTCCACCACCTACCACACCATTACACTCCCATGTTTATAATGTCTCCCCATTGAATCCCCTTCACACTTCACCACCTTCTACACCCACCTCTTCGCATTCATTATGGTCTACTAAGAATTTGATCTTCATCCAACCCCCTTGAAAATTCACCCCATTAATTGAGTCAATTTCCTCTATTATCCAAAAGTTTATTGATGCCAAACTCATCACTCTCCCTACCAAACCATCACCACCATTATGGTTTTCCTCCAATGACACATGTGCTTACCATCATAATGATGGTCATCCCATTGAATCATGTCCTAAACTCCATAAATCATTCAATACCTTCTCGAAAAAGGGACCATTGCAGTTTAACTTCCCTCTCCTCTTCCTTCATTTACTAACGACCATCATATCACTTCACATAGTCATATTATCACATATTCTCTATGTGCCATGTCTCAATCATCATGCACACTTAGTGTCTCATCATCTAAATCAAACAATTAACAACATAATCCATTACATGCTTCCACCTTAGACTCAACACCATCATGCTCACCTAATCACTCATCATCAACATCATCATTGTATTCATCTCCACTATCATGTGTCATATCATTCATCACTAGAGTCTTCCACATTATCATCACCTCTATCTAGCTTTCAACCATCTATATCATCATATGATTCTATCTTTACCACCATGGCTTCTACTTCTTCATTTCTTCACTCATATACACTCCAATTATCACACAATTCATTACTACTTATGCATTCCACTCTTCATCATATAGGGTGCCACGCATCACTTACCCTACCTTATAGAATTCTTCAACATACATCTCACTTACTTCACAACCACTCATCAAATATTTGTTCTTGTTTTTGGAGCCCCTGTTACATCCTCTACCATCTATCAAGGTTGTTTACACCCCTATTGCATCTA
Source organism: Taxus chinensis (assembly GCA_019776745.2). NCBI lineage: Eukaryota > Viridiplantae > Streptophyta > Pinopsida > Cupressales > Taxaceae > Taxus > Taxus chinensis. Next base: position 154,517,230 of record CM034147.1, on the reverse strand, counting down.
AGAATCATCACTTGTATACCCTTATTCTATCATTTTTCTTCACAAGTCACATCCACCTACTCCCATTGGTGCACCTTGTTTGGATATTTTTTTCACATTCACCTTATTGTTTCCTACACCACTCGTTAAAGCACCATTTTTATTATCCGATCTTCCTTTTGAGTCCACATCATCAATCAAATTCACACAATCATTTTTTCTTACACATGTGCCTCACAAGCCTTCTCTTCCTTCCATGATGTGTTTACATCCATTCAATTTTCTCCCACATTCTCATGTGTTGGATATTCCATCTTACATACCCATTCCTCTATCATGTTGTCCTACAATCATTACACTCATTCATCATAAGATCACACCATTGACTATCACACTATCCTTAGACATCACCATATTTTCCATACCTTGTCCACTTGATATCATCCCTAACACCATGCTTTATAATAGTTTACCTGATACCATTGGTTTATTCTCATGTCCTCGACCACCAGATATTCTCTAACATCTACCACATTCATCACCATTCTCATGTGTTTCATCCCCAAACTCAAGTTCTTCACACACCACTATTTTTGGCTGTTATTTGGCATTCTTGCTTCAATTATCATCTACATCATCCCTCTCACTCCCATCATTTATCTCATTGCTTACTTGCTCTTATACATGACTTCTATCACTCACCTAGTTCCTATACAGACTTGGGGAAATTTCATTTATATCCACTCCCACATCCTGCATGCTCCTTACATTTTCTTCTCTTCATCCGACCTGGCTTTGAAACATGACCTGATTCTTCACACATCTTTCTCTATCATCATAAACATTGACTTTCACATAGCTAAAAAAATTTCAAAATCCCAAAAAAATCAATATGTTTAAAAATTTCAATAAACAACATTTTCCCATGGATGTTCTTCCCTGCATATGCTTTATTCATATTTCATTCCAATTCTCCGTTCACTAACTACACATTTCATTTACAGTTCATTCACATTCTATGTTTTGGTTTTTTTCACAACTTTTGGTGCACACTTTGATCATCTTTTTGCACGTTTTTTGAGTCAATAACCTCTACTACAGTTACTTTAAGTTGGTCTCTTCTTACTTTGTGAATTAAGAATGACTTTCCTTTTAGAGACCCATGCACACTTACACACTTAAGAACTTGTCTTAAAGACCTTAGGACATTCTTTGTTGACGCTTTCCAATTGTCATCTCTGCAATCATTCCTCTCCCTCCACTAAGACACTTGTGGTTCTAAACCCCTCGGAAAACTGAGAGAGCTAAATATCACGTGAAAAATAAATGAAAACAATCAAAATCAATAAAAATTCAAAATTTAAAAGCAAAAACAAAAGTAATATCAATAACTCTCTCTTAGGGGTTTTTCCAGTATGGATGTCTGACTAGCAGCAGAGAAATGTTGTGACTAAAATCAAATGTATCTCTATCGGGGCTATGAACACTTAGTTTAAAGTGGAGGAATAAATGGGTTACAATTACCCTCCATTTCATACTAACCAATTACTTGTTTCAGTCACACTTGCATGTTGGCTTGTGTTTTCACTCACTATCTCATGAGTCTACACTTTAAACAGTCAATTCACTTTCACACGCACATAAGGGATCTTCATGAGTCATAGGGATAATATAACACCTTGTTTGGTTTATAATTTTTTCACATTTCCATTTTAGTGCACTCTTTCATTGATTTCAAAGTGATATGATGAGAGTGATGTTGTCATTATTGTCTGAAGTATCATTGATGTCAAAAAGAGTAAGAAGCATGAAGGTTGATTTATAGTGTCTAGTTGAGTTTCTTGGTGGAATGGTTCCTTGATATGTTATAGGACTAATGAATAGGTATTTTTATGTTTTGGGGATGTCATGATGAGTGTAGAAGGCTCTTGTAGGTGCTAATAATGTGGTAAAGTCATGAGGAGGTTATTATGGATGGAGCAAGCATGGTTAAGTTGCATGGTTTGGATGCCTAGTCAGTAGGATGAGGTGTGACATAGTGGATTATAGGTATGTATGAGCATGTTGTGCATGGTGATATAATGGGGAGCATGTGGATGAGGTATTAGGGCACTCACAAGTGTCTCAGAGTGTAGATATAGGGATTCATGTTTTTTAGGTCTACACTAGACCTATTCTCAAGCCCTAGGTGTCCAAATGAGATTGGTTGAGAATATTTCAGCATGGAAATGGAAATGTGATATTTTTAGAAGGTGAATCAAGTTGTTATAGAGGTGTGGTCCAAATTTAAAGTCTTTGTTTGAAATTTTAATCAATATATTGCATTTTAACCTCTACTAAGATTTTGAAAGTAAGAAACCAAGGTCGATATGGATTGTTTGATGATCGTTGGCACATTTAAACTCTACATGGTGGTACAATATATTCATGGTAGTTTTGGAAGGTTCCTAAGATGACATTCAAGGAATTATTTTGAGGTTTTAGGGGAATATCTTTATGAACAATCATTTAGAAGGTAAACAACTTCTAAACCCTACTTAAACCCTAGTTCAAAAGTGAGAGAGAAGATCTTGCTTGTTATTGCCCATAATGGATTGTTTGATCAAGATAGTGATTTGATTTTATATATAACTCCTCCATATTTCCTCAAGTGGTATTTTGTGTCATGACAATGTGTGGACCCCACTGAAAATGTAAGTTTCTGAAGAATTTTTATTTTCTCCCAAATTGTGCACTATACTTATTGACTAAATTGGTGTTTGAGGAATATGGGGAGTGATTATAGATGCATGGAGTGGTTTTAGGTCATGGTTGTTCCATTTTAAGGTATGTTATAGTCTATCGCACAAGACTAGTTTTTGGGGTAAATATGGCAGGTTTGATGGTCTTGGTTGCAAAGGTTTTTTGGTGGCGTTTCAATTTTATTTGTGGTATCCTATGCACTTGGTATAAATGATCCATGAGGTCATAAAATTTCCATTAATATATCATAATTACATGGTTGATGTTGATTTGATGATGGTTTGATCTTCAATGTTCGAGGACAAATTTTGTAGGTCATAAACATAGTGAGGTTGAGTTGTTCTTCTTAAGATGGCTGTCATTGCATGATATGATGGTGCAAAGGTGTAGAATATTGTAGAAGCTTTATATTAGGCTTATAAAACATGTATAATTGGTTCTTTTTATTTTTTAATGGCCTTGTTGCTCCTAAGAGGTTTCATTTTTGGTGAGAGGGTAATGTAGGTGCTTTAGGGCTTCTTGAGTCCTAATGGAGAATTGATGGTTCTAGATGTTATTTCCGACATAAATGGTCCTTATGTATGATGTCCTTAAGATGATTTTAATGTTTTATTTAATGATATTATTCCATATTATGGCCTGACCAATATGAATTATATGCTTAATCATATTCATGTATTTAATCATGTTGTTAGTGACTTATTTGTGTAATTGGATGAAGTATGAGAAAATTGCAAGCTAGAGGGATGATTGAAGAGGTGTAGATTAGGTTATGTGTGAAACCTTCAAGAGAGGGAAAATGATATTATATTCATGAAGTCTATAGAGGGTTTTTATTTATTGGAGAGATCAGAGTCATTATTACCTAATCATCTTGGTGAATAATTGTTTGAGAGATTTAGCAAGAAGGGAAGATTTAGAGAAGATAGAAGGAAATAGAGATTCGTAGTGTCATCATCAGTTATTAGTATAAATATTTCAGAGGTGAAAAAAAAATCATAGTGGATTTAATTGGTTTTTAAGTCATCTAGAGGGGTTAGTGCCTCCTTGTAGGGTTAGCACTCTACTAGACCTAGGGGTTGGTGCCTCTTTAAACCTAGGGGTTGGTGCCTCACTAAAATCTTGGGGTTGGTGCTCCTTGTTTTGTTGGTGATTCAGACTAAATTTGATTCTATTTCTCTAATAAATATTTGTTTTAATTGGATTTTCTTCCCCTTAATGGTTTCCCACTTATATCTTGGTGTTCATGTGTTGATGTGTTCTCCTTCTTATGGTGTATTGCTACATATGTATTGGATAATGCATGGTTTATGGTCCATATGTTGATTAATGCTTAATTAATGGTTAAATTGAGATAAGTGAAAGAATGCTTTAATGCCCACTAATTCACCCCCTCCTCAGTTTTTTTCCTTCCAAAAATTGGTACTCATATCAGGGCCTCCAAATTAAGCTTAACAAGCTTAAGGTGATCCTTTGAAGCACAAGATGGCTAAGTAGTTGAGGAGAGAATGTCAGGAGCTAAGATATGTGGTCAAGAAATATGTAGAGACCATAAAGGGTCTCAAACATTAGCTAGAGGTTGCAAGTAAAAGTTTGAGTTAAAAGGAAGATGAGTGTGACCAGTTGAAGGACCAAGTTATGTTCCTTCGAGGTTAGTTATAACAGTGGTTATGATAATATTGATCAATAAAGAAGATGAGGTAGAATTAAGAGTATAATTAGTGTTTCATATAAGGAATAAAATCAAATTGGAGTCAAGAGATCAAGGACTATGAAAAACAGGTCGGTAGCATGAGTGTTGAGTATGATCAGACCCTTAAAGAGATTGGAATATCAATTTGAGGACTATGAAAACAATCCTAAATTCCATGAAGGGTGAATGCATCATGTGCATGAATCAAAAATGAGGTATTTGAAGGCTATATTTGGAGCAGGTATCCAGTAAGTTAAAGTCTTATGAAAGGCTTAAGAATATTTCCAAGGATCTAGATGATCTCTTGGATAGTCAAAATCCTATTCGTGATAGGACATGTCTTGGATTCATTAGGGACATCAAGAAGAGATATAGAGGTGTCTATGCGGGTCTTAAGGATCAAAAGGAGGATACTATTTTAAGTAAGGTCAACACCAAGAAGTCTAACTAAGTAAGGCATCTCAATACCATGAGGTATGCAAGTTATTTTCATGGTTATTATTATATATGCAATCTATATGGTCATTTAACAAAGGATTTTAAGAGGTCCTTTAAAAGTAAGTATCCTTGGAGAAATGGAAGAAATCATAGTCATCATCAGTCAAGAGGTATGCATGATGGTGTTAGTTATAAGTGTCAACAAGAAGGTCATATTGTTAGAAGCACGGGAATACTGAGAGGGGGGGCGAATCAGTATTCGACAATATTTTTTTTTTTCTCCAATTTGTTAATTTTATTTTTCACACTTAACAAGATATTAAAATCTGAAAGTAAAATGAGATTACACACAAAAATCAAATGCACATAACACTAGATATACCATGGTTCACCTAGTGTGGGCTACATCCACTAAAAGAGACTGCTTGGATCTACTGTCCAAATCCAACCAAAAAAAATAGTGTTTACAAAGTGTGAGCACCCACTCATAGAAGACAACAATCTCCAAGCCGAACACCAATTCATCCCTTGAATGCAAACACCATTGACTGTGCAATCTCTTATTTGAAGCACCAACTTCTGAAGACACCAATCCCCAATACGAAGTACTCACTTTAGAAAATCTGCAATGCAAATCAATGATAATTTATCCTTCTATATTCTCTCTCTCAAATACTCATACTCACTTAAGAGATTTATAATATCATCTCACATACATATCACACTCATGCAAAATGCTCTCTTTCTCACTCTCCTCAAAATGTGCACACAACACTTTCTTATATAGAAAGAAGGAGAGGAAAACTGACTTGTGGATTCCTTAAAACCATGTGCCCATACAATGGGCCAATTTGCTTTAAATATTAAATATTTGCTCCAAATAGCAATATTCTCTTACATATGTAAGAGTAACTCCTCTTATGCATCATAGAATCTCTTACACGTCATAAACTGTCATAAAATATTTTACATGTCATAAGTTGTCATAGAATCTCTTACACGTCATAAGTTGTCATAGAATCTCTTACACATCATAATCTGCCATAGAATCTATTACACATCATAAAATATCTTACACATCCTGCCATGTGTCGTAAGATTCCTTGGTGATGTTGAATATTAAAATATTCAAATTTTGACATCACACTAATTTTGACATGGATAAATATTTTACGAACACTAATGTTGTAATGTTGAATATTAAACAAATATTCAAACCTCAATATTTCCATCAATACTAATGTTGTACCTTTGACATCAATGACAAAATACTCAACAAACTCCCCCTTTTTCATTGATGGAAAACCCTTGCTAAAAATAGACATGAAAACCTGTTTGCTTTGAAATCCAACTTTCTACCTTTGAGCTCTTTCTATACTGTTGTATTGTACATGTTTTATACAACTCTCCCCCATCCTAGAATTCTCCCCCTTTGACATCAATGGCAAGGGTATGACTGAACCTGTCACATGAACCTGTACTCGAAGCTGAAGATACTACAATGTGTAGCTCCCCCTATGTCCATACTCCCCCTGAGATAGTCAATGAGTAAGAGTGACACGAATCACTCCCAACTTTTGTCTGAGTGACTCAAAAGATTCCTTCGATAGGGGTTTTGTAAATATATCAGCAATCTGATCCTTAGTCCCAACATATTCTAATTTCACCTTCTGATCTGTAACTTTCTCTCTCAAAAAGTGATACTTAATGGGAATGTGCTTTGTCTTGGAAAGCATGACTAGATTTTTTGAGATGTTAATAACACTCGTATTATCACAAAAAATGGAAATAGGATGCTCATACTCTACCTTCATGTCCATCAATGTTTGCTTCATCCAAAGCACCTATGTACAACATGCCACTGCTGCAATATACTCTGCCTCTAACGTAGACAATGAAACTGAGGCTTGTTTCTTGCTGAACCATGACACTATTCTGTCACTAAGATAAAAAGCTCCCCCACTTGTAATTTTCCTGTCATCAACACTTCCTTCCCAATCTGCATCTATGAATGCTATAAGAGTGAAATCATTAATCTTTGGATACCATAAACCATAATCCAATGTACCTTTCAAATATTTGAAAATTCTTTTTACCGCTGCCACATGAGTTTCCTTTGGTGCCACCTGAATCAGTGCAACTAATCAAACAACCTGCATAATATATGGTCTAGATGTTATGATATATAACAAGCTACCTATCATGGACCTATACAAGGTTTGATTAGCATCAGGAGACTCATCATTCTTACTCAACTTGAAACATGTAATCATGGGTGTACTAACTGGATTGAAATCTTCCATTCTAAACATTTTCAACATCTCCTTTATATACTTGGTTTGTGAAATAAAAATGCCTTAACTAGACTACTGAATTTGCAAACCAAGAAAATAAGACAACTCACCAAGCATAGACATCTCAAACTCCTTTTGCATCTCCTCTGCAAATTCTTTGCATAGTCTCTTGCAACAACTTCTAAAAATAATGTCATCCACATAAACCACAACTATCACTTGATGTTCTCCTTTTGTCTTGATGTACAAATTTCTATCCACAATTCCCTTTTTGAATCCTTGTACCTGCAAGTACTTGTCCATTCTAGAGTACCAAGCTCTATGAGCTTGTTTTAAACCATAAAGAGCCTTTTTTAACTTGTACACAAAATTTGAATTTTTGACAGAATAAAACCTTCTGGTTGCTCTATATAAACTTCTTCCTCTAAGTTTCCAGTCAAGAATGTTGATTTTACATCCATTTGATAAAATTTAAAATTATTGAAACAAGAAAATGCTAAAAACATTCTTACCACCTTCATACAAGCAATAGGTGCAAATGTCTCCTCAAAATCAATGCCTTCAACTTGTGAGTACCCTTTACACACTAATCTAGCCTTATTTCTAACAACTTCTCCTTCTTCGTTCATCTTGTTTCTAAAGACCCACTTGGTGCCAATGATATTCTTTTCCTTTGGCCTTGGTATTAACTCCCATATGTTATTCTTTTCTATCTAATTAAGTTCTTCTTCCATGGATTTTATCCAAAAATTATCCTTGCTAGCTTCATTAAAATTACTCGGTTAAAATTTTGACAATAAGGAAAAGTTTACCTCTTGTGGTTCATTTTCTAGTATCCTCCTTGTCTGTACTCCAATATCTTTGTTTCCAATGATTTGATCTACTGTATGATTCTTCTGAATGAATCTAGATGGTGCCTTTGTGTTTTCTCGTTTAGATTCTTCTTCTTCTTAATCTTCTTCTTATTCTTTCTCTTTCTTAGATTTGATTTCTTCATCCTCTTTTTGCACCACTGAGTGTCCTATTTTCTTCTTCAGCTTCCAATCGTCGACTTTCACATTTATACTTTCCACTACTTTTTGTAGTCTCTTGTTATAGCACCTGTAAGCCTTGATTCTTAATGAATAACCAAGGAATATGCCCTCATCTGCTCTAGAATCAAATTTACCAAGCTCCTCTTCATCATCTCTCTTAATGTAGCACTTACTTCTAAACACTTTGAAGTGTTTCGCAGAAGTTGGTCTTCCCTTCCATAGTTCATATGGTGTATTTTTTGTGTTTACTCGAATATGTTCTCTGTTTAGAATATACACTATTGTGTACGCTGCTTCTCTCAAAAAATCATCTGGTAACTTGGACTCATTTAACATTTTTCTTGCCATTTCTTGCACTATTCTATTTTTCCATTCAACTACACCATTCTGTTGTGGTGTTCTTGCTACAGAAAATTGTCTTCTGATTCCACGCTCTTCACAAAACTCATCAAATTCATTAGACATAAATTCACCTCCTCTATCTGATCTCAAACACTTAACCCTAGAGTTTTTCTCATTCTCAATCAAAGCTTTAAAATTTTTGAATATATCAAAATCTTATGATTTTTCTTGTAGAAATGCAACCCATGTCATTCTAGTAAAGTCATCAATTAATAACATAAAATAAGAATCACCTTGCAAGATTTGTGTTTTTGTTGTCCCATAGAGATCAGTATGAATTAGCTCTAATGGCTTCATTGTAGACTACTCCTTTTTCCTGAATCTGACCCTTGTTTTCTTCCCATGTTGACACTGTCTGCAGATAATACTTTTTGGTTTTATGATCTTGGGTAAATCTCTCACAACTTGTTTTGAGCTTATTTTTACCATGTTTTCAAAATTAATGTGATCCAATCTCTTGTGCCATAACCAAATTTCATCAATTTGACTCATGCAACACTTTTCTCCCTTCACATCACTTTGCATGTACAGGTTGTTCCTTGTTCTATTCGCATCTGCAACCCAATTACTTGTATCTTTATTTCTAATTTCAGAACCCTCAACATAAAACGTGAGCATATAACCTTGATCACACATTTGTCTGACACTCAAAAGATTATGTTTTAATCCTTCAATGAGTAAAACATTTTCAAATTTATCTTGACCATTTAATTTTATGTTACCTCTTCCTATGATCTCGGCTATAGTGTTATCTCCAAACTTTAATGTACCTCTACTGGCCTTTTTCAGCTTCAGGAACTTGCTTCTGTCACTTGTCATATGGTTGGAACATCTACTATCAATGTACCAAGGTTGTTCTTCATCTTGTGCATGGAGTGCTATTTGTACCAACATAGCATCTTCCTTTTCTCCCTCATTTATTTTTTCCCACACTTTCTTATTGTTGGCTTTCTAAATGATTTGTTTTCCCTCTTTCTCTTGCTTTGGATTTTCTGTAATCTTACTCCTACAAAATCTTGCTATGTCACCAAATTGGTTGCATTCATAAAATCTAATTGCATGCTCATATTTGACAATGCGGAAAAATAATTTTAGTTTCTAGCATGAAAATTATGATTCCAACTCTGAAACATCGATCTACAGTCCATCATCTTATGACCAAAATTGTGAAAGGAAAAACAATAACCATAAAAAGAATACTTGGTCATGTAGGGATGCCTCTGATAAGATAAACTTATGAAACTTCTTATTGGTACCTTATTCCACTTTCTCTCTTATTTTTTTGTTTTGTGGAGAATGATCTTCTTGTGTCTTGCTGATTTCTCGTTTACTGGAGCCTTTTAGGATATCTACATAGTTGGATTTCTTCTTTGGTTCTTTGGTCTCTTTCTTTTTTGCTTCATTGAATCCAATACCACCTTTGGATTATTTTGGTTTCTGTTCTCTTAGAATGTTGCTCAACACCTCAGAACTTTTTTTCAAACTTGAGTCTCTTGTTCACCTTTTCAGTTTCCTATCTTAGTGTGATAATCTCTACCTCCAATCTCTCGCATTCTTTTTCTTTTGATTATAGTTGTTATTTGATCACTTCCTCTATTATTTTTTCCTCTTTAACTTGGGTCTTTAGATCAACAATAGTATTCTCATGTTATTTTTCAGCATGCAGATTTTTCTTTACTTCTTCATACTCTTGAAGTTGCACTTTTTGCTTCAGGGTCTTCTTTTTGAGTCTCTTGATCTCACCCAAGAAACAGATGATTTCTTCTTCTATCTTCATCAACTGCATCTTCAGCTTCCACTTTTTCATCTTTAAGGGCCATAAACAAACTTTCTTCAATGTCACCTTAAACAATCTTCCTCTGAGATATCATCTTCTCTGGTGCATAAACTCTTCTTGTTTTGGTTCCATTTCTTCTTCTTTTCAAACTTCCTTTGCTTGAAATTATTTTTGTAGAAAGGATTTCCTTTCTTTGATTTGACATGCTCTTCATCATCACTTTCACTTTTTGCATGCGGACACTTAGCTACAAAATGTCCAATCTCACTATAGTTAAAACATTTTAAAGGAAGTTTACTTTTGTACTTGCCAGATCCTCTTTTCATATTTTTCACCAATAGGGCTTCTTCTTCCTCATCAGATTCATCATTTGATTCAACCTTATTCTCCTTTCCTTTTGAATCTTTGAAAGCAACTTCTCTTTTTCTTGGCTTATCTAGTTCTATTCTCATCTCATAAGCCGTGAGTATTCCATGTAACTCATGCATTTTCATTTTATCTAGATCCTTAAGTTCTTTAATAGCTGAAACTTTAACATCAAATATAGGAAGTAGAGATCTTAATACCTTTTTTACTATTACTAGGTCTTCCATCTCTTCACCCAAGCCTTTGATCATGTTTACGATCTCATCCACATGGAGTAGATATGCTTCAATGTTCTCTTCCTCTTTCATATTTAGAATTTCAAAATTTCTTCTGTGTGTTTGAAGGTTTATCATCTTTACTTTCGAATCTCATTCATATAAAATATTGAGCTTATCCCACATCTCCTTGGCATTTTTGCAAAGCATAATCTTTACAAACCCTGAATCAGCTACACCACACAAAATAGCATTCATAGCTTTAGCATTATTTTCACATGCTCTCTTACCAGCTGGATCTTTTGGTGGCATTTCTGGTGCCGTAAATCCATTCTCAACCGAATGTCAAATATCATGTCCAAGAGAATTTAAATAGGTTTGCATCCTTATGCTCTAGAAGACATAAATTGATCCATCAAACAACGGGGCTATATTTGTAGATAATCCTTCCTGAGCTACCATCGTGCTTTCTGATATACCTTCTAGTTGTTAAGCTACACAGAAGGAACCTGCTTTGATACCAATTGTTAGAAGCATGGGAATACTGCGAGGGGGGGTTGAATCAATATTTGACAGTAAAAAAAAATATCCAATTTATTAATTTTATTTTTCATACTTAACAAGATATTTAAATCTGAAAGTAAAATGAGAGTACACACAAAAATCAAATGCACATAACACCAGATATATTGTGGTTCACCCTGTGTGGGCTACATCCACCAAAAGAGACCACTTGGATCTACTTTCCAAATATAGTTGAAAAAATAGTGTTTACAAAGTGTGAGCACCCACTCACAGAAGAAACCAATCTCCAAGCCGAACACCAATTACTATGCAATCTATTATTCGAAGCACAAACTTATAAAGACACCAATCCCCAATCCAAAGCACCCACTCTAGAAAATATGCAATGCAAATCAATGATAATTTATCCTTCTATATTCTCTCTCTCACATACTCATACTCACTTAAGAGATTTATAATATCAGATCACATACATATCACACTCATGCAAAATGTTCTCTTTCTCGCTATCCTCAAAATGTGCACACAACACTTGCTTATATAGAAAGAAGGAGAGGAAAAACCACTTTTGGTTTCCCTAAAACCATGTGCCCATACCATGGGCCAATTTTCTCCAAATATTATATATTTTCTCCAAATAGAAATATTCTCTTCCACATGTAAGAGTAACTCCTCTTACGCATCATAGAATCTCTTACACATCATAAAATGTCATAAAATATTTTACACGTCATAAGCTGTCATAGAATCTCTTATGCGTCATAAGTTGTCATATAATCTTTTACGTGTCATAAGCTACCATAGAATCTCTTACGTGTCATAAAATCTCTTACACATCCCACCATGTGTCATAAGATTCCTTAGTGATGTTGAATGTTAAAATATTCAAATTTTGACATCACACTAATTTTGACATGGATAAATATTTTACGAACACTAATGTTGTAATGTTGAATATTAAACAAATATTCAAACCTCAATATTTCCATCAACACTAATCTTGTACCTTTGAAATCAATGAAAAAATACTCAACAAATAAGTTTGAATCTTCTCAAGTCAAGAAGTTGTGGTTTTTGTTATCCAAAATTTTCCCCCATGATCATTTTGGTAACTTGTATAGTTCATTTGGAAATGGACATTGTTCTGTAGGGTGATATTAGGTTTGAATTTCACATGCTGGTAGCAAAGGTTAATGCCACCGACCGGTAGCAAGTTTGGGTACTACCAATAGAAAACAAAGGAAAATAAGTTATCAGGAAAGTGAATAGGTGACATGGGTGAGTTGCGATGTTGTGAGGAGGTGTGGTGAATAAGATGGGCGAGTTACACAGGTCGTGGGAATTTTGGTCCCCTTCGGTAGCATGAAGAATGTTACTAGCCTGTAATAAAATTCATGATACCGTCCAGTAGCAAAGATATGAATGGCGGAGTCACAACGGAGAGGGGCATCAGTAGCATGTACGGTAGCTTCCATCCAACAACAAAAAGGATGCTACTAGCCGGTAACAAGGGTGGATAATGGTTAGGTAGCAAAAAAGAAGATTGAGGCAGTGTGATAGGTTGTCGGAGGTACGGATGCTAATGAATGGTAGTAAAGAATAGTGTTACTGGCCGGAAACAGGTTGTCTTGTAACCAGTCAGCACTAGAATATGTTGTAACTAGCCAACAACATGAACGTAAGGAAGAAGAATTTCAACTAGTTGACATGAGGAACAAAATTCCACTATCCGGTATTAAGGATGTTGCAAATGGCTGAATCCACAAATGTTAATGTTTTTTACTGAAACCTAGAGTGAAGAAAATAACATGTGCTATCGGACCTCACCAAAATATATTGCAATCAATTGACTACAGTAATATCAACGATGGGTCAGGCATTAAAGAATGCAGTACAAAGTATCTCAACCACTAGCTTTAATGAAAAATTTAATGTAGGTTGTCATTTGGTGGAAGAAAATTTGAGTTTCCTTCTCTATATAATGTAAATTCCCCTCATTTGTGAGGGGGGTATTATGAAAACGTAAAGGAACTTTGTCAAATTTGTTCCAGAACTTTTATGAGTTACAGGCCTCATATCTGGGCATCTTATAAGGAAATTCTTTCCTTATCTCCTAAATTATAATGAATTATGCATACTTTTAAGCAATAAATTTCATGTTTTATGGCTTGTATCTACCCTGGATTGTGTTGTATTGCATTTCTTTGCATTTCATTGCATTTTTAGGTATATTTTGCATGTCTTGTTCTTCTTGCAGGGTTCAAATCTATTATGATCTACGAAAATGGTGATTTGAATGTTGTTTTGGATTTTGGCACTCATGTCTACCCTTTCTTCCTTAATTTTTATCTCATTTTCACTCACTGGAATATCTACATCCCTTGTTTTTGGTGTTATCACCTCCCTTTAGTTTAGGATTTTCCATTTTCATGTACTTTTCTCTCTCACTGGTCCCTTAGATTATTAGTTTAGGAGTAGACAGTTGCATTTCTATTTCTAGGAGTAGTTTTAGCATTATGAATAAATAGAGGAACCAAATTTCTCTGGAGGTTTATCTCAAGTAGTAAGTCCCACAACTTGAGAGACAATCCCATGTTAGCAAAAATTAGGGGTTTGTAATGAGAAAATCTCAAGGTGCTACTTTTTTGATATAACAGTTTTGGCACACCTAGTGGGAAAGAAGTGAGATTTTATTGTCCTTTTGCCAATTTTTGGTGTGTATCTTGGTAAATTTCAACCTTTAGAGGATCTGCAGCAACAAACCTAGTGACTCCAATCATTCTGTCAACTAGTTTCAATTATGTTAGTGCACCTAAGTTTCATGAGAAGAATTCAAATAAGATCAAGAAAGGTAGAAGAAGGAGATTTTGAATACCTACAGTTATCACCAAGGAGGAGAACAAGAGGCAGAGTAGTTCAGAAATTTCCTTCACCACCAAATAGGAATATTTCTACTCAACCTCTTGGTAGGCCTTTCTTGCAGTCATCTACAGTTTTGAGACCCATTCAAATCATGACAACACCACAAAGGAATTTACCATTTTTTAGATTCACTAGTGAAATTCCTCTTGCTCTTAATGCACAACATAATATTTCAGTAGCTACACTCAAAAGTATTCCATACTTCATTGGTGAGAATCATGTTACCACTAATGAGCACATTTAGGATGTTCCAAATGTGTGCTCTACTCATGTAGTTACAAAAGATGATGTAATTGTTAGGGTGCTAACGTCTTCACTCAAAGGTAAGGAAATTCAATGGTATAGAAGCTTGAGACTTGCATCCATCACTAGTTGGGATGATCTAGGCATAGCCCTATGTAATTATTTTTAGGATAAGTCAGATCACCCGTCATTGCTAGAATAATTGAAAACAACGAAGAGTGCGCCTAACGAGTAGATGATTAATTTTAACTTGATATTTCAAAGGACTTGGGACCGAATTCCTCAAGTGGTAAGTCCTACACAAAAAAATGAATTTATTTATTATCTAAAGGATTTGAATAGTGATATTTTAGTCATGATTCAGTCTATGGGGGTAGAAGTTGCCAATTTCCTATGACATTGCTATTAGGGTTGAGAATAGTCTTATTCAGGCTAGGAAACTTGTTCCTAGACCTCCAATGCCTATATTCCTAGAGACTGAGACACCCACTTCTAAAAAAAAATCCAAGTTATCATCTATTCCAACCCTAAGAAATCATAGCTCTAATGAATAATCTAATTCCTCAAGTACCTCAGTTACATCGTAGGAAGTGATGAAACAATTACAAAATTTTGGGAATGAGTTGTTATCCATTAAGAGGTTGCAAGTACAAAACTTCAGACCTTATCAACCTCCATACCAACCTAATAAGGCCCCATACTAGCCAAACAAGCTTCCATCCCAAATTTCCCCTGAAAAGTCAAAACCGGTTTCCTCCTACAATGCCTTTTTAACCATATAACCCAAATGGGGCTAGTTTATCTCAGGCTTTGGTTCTTGTTCAAAACAACCTTGTGTAAGATTATGAATGGTGTTTCCCTTTTCACCTTCCACACAACCAAGTAACATACCCAAATGGAATTCTAAACCAAGATTTTATGGTACAAGGGGCATATGTTTCTCAAGATGCAACAATAGAAGAAAACCAACAACAAATTATCACTCGGGAAGCACCACCAAGTGATAATTCCCTTGTAAATTGGTAGATGGATGAATTTTGTGGAGTAAATCAGAATATTTATCAAGGTTTGGCTGAAAATATCTATCAAAGAGGGATAGTCAGAAAATGTGGGCCCTTCTCAACCTTCTTTGACACTCAAAGGAAGTGGAAACCCAAATATAGCTCCAAATGTGTAGAAAGGACTTTTCATATCATCTCAAGTGCAAGAAAATGTTGTTACAACAAGGGTGAAATAGAAATATAATACAACTCCTTTCAACATCCTTGAGAAGATGAATAAAACCAACGTGAGCATATCCATATGGGAGTCATTAACAATTCCAAGACAAAGAGGCCTCTTGCAGGTAGTCATGGCCAAATTGTCTATTCCATCTCAATCATCCAAGGAAAAAGAAAAGGTGCTTACAAATGCAATGCAATATGAGGAGAATCAACCAAGAAAAAATTTGAAACCTCCACCCTTCTATGTATCTTTGATCATCGAGAAAAAATTGGTGCATAATTACATGATTGACTCCGAAGCAAGCATCTCAGTAACGCCAAAACAGATTACAGACTAGCTAGGTCTCAAGTATGAATATCTTTCTAGATGATTAGTGTAGCTGAATGGGACATTAGTGGGAAATATTAGAGCTATCATAGGGTTAAGCCTCACATTGTGTCCATGCCCAAATGTTTCAGTTCCTAAAGACATTTTCATAATCGATTTACCTTCACTCTTTACTCTATGTTTGTCCAGATATTTCACTGCTAATATTGGAGGATAATTATCAACTAATTGGTCTCACATGCTCTTCAAGACTAGGTATGACACTAAGGATTTATTAATTCTAAACCTATTACTACATATCATATAGAATTTTATGTGCCTATCCCAATCAATGGTAATTTCACACTCGTTGTTCAAGAAGAATGCCCAAATGTTCAAGAATCGGGTACTCAAATTGAAGGAATTCTTGATTCGCTACTTAATGAGTTGGGAAATGAGCACCATGGTTTTGACCCATATCAATAAATTGAAGAAGGTGGCCTTGGAATTTATAGTCTAAATGAGGAGAATTCACCCTTGCCTAGTATTATCAAGCCATCTAATGAAGAAGATGGAATTTGGAAAATGTTCTTTGATGGATCAAGAGGCAGACAAAGTGCAGGAGGGGGTGTAGTCCTTATGTCTCCTATAGGAATAAAATATTACTCCTCTTTCAGATTTTAGTTTAGATGATCATAAAACATAGTAGAGTATGAGTCTCTCATCCATGGTCTTCAGTGGGAAAGAAAAAAGAATATCAAGAAACTGCAGACCTTTGGTGACAACAAGCTGATTGTGAACCAAGTTAGAGGATCAAATCCAGCCAGGAATGATATTATCAATGCCTACAAGAATAGAGTATGGGATCATTTGGAAGATTTTGGAGCTTTCAATATCCATTCCATTCTAAGAAACGAGAACAAAAATGCTGACATGTTAGTTGTAATTAGATCAATATTTGATGTTACTGAGGATGTTAAAAGAGAAAACGTTCAACCTCATATCAGGGTAGTAGTTAGGCCTATTTTACCAGACAATGGCACAAATTGGAAAGTGTTTGAAAATTATCGTTGATTTTCAATTTCATTCAGGAAGAGGCAAAATTTTCTTCAAGGAATTAGGACAAATTGGAAAATAAATACTGAGACCAAGTGGTTCAACTCAAATCACACAAACTGCCCAAGGGCCTAGTGACCTTAGAGTCCATCTTCAATCCCAATGACCAATTCAGAAAATAAAATTTAAATATAATGGTCAAAGATGAAGATACAAATCCCATCTCAGTTGATGAAGGAAAATTTCTTCAGATTGGCAAGTTAAGCACTTCACAATAAAAACATGATTTTGTAGAACTTTGTCAAGAATTTTCTGATATTTTTGCATGGAGTTATGAAGACCATAGAGGTTTTGTTCCCATTTTATCTCAGCACACTATTGAGTTGGATCCAACTGTCAAACCCATTAGATAGAAATAAAGACCTATCAATCCACACATTGAGCCCCTAATGAAGAAAGAGCTAAACAAGTTAATCAAAGCAAGTATAATTTTTTCTATCAAGCATTCATTTTAGGTTTTCAAACTTGTTCCAGTGTTGAGAAGGAATAAAGAAATCAAACTATGTGTTTATTTCATGGATTTGAACAAGGCGTCCTTGAAGGATCATTACCTATTTCCCTCTATGGAACAAATGGTAGAAGGTTATGAAAGGTTTTCTCTCCTAGATGGATACTTAAGATACAACCAAATCATGGTAAGAGAGAAGGATCAGTTCAAGAAAACCTTCACTATAAAATGGGGAACCTATGCTTATAGGAAAATTCCATTTGGTTTATCAAATTTTTAGGCAACCTTTTAAAGGGTCGTGGAAATGGCATTCAGGGGACTGATCAACAAAATCATTCTTTTGTACTTGGATAATATCACATTATTCTCCAAAAATGTGATTGATCAACTTTTTCACCTAAGGAAAGTATTTGAGAGATGTAGATGGTTTGGATTTTCTCTCAATCCCAAAAAGTTTATTTTCCTATCTCATGAAGGTAAACTCCTTTGCCACATTGTTTATAAAGAAGTATTGACTATTGATATGGAAAGAGTTAATGTTATCCTCACATTTCCATTGTCAACCCACAAGAAAGTTATCCAAATCTTCTTGGGAAGGATAAACTTTGTTAGGAAGTTTGTGCCTAACTTTTATAATCTTGTCAAACCTTTGACGCTAATGTTAAAGAAGAACATGAATTTCAAATGGATAGTTGAAGGAAAGGACAGTTTTCAATCCATAAAGAAAGAAATTACACATCTCCCAACTCTCATCAACCTAGATTTCACAAAGGACTTCACCTTGTATGCTTTTGGGGGTGTTGAAATGATATCTTCCATACTGGTACAATTGAATGGAGAAGTTTTAGAATAACTTTTTTCATTCTTCAACAAAAACCTTGAGGATTATGAGGTGAAATATTCTTTTGTTGAAAGGTATGCCCTTACTGTTATAAGGAGTTTGAAGAAATTCATACACCTAGTGTCCAACATGTTGGCTATATTTTATGCATATCTGAAGACCTAGGCAGTCATGAGATAAATCTCCCTTATTTACTGGTGAGGCTCCCATGTAAGATCTTATCGATTATATTTCCTAATATATATTTGTTGGTTTTACTTTAACTGCGTAGCGCGTGGACCATAGCTAGGCAATTTTGCAGCAAATAACTAGCTGTAAGAGAAAGGAAATATTTGAAGAAGAGGAAAATAATAGAAAATGGGAAGAAAGGAGAGAATATGTGCAACCCAATCAATAGTTTACAGAGTTGATTGCATGCACATAGATTAAAATAAATAGATCATGAAATACATAATTCAAAGCAAAGGAAATTTTCAGATCTAGATCTAGAATAACACAAAGTTTATGAATAGATCTAGAAAGAAATAAGAAACAAAATGCACCGTTGACACAAAATTATCCAAAAATCTTCCTCCTCTCTATTCCTCAGCTTTCAAAAATCTATCAAGGGTTTCAACTCAAAGTCTAGAACACAAGAATGCTGATTACAAATTTTGATGTCTTTAACTTGTAGGTTCTTCCTCTATTTATAGTGTATAAAGGGAAATTACAAATAGGAAGCTTTAAATGAATTCTTGCATGTGAAAGCTATGAAAAGGGAAACAACTGGTAACCTTACTCCTGGAATTCCTCTTTGCATGACATGCATGATTTATAACTGAAAAATAGAACCTTCTATTTTGCATGTCTGCCACCTATTTCCAAGTAATTGACTTCTTCAAGTAACGAATTTTAAACCAATCACTTAAGTTTTATAATTTAACCGATTGCTTAATTACTTTGTTGGAGAAAATAAAAGAAAGAGGAAAAGAAATAAGAAGAAAGTTGTAACCCTCCAAGTCTTGTTCTTCTTCCATATTTTGCATGTGGTTGACTCTTTTGCCTTTAATTCTCACCAAACTAGATTTCGAAGCTATGCATGACTGTGATTTTCTTGTGGGTATTTCCTTTGACCTGTCTTCCCTCTTATCCTTGAATATTTTGCAATTATTCTTCAGTACATGCACTAGTGCAATGTTTGCTGTAAATAATTCAGAAAAAACTCATCATATTTTATTCTTAATTGCATATGAGTAATTTTAAATTCTAGAAAGCACTTTAGGTGAAAGAAAATATAAGTAAATTCAATGAAGGATTCAATTGAAAGCTGGTAGCACATGCACAAGATCCTGAAAGGAATTTTCCATGCATTGGCTTCCACACGGGTTGCGATAGAAACAAGAGGATGAAATTTTTCTTGAAGCCTTTGTAATTATTAGATCTGGATATGTCAATTAAATCAGTGATAGTTTCAGGGCCTCTATCTATATCATTGACTTCAGAAAATATGGAAGCTATGCATGATTCTACTAATCCCTTTCTTTCATCACGCTTCATCATGGTTGGAACAATCTTTGTTTGAGCTCTTGTTCTTTTAATTTTTCCAGAATCCCTTGCAATTAGATCAATTTGTGCAGATCTGACAATTTCTTCTTATTTGGAAGATATATTCAATGTATCTAACATTAATTTGAACTTCCTTTTGATAATATGAGCACCTGTGATGAATACCTATAATTAATTAGACAAAGATGGAGTCTAAGGCATGAACACTTGATTTTTATCATCAAAATATGCATACAAATCATGCTGCCCTATAATTTGAGACTTTGCTTGCATTCAAAGCAAGAAAAAATATTATTTAATTCATTTGAGAATATATAACAACATGCACACACTTAGAATAACAAAAATCAATCTATTCCAACCCTAGGCATAAAAACTAGAAGCTTCCTGGCAGTGGAAAATATTCTTTAATGTAAAATCCTCCTTCCATAGGTGCCAAAACCTGTCCGGGCTGCAATCTTCATAAAAAAGAAATAAGTGCTTGTCCTTTATGGCATCCCATGCTTATATAGCTTTGTGATTTCTATTTTTAATACTTGCCTCTTCCTATTTCTAGAAATTTAATTAATTAATAGCCATGTTTATTCATCCAATTTGGGTGCCCAAGTCTGCCTGTTGTTGGTTGCTTTTTAAATAATTTATTTTATTTATTTTTAGCATGCATCCTTGACTTCTCTTTAGCTCATCCTTTTGTATTGACTTTCCTTCTATTTATGGCACCAAAATTGGGTGAATAAACCATTAATAAATATTATTAAATGCATTGTTATTCACCCAAGGTGGGTCACACTTTTTTACAAGGGTAGTTGCTAAAGATAAGAAGTCAATTTGATGAAAATTTCCACCCTGCACTACACCTCCAAAAATCCCCTCTTCCACTTAAGTGATTTGAATTTCATCATGGGAATTTTTACCTTGCAAGGTAGGTAAGAAATTTCCGTCGGTGCTTTAAGTGATTTTTCTTTTACAATGGGAATTTTTACCCTGCAAGGTAGATAAGAAATTACCACCTTCTTGCCACCTCTAATATTCCCATTACAGCTTAAGTAACTTTGACTTCATGGGAAAAAGTACCCTACAAGGCAGGTAAGAAATTCCCACCTTCCTGCCACTACTAAAATTTTCATTACAGCTTAGATCTATTTATTCCAAAAAGTGCGACTTGCCTAAGAGAGGCTTTTTATGCTTGACTTCATTTTTTTTTATCAGAATTTTGCTATCTAAGGCTGATTCCTTCTGGTGTAGCGTCCATAAATGATCTCTAGATGTTCCAGGCAATTAAAGAGACTATACGTGACAAAGAACAGACCCGAGGGAATTAAATAGAAAGACAACGGGGAAAACTGAAGCAAAATGGAAAAGAAATAAATTAAAAAAAAAACATTTCCAAAATTCACAGACAAAGCTCTGAATTCATTCTTGGTGAAAACCCTATTGAGATGTGTGAATACTGGCATGCAAAACTTCAACAGGATTCAACCGGAGCACAATTTACTTCAAACGGGGCATTATTTATTTAATAAATAATTAAATAAAAATTTCCCACAGACAAAACTTGGTGGAGGGTTAAAATGAGTTTTGGCATATGGGTATTTGTAAAAATTAGCTCATATGATTCACTAGGAATATCTAAACGTAATACAAACATCTTCTGGCAATAAAAACATGAAAATATCTATTATTTTAAAAGAACGAAAAAAATTTAAACATGGGGTAGTCTCAAATTTTAGGGTAAAATTTGGAGACACCACAACAATAAAATTCATTTTCTAGTTTCACATGTTGGTGTGAAATAATTCCTCTTAAAAAAGGATCTGAATGAAAAAAGAGCTGGTTGGATAACCAAGGTGATGGAATATGATATTGACATCACAAACTAGTTAGAGGTATCTGTGTGAAAAATTAGCTTCAAACCAGTAAATTAAAAAGGAGGTTGTTTTATTACTTCAAGATGACCAAGTGTAATCATCCAATGCCTTTCCCAACTCTTTTTGGACTCAAGATATAGTGCACATTCTCCAAACAAGCCAATGCCCTCAAGGATTAAAAAAATATAAAAGGAGGTACTTCAGGTTTCATTCCATTCCATATGTGCTTATTGATGGCATTTTATTCAAGAAATATGTGAATGTTGTCCCCCTAAGATACATTAAAATAGAGAAAATAAAGAGAGTGTTGCATGAATTCCATGATGGGGAAGTAGGGTTTCACTTTTCCCCAAGGGTTACAACTCTTAAGATCATGAAAGTTGCTTATTGTTATACATGTAATCTATATGGTCATTTAGTAAAGGATTTAGGAGGTCCTTAAAAAGTAAGTATCCTTAGAGAAATAGAAGAAATCATAGTCATCATCATTCAAGAGTTATGCATGATAGTGTTTGTTACAAGTGTCACCAAAAAGGTCATATTGCTAGATTCTATAAGGATAAGAAGTTTGAAGCTCCTCAAGTCAAGAAGCTATGGTTTATGTTATCCAAAATCGCCGCCCCCCCCCCCCCTCCATGGTAATTTTAGTAACTTGTATATTTCATTTAGAAATGGATAATGTTTTGCAAGGTGAAAATAGGTTTGAATGTCACATGAAAGTAAAGTTTAATGCCACCGACTGATAGCAAGTTTGGATGCTACCAGCTAACAGTGAAAGAGAGTAAGTTATCGGTCAAACAAATAGGAGACTCAGGTGAGTTACAATTCTATGAGGAGTTGTGGTGAAGGAGAGAGGCAAGTTACATAGGTCATGGGAATTTGGGTCCCCGATGGTAGCATGAATAATGCTACCAGCTAGTAGCAACATTCATGCTATCGACTAGTCGTGGAGATATGAATGACAGGGTCACAAAGGAGAGGGGCATTGGTAGCATGTAAGAGTGCTACCGGGTGGTAGAAGAATTCATGCTACTGGACGACAACAAAAATTATGCTATTGAATGATAGTGAGGGAAGATAATGATCCAGTAGCAATAAACAAATCGAGGTGGTGTGGTAGGTGTTGAAGGTACGGATGCTACCAACCAGTAGTAAGGAATAGTGCTACTAGCTGGCAATAATTTTACTTGCAACCACTCAACACCATAATATGTCGTAAACGGCCAACAACAAGAATATAAGGAAGAATAATTACAAACCATTTGACACAAGGAATGAAATGCCATTGGTCGATAGCAAGGATGTTACAATTGGCTGACTTCACAAAGGTTAATGTTGTCGACTGACACCTGGAGCAAAGAAAAGAACATGTGCTACTGGCCATACCCATAATATGTTATAAATAGCTGACTACATGAATATCAACGAGGGTCAGGATTTAAAGAATGCAGTAAAAAATAGCTCAACCACCAGCTTTAATGAAAAATTTAATGCAAGTTTTTGGTTAGTGGAAGAAAATTTGAGTTTCCCTCTCTATATAATGTAAATTCCCCTCATTTTTGGGGGGGAATTTTGAAAATGTAAAGGAACTTTGTCAAAATTGTTATAGAACTTTAATGAGTTGCATGCCTTAGATTTGGGCATCTTTTAAAGTGATTCTTTCCTTATCCCCTAAATTGTAATGAACTGTGCATCCTTTTAAGAAATAAAATTTATGTTATGTGGCTCGTATCTACCCTAGATTGTGTTGTATTTCATTTCTTTTCCTTTCATTGCATTTGGAGGTATGTTGTGCATATCTTGTTCTTCTTACAAAGTTCAATTTTTTTGTTCTCTACAGAAATGGTTATTTGAATGTTGTTTTAAATCGTGACACTCATGTCTGCCTTTTCTTCCTTCATTTTTCTCTCATTTTCACTCACCGTAATATCTACATCCCTTTTTCTCGGTACTATCACCTCCCTTTAATTTAGGATTTTCCATTTTCATGCACTTTTTTCTCTCCCTCGTCCCTTAGATTGTTAGTTTAGGAATAGACAGTTGCATTTCCCTTTCTAGGAGTAGTTTTAGCATTAGGAATAGTTAGAGGAACCAACCTTCTATGTAGGTTTGTATCAACTATCAAGTCCCACAACTTGAGAGACAATCCCATGTTAGCAAAAAGTAGGGGTCTGTAATGAGAAAATCCCAAGGTGCTACTTTGTTGTTATAACAGTTTCCAAAGTATGATTATGCACATGAGATTAAGAAGGGAGAATCTAATTCAATAAATCACTCATGAAACCAGATAATGCAGATGAAGTGAAGGTAAAGGAGAATCCTAAGAAAGTCATGCCTAATCAGCCTTCAAGTCAAGGAGGATTGTCTTCCAATGCAGTGCATAAGCCAAAAGTTGAACTAAGACATGTGTGTTTGAAAACTATACGGATAGAGGAGGAGAAGAAGGATAAGGTAGACAAAAAACCTAAAATCCCTAAGAATGCCAGGAGGTTACTAAAATTTGTCCATCAACCTCAAATGTGTAGATTTCTTGAGAAAGGAAAGGAGATCTGGGAATTTCCTGAATTCGTGATGTTTAATAGCACTAAGAAGTAGATGTATCTCTATTAGGATTCATAGAGGCATTCTTTATTCCATAAGAAGTAATGAGGGTTTGTGGCTAAATTGGAATTATCGTGTGTATTGTGATTGTTATGTGAGAATTTCAAACGAATTTGGTTGAGGTATGTTTGTGTATTGATTTTCTTAGTATCATTCATGAGGTTTTTTCCTAGTTTTGAAGTCTTGTTTAAGTTTGGGGAGCACTATCTTAATGAGTTGAGAATTCCTTGTGGTTCAATAAGGTATGTAGTACATGGATAGGGTTGAATTCATATTGGTAACTTGTAGTAACTTGAGAAGGACATATGGATACTTTTATGAAGATGCATCATAAGGTATGAGTCATGTTGAGATAGTTTGATGTGTGTTTTAAGGCCTGGTTTAGGTATGATCCAAAGATGACAAAGCTCGTAGTGTTGTGTGGAACTTTAAAGGGTTCTGTCATATCTAGGTGTGCATGGAGGTAATAACATGAAGGTGTTAGTTTTTCTTCATAATAAATAAGTGTGACATTCATATGAGGTAGAGCATATTGAAATTTAGGTTTGACATTTGCTCATTAAGTATTGTAAGGTTGTTGATGATTTGGTCAACTAAGCGTGAAGGAAAAGTGAGGTTTTTAATAGGCTTTAAGAAAGTACATGAAGATATAATATAGGTGTAAGCACCAAGATAAATGTTGGAGAGACAGTTAGGATTGTATAGATGCTACAAGGTATGATGTCTTGTTCTTTCATGAAGTCTTTTTGCAAATAGAGTGCCTCAAGAAGATTTGTATTGTAAAAGTCATATTGGAGAATTTTGTGTCTTGAATTGTCATGTTATAGTCTTGAAATTTATTTCATGGAGTCATCAAGTATGTTTTTGGAGATTTGAATCAAATATGAGATGGATATACTAGTTGATAGTATGGAATAGGTCTAATTAATAGTGTAGGATGCAAATGAAGTTTAAATGGGAAGATGTTAGTTTATGATGTGTCAAAAGCAAGCAAGTGAATAATCAATGTTAACAATAGTAGGTGTTTGAAGACTCAATAGGTTTGTATGACAACTTGAAGAATGTTGTGTACATGTCTGAGAATGTAATTGGTCCTTGAAACATTTTTGGAGTCATGTTAGAGACTCAAGGTAGCCGTGAAGATCAATATGTTGTGTAAGCCTTATTTCCTAGAGGGTTATGAGTAACTTGAAGACCCTAATGGATCCATTGAAGTAATTTTAAGGTCATAATCAGGTATGTTGAACCAATTTTCATAAGTTGTGTTGCATCAAAAGGTATATTCATCTCAGCTATAAAGATATGTTACTTATTGTTGTGTCTTGAGGTTTGTATTGTCACATTTATTATTATCATTAAGGTTTTAGTGTTACATGAGCTTCAAATAAGAATATTGAAGACCCAACAGGTGGTAATTCAAGTTGAGAGAGATGATTAGACATAGAAGTTGCATGAAAAATTTGTGAGATGGTCAAAGGTATGCATTGTCATGATATGTTCATTCTTGTCATAATATTATAACACCCTGAGAAGTGTATCAAAGGTGTATGAAGGCTTACAAGAAGAAATCAATAGTACTAAAGAATTAGATATGCATGTTTGAGCATGGAAATGTACTGATTGACCTTATTCAGGTTTGTGATGGTCTTAAGAAGCAAATTAGCAGGGGTCAAATATGAGAAGAGTGCTTCAAGAAGGTATATTTATGTGCTTTAAGAAGATGGTTTGACTATTTTAGTATGTTGTGCTCAGGTTTATGGCTAGTGATATTATTTAGCTCTATGATACCTATAAGGGTCTACTTGAAGTTGTTGGTTGCATGATTGGGAAAATAAGTATGTGTTTTGGGACTGATATAGGTATGTGTCTCTTGAGATGGAGATTAGTCTAATAAACCAATATGACCTTATGTTATATGTGTGACATGAAAATCTAATAGGGTTACAGGTGTGTTGGATAGACTATGATCATGAAATTAAGCTTGAAATTAGTATGAAAGAGGTCTTTCATAAAGGAGGATGAAGTATGAAGCATGATGATAACAAGTATTTGAGTCAAAAAATTTGGGCATGCAATATGTCATTAAGAATTGTTGAGTGCTTTTTGGTGCTTAAGTGGATTCAAGAGGAAAACATAGTCTTAGGGTGAGCTTGTTGGCCCTAATTTTTTGGTAGCTTTTTATCCTTGTGTGGGTCATGAAGGAGTATATGATTTAGGGGGAGCTTGAAGGCTCTACTTCTTGTTGCATCAAGTCATGTTAAGTGGTGTCATGAAGAACAATCAGTATTTGTTGAAGCATTGAAGCTTGAGATGTTTATACTTATTGAAATTGATCTTAGGGGAAACCGTTTAGGCTCTAAGTTGATGGTCAAAATTATGTAAGATTTGGCTTGTGTTTTTTTTTTACATGATATATGAGTTCATAATATGAAGTCAAAGAAGGAAATTCTAGTTAAAGAAAGGTTTGTATTAGCTAATTCAATGGAAAACAAAGTGTGGGTGGTATCTAGCAATCAAGGAAAGTTTATTCAAGAAGGTTTGAAGTATCAAGAACTCAAGGGGAGTTATACATGTGTGTTTTCGAATCTCCACGTGCAATTTGTAGTGCCAAGATGGCACATGGAGTCAAAAAGGACATGTGAAGAGTGATGACATTACTATTAAAGAGGTAAGCAAATAGTTTTTTATTTATTCTTGATATTGGTATTAGTTGTGTGTTGAGAAGAGCATGGTCAAGGTATGATTCCTATTTGGAAGGTATGCTTCTACTGAGGGGGAGTTATATTGCTCTAAAGAGTCAAAATAAATAATAAGAAGGTCAAAAGTATATTGATAGGTTTATTTGAGTTTCCAACCAAAAGGTGGGCCTAATATGATGTCAGAAGAAGAAGTTGTAAGTATATTTATTTGTCATTAATTTCAAAGGGGGAGAATGAGTGTATGGCATATGAAGTACCTTAGGGGGAGTATGAGATATTTTTTTTTTTCATCGATGGATTTTCCATCAATGAAAAAAGGGTTTTTTTTGGAATTGTGTTTTCATTGATGTCAAAGGGAGATGATAAGAGTGATGTTTCCATTGTTATCTGAAGTATCATTGATGTTAAAAAGAGTAAGAAGCATGAAGTTTGATTAGTAGTGTCTAGTTGACTTGTTTGGTGGCATGGTGTCTTAAGATGGTATAGGAGTGATGTAGAGGTATTGTGATGTTTTGGTGATATCATGATGACATGATGAGTATTGAATGTTCTTATAGGTGTGCAAATGTGGCAAAGTCATGAAGAGGGCAATATGGATGGTGCAAGCATGGTTAAGATGTTTGGTTTGGAGGCCTACTCAATAGGATGAGGTGTGTCATGATGGAGTATAGGTATGTATGAGTTTTACATGCATATTGAGAGAATTGGGAGAACTTAGATGAGGTTTTCAGAAACTTATAAGTGTCTCATAGTACAGGTATAGGGCTAAGTGGTGTATTTTAGGTATTCACTAGATCTATTTTCAATCCATAGGTGTCTACATGAGATTGGTTGAGAAAATTTTAGCATGGAAATGGAAATGTGAGCTTTGTAGAAGGTGAAGCAGGTTGTTATAGAGGTGTGTTCCAAGTTTCGGGTGGTGGTTTGCAATTTTAAGCAAGATATTGCATGTTTACCTCTACCAAGTTTTTGAAAGTAAGAAACAAAGGTTGATATGGACTATTTGATGCTCCTTGGAACATGTAAACTATGCATGGGGGTATGATACCTTCATGGAATTTATGTAATGGTACTAAGATGATGTTCCATGCATTAGTTCATAGTTTAAGGGGTATAGCTTTATGAAAAATCATTAAGAAGGTAAACAACTTCTAAACCCTCCTAAAACCCTAGTTCAAAAGTGATGGAGAAGATATTGTTGGTTATGGTCCATAATGGATTTCCTGATCGAGTTTGATGATTTGAGGTTATATAGGAATCCTCCATATTTCTCTAGGTTTCATTTAGCTATCATGGTTGTGTGTGGACCCCACTGAAATTTACAAGTTTATGAAGAAGTTATGTTTGCTACAAAATTGTGCACTAGACATGTTAACTAAATTAGTGTTTCAGTAAGTATGGGAATCATTATACATGTACATTTTGGTTTTAGGTCATGGTTGATCCCTTAGGATTTCTATTATTGTCTATCTTGCAAGACTGGTTTTAGGGCGGTTTTGGGTAGTTTAAGGTGACATAGTTGCAAAGGTGTTTTGGTGGTGTTTCAGTATGAGTTATGGTGTCTAATGTACTTGGTGATGACCTTGAGGTCATGATATTTCTAGTGATATATTTCACTTGCATGATTGAGGTGATTTGATGAGGGTCTGGATTCAATCTTTGAAGACTAGTTTAGTAGATCATAGACCTAGTGAGGTTGGGTGCTCCTAAAGATGATGTCATTGCATGAGATGATGATACAAATGTGTATAAGCTTGCTGGAGGTTTCTAGGAGGATTATAAAACATGTATAAGTGATTCTTGTTATTTTTAATGGCCATATTAGCTCAAGTGACTTGGTGTTAGTGAAAGAGCAGTTTGGGTGCTTTAGGGCTTCTTGAGTTCTAATGGAGAAATGATGGTTCTAGATGCTATTTTTGACCTAAGTGGTCATTTTTATGATGTGTTCATGATTTTTTAATGTTTTTTAAGTGAATATTCCCTATGATGGCTGACCTATATGTTTTTTAATAACGATTCATGTATAAACTCAAGTTGTTAGGTATATTTATGTAGCTGGATGAGTATGATAAAGTACGAGCTAGAGGGCTGATTGAAAAGTTCAATGAGGTATGTGTGACCATCAAGAGAGGGATATAATATTATATGATGTTATATAGTGAGCGAAAATGTTGTAGAGATTGTTCATTAGGCTTAATCATCTTGGAGGAAAAGTGCTTGAGCGAGTTAGCAAGAAGGGCATATTTGGAGAAAATAAAGCAAAGAGAGCTTCTTAATGTCATCATCGGTTGTTGTGGAAAAATTTCAGAGATGAAAATAAATTTAGGTAGATTTATTTTGTGTTGATTCATCTATGGGGCTGTTTCCTCCCTGTAGGGTTGGCGCTCTTCTAAATCTAGGGGTTAAAGCTCCTTGTGGGGATGGTGACTCACTAAACATAAGGGTTGACGCTCCTTCTTGAGTCGGTGCTTAACTAAATTTGATTCATTATTATACAATAATTTTTTTTTCAGTGGGTTTTATTCCCCTTGAGGGTTTCCCACTTATATCTTGTGTTCATGTGTTAATGTGTTCTCCTTTGCTGGTGTTTGGTTATGGTTTTTAAATACATGATTAATGGCTAATGGTTAAGTTGATGAATGGTTAATGAATGGCTGAAGTGAATGTGAAAGAATGTTTTAATGCCCACTTATTCACCCCCCTCTCAGTGATTATGCTTCCAATATGTCATGCTCCAACTTAATTTTCTCCCGTACATACCTAACCTAACTACCCATGCACCCCCAACTCAACCATAGTTATGATCGATCTACTCTTTTCACTCTCCCACATCATCCTCCCTCTACCCTACGGGTCATACTTGTGACCCACTCCCCACTCTTCCCTCTCATGATATCCTTGTTCCTGACACTTCTGAGTTGGCTCACCCCACCTAACCACTACCTATTACCCCGCACCAAGTTTTATGCACAACTCGGTCCATTCCCACTCACTCCCTCGTGAGAAAAATCACCCCACATCTCTCCATGTCTACCTCCTTACCTTAACTCCCACCTAACCCTCCCCAAATAGGTTTCTTATATGACTAAGCTATCACAAACCTACACCCCCTCAAAACCTATGGAGTAGCATTAGTGACTCAGCCCTAACTTGGTTGTTGATCCAACACCTTCCATCCCCAACTCCTTACCTCGTCATGTTCTCCACTTTACCCCTGCTCTTCCACCATTTATCCCTCATCACTTGACACTATTATCCCTCCGTGTGCCCAAATGTTTTCCTCCACACTCTCTCATCACGTTCACCACACCCAACTCTCATTCTGCCCAAGCTCATTCCAACTCCCTTGGCCGAGTCACCCCTGTGACTTAGCCCCAACCCCTTGTCCCTCACCTTGTGACCCCATACACTCAACCTGCCATGTAATCACTTGTGTGACTCCCCCTACTGCTCTTCTTACTACCTCCACCCATGAGTTCCACATCCCACTCCACACCCATCAATCATCACCCAACTCGGTGAGTTGCACATGCAACTCGCCGTCTCAACTCAACTTACCCCTAACCTAGACACCCCATCCATCTCACCAAGCCACTTCAGCCAAATCAGTGAGATCATCCTCCATCTCACCTGATTTGGAAAACTTATCCTCTTAAGCCTCACTCATACCGTGTCTCTCGTCAACTTGAATTCCAAGCCCGTTCGTCATTAGTTTCAATCAATTAATGCATCATGACTTCTCAACACTTCCATACACTTTTGTATATACCCCTCATTACATTTTCCAAGGATCATTTTCTCTTCATCTTCAAGTGTCACTTTTCCTCTTGTGTCACACTGGGTCACCCTGTAGTTTCAAAAACTATCACATGAGGGGGGAATCACACATAACCCTTCTCATTTTATTTTATGACAACCAATCAACATTCATCAATCAACTGAATCTATAGTCTTTTCCTCATGGAATCACCCTATCAAACCCTTCATAGAATCTAGTTAGAGTGGCCCTTCAATCAAATTTATAGGTTCTTGTCTATCTAGTATTTGATATCGTGACTACATAAACCACCATCATAGGGTTAGACAACCCCAATCTCGTCTTTAGTTTTTACGCTACAACTTTCCTACTACAACACGCAACCCAAAAGGGGGAAAATGTAGACACTAGAAAATGAACCTTGTGCATAAGGTCCCTTATTTGAAAACACAAAAACATTATAAAACACGAAAGGACCAAAAAAATCATAAAACCCCATAAAATGGA
The DNA here is from genome assembly GCA_019776745.2 of Taxus chinensis. Lineage (NCBI taxonomy): Eukaryota > Viridiplantae > Streptophyta > Pinopsida > Cupressales > Taxaceae > Taxus > Taxus chinensis. Next base: position 154,485,688 of record CM034147.1, on the reverse strand, counting down.
GCTAAAAGACACCTCACCACTCATTTTCTAACCCTCACCCACTCACAATTAATTTTGTCCCATCACACCTACCCATGTGCATTCTCAATTCACTATGGACCCTATCGTTACACCCATGTGTGTCTCATTCTGTTATACACTCCAAATATATAAAATCACCATTGCCCCCCTCATTCCAATCCATGGCTCTTAGTTGCACAAAGACTATACTTAAGTTTTCTTGCTCTATTTATCGCATAGCTTGGCTTTACAGGTTTTTAAGAAGGAAAGGTTAAGCACAAAGGATAGATCTAACTTGCTACAATATTGTTCTAGAAAAATGTCAACACAAGAGGGAAGCACAACTACAATTGGCTTGCGATCTCCATGTGATTCTCGTTGAAACAAAACTGCAATTGTCCTGCAATCTGAATCAAGTATACTTGTCATTTCATTTACCCTTTTTTTCATTTTATATCATCAAAATTTGTTTTATATCCTTAAAATCATTAGGGATATAGCTGAGGCATGTCCCCTAACAACCAAAAACTACTAACATCTGTCAAGTGTGCTTATGTGTAGGTTTAGATTCAGATTTGAAGAGTTTTACCCACTTTATTAAGTGAAAGAAACCACAATTTTCCCTTTCTTATCAATGTTAGCATCAACCAATTCTATTTTAGTAAAATTGATTTGGTTGTTATTTGACTAATCCATCTTATAGGTGATCCAAATCTAGGCATACACATTCAAAATCATTAAAAATCCTTTATGATCACTAAAAATTGTTCCCTTGCATTTATTATTTCCTGGGGCACCATAATTCTGAATAATTAAATCATGCAACATTTTTTTACGATAAATCAAAATCATTCATGTGCATATATCGTTACCTCAGGAATCATCAATTAATCAATCAATCTCATTCCTTTTCATGCCCTGTTGTTTGGGGCATCATCAAATCTAAAAGTACATTGATCAATCATCACTCAACGAAAGAAAGTCTCCAATGTGTACCAATTCTCATATCTTGTCCATATCAAACATTTTAACAACTTATCTCATCTATTAACATGTATTTATCTTCATTTGTGGTAGTCTATCATCTCATTCCTCCCCACATAACCCCTCAAGGGGGCATAACCATCTCCAACTTCATCCTCTTTCTTCTTTGAATATTCATCACTTCCTATGGTAGCAATAACTCTTCAAAGAGGGGGAAAATATATACACCTAATATTATTCACTAATAATTTTACTAATTAATTCTCCCTAATATTACTAACATTCATCCTACACGCACTACCATTACCCTCTATCCCATCCTCCTAGCATTCCAATTAATCATCCACTTAACATCAATAAAATTTTCTCACATATTCTAGGAATGTAATATTCTTGAACACCTACCCTCACCTGCTAACTTAGCCTCTCTTACTAATTACCCTACTAATCCCTCAACTTATCTAAAAAAATCTAAGCTAATCTAACAACTCTCTATCACCTTTATAGAATTATCTAATTCTAGATCCTTCTCATTAGACCACCTTCCATGAATTTTTAATTCATGGAAAATCCTCTCCCTCTATAATCATGCACCCTCACACTCATTCTCCACCCTTGATCTAATCCAATATAGATTAATCGTTACCCTCCATTTTTATATAATTCTATTAACTACCCTACATGCATGTCAAGAAATAAAAAGGAACATACTAAACATTTACAATCTTGGAGAAACATAATCAACTCATTCCAACTTGAGATCAATCAATACTAGCACAAGAAAGTGTTCCAAAATTTGGATCCAAAAACAAGCTATCAAAAAGTAAACTTGGAGAAAACCCATTACATCAAGGAGAAATTTGAATTCAATCTAAAGTTAGGTAAATATTTGTATAAATTTTATTATCTTAATCTCTTTATTCCCTAAACCAAATATGAGGTATGAGGATTAGTTTTAGCTAGATAAAATTGACTAGTTTTCATGGATTTTAATGTGCATGTTTGGAATTAAAACTTAACACAATATCAATATAAATGGAAATTCCCACATTAAATTTTGTTGTTTATTTTTTTTAGAGTATCCTTCAAGAAATTTCCATGTCACCAATATTTTTTCCAAAGTTTCCATCTCCTTGGGGACTATCTCTACATGAAATAGACGTGCTCCTACAAAATCAACTTCTGATTTAACCTAAGTCGTTAAATTTATGGGGGTAATAATCGATGGTAGATTATCCTAATCAATTAGTTTCCAAATATAATTATAGTAAATATCAGGAATAATTATTAAACAAAGATAAATAATGATAAGGATAAGAAGACTTCATTGGTATTTTGAATTTTGTGCTAATCTAGGCTGATCTGACGACTGGAAAAGGCTAGAAATTCTCCAGTAGAGCGCTATAGAAACTATCTTGAAAAGTTTCCTATACCAAGGCATACAGTATGGCCCAAAGTGTACCCCCAATATGTCTCTTTTTGTATCCCCTTATCCCTCTGTATTTTCAGCTCCTAAAAATTCGTGGGTCTGTGCATTACTTCCTAATCTTCTCTTGTCTGTAGTTTGGACCTTCGACACTGTGCAATTCTTGACGTGTCCTAAAATTGTACTAAATGGAGTTGAAAACAAGCATCAAAGCAATTTTTAACACATGACATCACTCAAACATCAATATTAAAACTTATATTTTATCCCTTACTAACCCACACATAATCCAATCATATAGATACACTTCTAATAAATCATGTATGAAGTCTTCAAATGAATTCACCATTATTTGACTACAAATTATGGGTGTATTTTAGATCCCAAAGGGCATCATTGTGTACATGAAATATCTCCATTCAGTAGAAAAGGTGGTTTTTGTTTGGTCTTCCAAGGTAAGGCACACTTGATGGTATACAGATAATCTATTTGTAAATGAATAAACTTCACATTCAACGACATTTTCTAGCACTTCTTCTATGAATGGCGTAGCAAATGGGTCATGTACAAAAATTTTCTTCAACTCTCCATAATCAAGGAAAATCCTTATTTCTACCATTTTATTATTTTGGATCAGCATAGGTTTGATCCACTTATATTCTTCCTCCAATTGGATTACTCCACACACCACCATGTTGTCTACTTCCAAATTTATCTTTACTTTAATGTTAGGATTCAACCTATAGGGGAATTTCTTAATAGTTATTGCTTCGTATTTTATTTGAATTTTCATAATCCCTAACTCTTCCTTAATTCCACGAAAATCACGAAATCTACCTCATACTCTTTCAACAACCCTACAATCTTTAATACCTCTTTTTCTCCCCAGTAATCCTCTATCTAAACAAAAATTTTCTCACCTTCTTTTCATTATGTTTTCCTCTATAATCTTCAGTACTTGATAAAAATACTTTTTTTTTCTTGTACTAACTTATATTAATTCCCTTTATCCTTCTTCCACATTGAATTTAATATTCTTTGATTTAAGGTCATGTTGCCTCTTTTTTATTACAATAATGCATGGGTTCTCTTAGTCTATGAGTTTTCCCTATCACCTCCCAATATTCAATGTTGATTGGATCATTTTTTATGTTATACTTTGAAAATTGGATAGTTTCATCCTCGTACGATAGTAATAGGATTTTTTAAATTTTCCTAAAGGTGAGGTATATTCTCTTTTATGGGTCATATAAATTAAATGTTATATAGAAGTCTTAATTATTTGGTCCCAATTTTTAAATACCAAGAACATGAAAGGGGTCCAAGATTCCAATAGAAATACTCAACCCACAACAATGAAATGGTTCCCCCAAAGGTCATCTAACTCTACTCACAATATTTTACATGCATTTAGAGATTCATAGATCTTGTGTATTATGAGATTTCATGAAAAATCCCTTCTTGTTACATAAATATGGTTTTAAAAAAAGGTAAACACATAACATGTATTGATGTCTTGTTTGTGTGTTTCCCAACATCATGTGCCATTGATAATGAGTGTATCATCCAATTATTCCAAGCTCATCTTATCATTTAAGGATACCCACTCTATTTGTAGAATATAGTTTTTACATCTCCAATCCTAGAAAAACTAGGCAATGTCTTGTGGAGGATCTACATCCTAACCTGAATACTCTTCTTATTTCCCTTCTGGTTTCATATGTTATGTGTCTTCAATATCGTCTAGAAATTTTTCTATTGTTCTTTTGTATGTGGTTATCTCCTTCTGTACCACAACTTCATCCCTTAAATTTATAAAATTAGTTTCACCTTTTCTTCGACAGCATCCTATAACAAACTTAAGGTATCACATTATTCATATCTTGTGTAACATTGTTCATCAATTTTATCTTTTATGCTCTCTGTGACATCATACTAAAAAAATTCTCTTCTCTTTCATCATTAGATTCAAAATACCAATTGAATATTGGTTTTTTCTTGGTTGCATATATCCCCTATAATGTAAAGAATTCTTGATCTTTGTTGGCATATGCCAAACTTCCTCTTTCTAATTCATTCTCATCCTATTTTTGAGTGGTGCATGTGTTAGTTTTTATGTGACTAAATCCTCGAAGCTTTATAAGCATTAAATACTTGTTAGAATGTTAAAAACAAGTTTGGTTTAAGATTAATTGTAAAGATATTGTAATAAAGCTATTGGATTGATATGGGAATGAATATCCTGAGCATTTGATTAAAGATGCTTAATTTAATTTATGAAAAGGTATGGGAACCATTGTGTTGGTTCGTAACCACCTGTGATGTATTATAAAATATATGTAAATGTAAAATAGAGAACATGAATACATCAATGAATAAATGAATAATTGAAAGAGAGACGAAATTGTACTTGTGATTATGAGAAAGAGAAAAATTGTGAAAAGATTCTTAAGGACTTTGTAAATTTAGTCTGTGGAAGTAATTCCGAGGTTTTCTAGGTTACATGTAGGCGGTGGGAAAGAGAGAGGGGCACTAGTGGTGTCCTAACTGGGGGTACAAAGTACAACCTTAGATGGTTCCTGGATAGGTCAAGGTGAATATACATAAGGTGTATAGTATTTTTATCTCATAAGAATCCATAGTTTGGTGTCTATTAACCTGTGAATGCGTTGGGAATTTTGTATTAAGAATTCTCGTCCAGTGTTCTCTTTCTGTAATTGGAATTTGGTTTAGAATTTTGGATTCTTTTTCTTTCAACATTGAAATTTTGTATATATTGATTCAGATAAGTATTTTCTCTATAATCTATATAAATCTATGTAATTATGTAAATTATGCTAAAAATATAATAGTAAGAAGTTAATTCTTCTGTTTATTTGAATAAATGAGCAAAAAAAATGTATTTTTTTCTATTTTGTTATGTATTCTATATATTTGTTATGTTTATTGTGCAAACTCACAGTTGTTTATGGAAAATAGAGAATTATAATAATAAATTAATAAAATACATAATTTAGATATGAATTTATGTTAAATTAAGATGGTTTAAATGTTTTAATGCAAAACATGAAGTGATAAATGAAATTGACAATATTTTTACAACATATTCCTGCAATTAATGGTGTTTTGGGATAAATTATTTATTTCTCTATCTTTTGGATGTGTCTGTTGTGTTTTACGGTTTGTCATAGTCGTATTTACCTATCTATATACTTTGGACCTGAAAATTCCCTTAGATATGATTTATTTTGTGAAATATACAATATTAATATTGAAGGTTGAGCCAATTGAGATGCTCTATGTTTCATTACAGTGTCAGAGTTTGTAGATTCTTTCTACCTTTGCAAAGCTTTATCCAATCAGAGAAATCCGTGTATAATTGTATTGTCATACTTACCGACTATTATGAAGGTTTGACCAATGAGATAATGACAAATAATTTTGCAATGTCAGGTAATTTTTTAGTATTTTTTGATCATTGTGAAACCTGGTCCAATCAAAATGCACTTCAAGTTCTTATCGTAGATTCATAATTTTAGTTAACTTGTATTTTGTCAGTTGCGATACCTGTTAGCCAATAATATTTAGCCACTGATTTCACAAATGTCAGTTTCTTGTCATATTTTTCAGAATGTGAGCCAATAAAATGTGCATCTACGTTCCTTCACATGTCATATTCCTTTGGCATTTGTAGTCACCTTGTCAGTTTATAAAATATAAAACCATTTACATTAAAACCATGTATATACAACCTTTTCACATGGTCCGTCTTATTATTAAATGTTATTTTGTCAGTTATCCTACACTATGAAGTGTGCAAATGAATAGACAAATACAACACATGCATACGGTCTTTTTGCAATGACATCACCTTATACAAGCATTTATTGGGTTATGTGAAATGTGAACTAGTAAAAGGGATCCACATGTCTCCTTTCACAGTGTCAGATATATTTAATTCTTCACCTATGGGTTATTTCCACTTGTTCTTTGTCCTTTACTTTTGCAGGATCCCTTTGAAGTGCGTGGGACAGTTACTTAGTCTTTAGTTTAGTTCATGACAGCGTGACACGTGTCTCCATAAATTAATTTTAATTAGTTACGTTTTAAAGCTTTAATTAATCTTGCTTTAAACGTAGCTACACATTTTTAACGTTTATTCTCACTATTTTATTCAATCAAATATATGCTCTAAATCAATTTAGCTTGGTGAAGTTTAATTAGCTTATTATGTAAATACATGTGGACATCTTCTGTAAGATTCGACATGATTTCTTAGATCTAGCAGTATAAGAATGATAGAAAAATGTATCAAACTTCCGCATTAGAGATATTTTCAAGAATTATTATATTTTGTTGAGTTAAACGTTGCATTTTAGTTAATCAGAGTTGGATTTTGTCTAGGAAAAAATCACATTTCATTTAGTATCAGAGCTAATTATCCTCATTAGAGACGTTATGTTGTGAGGTTGAAAGATGATGATATACTACTTTTCAAATAAATATTATGGTGATTTTCTCACAAGGATAAAAATTTTACATTGACTCAAAGATAATGGAAGATAAATCAAATTTGAATGGAATGGATTCACGTAATGGCATGGATTACAATGAACTAGAGCACCAAAACTAGCAGTTGGGAAGGGAAGTAACCTATCTTTTTTGAGCAATTAGAATACTTTGAAAATTCAATTTACAGAAGCAATGATTGATAAAGCTAGATAAGATTAATAAATCAAATAAGAGTACTAAGTCAAAAAATAAAGTAAGAAAGAGAAAACACTCTTCTTCTGATGATGATTTTGTTTCTAATAAGGAAAATGAATCTAGTTCCTGATTCTTCCATTAATGAAAAATAATGTTCAAGTAATAAATATAAATAAATCCATAACTTTGCAAGAAAAATAAAATTTCTTGAATATGTAGGGGGAGTAGGAACATGTGAACATGTTGAAACTTGGTTATTGAGCCTTGAGAGATATTTTGAATTGCAAAAAACTAATAAGATAAGAAGGAAAAAAATAACCTCCTCCTAATTGAAAAATATTGCCCTTAACTAGTGGGAAGACACATTGAAATCTAATAAACTCAAAGCTCATAAATTTTCATGGAGTAAATTTAAGAAGTTGTTCAAGAAAAAGTATTTATCTAATCATTTTTTGCAACAAAAGAAAAATGAATTCTTTTACTTAAAAAAATGTCTAAAAATTGTGAATGAGTATAAAAAAATCCTTTGAGAACTTAAATAGGTTTTTGTCTTGTATCTCTGGAACAATATAGTTGATAGATTTATAAATAGTTTGAGAGAAGAATATAAAACTAGTGTCTAGTGTGGAAAACCAACTTTAGTAGATGAGGTTGTACAAACAGCTGAACAATTTTAAAAATATTATACTTTAGCTCATCAAAAGAAAGAATACAATAAGAAAAATAATTCAAATTTTCATTGTAAGGAAAGAAAAAGACCATTCAGTGAAATTGTTAAGTGTAAATGTACTAAAATCATAAATAAATAAGAATATGTTAAATATAAACCAGAAGAGGTTAAATGTTGGAATTGTGAAGGTAACCACTTTGTTAGGGGTTGTACTCAAATAAAGAAACGTTGGGATAAGAACAAAGATTAGAAAAATGATGATAAACCTAAAAAGGAAAATAAAAATATGAATGTTTATGTTGTTGCTAATACAGAAAAATTGAACCAACGGCAAGAAAAAATTATAGAAATGATTGATGGAAGAATAATCAGGAAAACAAGAGTTTTAGTTGAAGATCTAGATTTTCAAATAGATAATATTGTATCTAGTGAATCTTTTCATGTGCTTAACTTAGGTCAATATGATGCTATTTTAGGAATGACCTGGTTAGAAAAGAATCATGTTGTCATTAAATGTGAAAATAAACAAGTTTGTATTTAAGACTAATATGCAGATACTCATATTTTGCAAGGAACAAAAAGATAGCTAACTTTAAAAACTTTTGTGTTGTTCAACTTAAAAAGAGTCTTAAATAAAAATGAAAATTGTAATGTGCTTTGGTTACTCAAAATGATAAGCTTAAATTAGATATGGATTTTCATCTAGTAGTTTGAGAATTTATGGATGTGTTTCCTTCTGATGTTGAATAATTTCCACCTAGAAGATCTGTAGAACATGTTATTGATATTATTCCTGGAGCTGAACTAGTGTCAAAGGCACCTTATAGATAATCTATACTTGAATTAGTTGAACTTAAGATACAATTGACTGAATTATTAAAGCAAGGGAAAATTAGACCTAGTGTTTCACTTTGGGGTGCACTAGTATTGTTTGTTAAAAGGAAATATTGTACTATGAGACTATGTATTGATTATAGGCAATTAAATAAGCTAACCATTAAGAAAAAATACCCTTTTCCTAGAATTGATGATTGATCAATTGATGGTGCTATGTTTTTCTAAGGATTTACATTTTGGTTACATCAAATTAGAATAAAGGATACTAATATTGCAAAGACTATTTTAGGACTAAGATTGATTTACGTTGTTATGCCTTTTGGGTTAATAAATGCCCCAGCCACATTCATGACATTGATGCATGATGTTTTCAGACCTTTATTGGATGTATTTGTAATTATATTCTTAGATGATATTTTGATCTATTCTAAAAATAAATAATCACATGAAAAATATGTTAGGCTAGTGCTTGAAACTTTAAGAAAATATCAGTTGTATGGTAAGCTAAGAAAATGTGAGTTCTTTAAAACTAAATTCTCCTACATAGGATTTGTTATCTCTAAAAAAGGAATTGCACCATATCCTTCTAAAGTAAAAGTAGTAAAAGATTGGGATACACCTAAAGATGTACAATAAATTAGTAATATTTCTTCGTTTATCTGGTTTTTATAGAATATTTATTAAAAACTATTCTAAAATAGCTAGTTCTCTCACAAGCTTAATAAAGAAAAATAACTCATATAATTGGTCTAAGGAATGTGAAGCTACTTTTAATAAATTGAAAGAAGCATTAACCTATGCACTTGTATATGTATTCTTGATTTTCCTAAACCTTTATTTTTTTCTACTAATTCTTGTGGCTCGGGTATTGGTTGTGTATTAATGCAAGATGGTAGATTTCTATGTACTTTGGGTCTAGAAAATTGCTATTTGCTGAAAAGAATTATCCTACTCATGATTTAGAATTGTTAGGGATAATTCATGCATTGAAATTTTGGAGACATTATTTTTAGGCCATAAATTTGTCTTGAAAATTGATTATAAAGGATTGCAGTATATTTTTACTCAACCCTTGTTAAATATGAGACAAATAAGATGGGTAGAATTCATAATTTAGAATGATTTTGAAATTCAATATGTGCATGGTAAAGAAAATTTAGTTGCGGATGCTTTAAGTAGGAAAAGAATGTTTGAAAATGCTTTGTCTTTAGAAAGAAGTTAGTTTGATCAAGAAATAAAAAATGCATTGCCTAATGATAGTCATTTTGTTGAATTGTATTCTAGTTTGCGAAATGGAACTTCAAATGTACATTTAAATGAATTGATTATTGTACTATAAAGGTAGATTGTGTATTCATAATCTTCCTAATTTAAGACAATTTTTTTTGAGAGATTCTCATAACATTCCCATAACTAGACATATTGGTTTTTAAAAGACTTAATTGTGAGTTAAAAAAGAATTATTTCTAGCCTAGGATGAAACAAGACATTAGGAAATATGTGCAGTTGTGTCTGACTTCTCAAAAGGTTAAAACTAAACAATTTACTAAACTTGGGCAACTGCAACCTTTTTCTATTATTGATTGGAAATGGGAGTCAGTTAGTATGGATTTTACTACATGTTTACCTAAGACCAAGAATGGACATGATGTTATTCTTGTGGTGCTTGATAGATTGAAAAAAATGGCTCATTTTATACCAACCGAGATCAAAACCTCTGCTTCAGATATAGCTCATTTTTTTTCTAAAGAAATCTTTTGTTTGCATGGTCTTCCTAAGGATTTAGTAACAAATATAGATCCTAGATTTACTTCTTCTTTTTGGAGGTCTTTGTTTGATGAATTGGGTACTAGTTTGAGATTTAGTATTGTTTATCATCCCAATTCATGGTCAAACTAAAAGAAATAATAGAATTTTAGAATATATGCTTAGAATGTATATAAGTGAAAATCCTAGAAATTAGGAACAATATCTACATTTTATTGAGTTTTCTTATAATCAAGGTTATCATACTACAACCAAAATGACACCTTTTGAAGTTGTATATGGTAGGAATTGTACTACCCCTATTTCATGGTCAAATCCTAAACAAAGAACTTGGCATGCCAATGATAATTTGAAATAAATGGAAGAAACTATAAATAAAGCTAAACAAACCATGAAATCTACCCAAGATAGGTATAAACATTGGGTTGATTCAAAAAGATTTGTTAGAGAATTTGTAATATGCAATCAAGTATTTCTTAGAGTTAAACCTAAGAAGAGTTCTTTGAAATTAAGAAAATATGCTAAGTTATCTCCTCGCTATTCTGGAACTCTTTGAAATTCTAGAAAGGATAGGAAATATTTCTTATAGACTTGTTTTACCTCTTGAATTGTCTAGAATTCATAATGTATTTCATGTAAGCTTATTAAAGAAATATGTGTATGATGTTAATCATGTCATTGATTGGAAAAATATAGTTATTTATCCTACATGTGAATTCAAAATTGAACCTGAAGTGATTATGGATAGAAGAACTAAGAACCTTATAAATAAAGACATTAAAGAGGTTAAAGTAAAATGGACTTTCTATGATATTGAAAGTGCTACATGGGAAAGAGAATATTTCCTAAAAGAGCAATATCCTGAATTGTTTAACTAATGAATTATGTTTTGTCTCTGTGATTTTCATAATAGACTTGGAACTACTGAGGATAGTAGCTGATTCAAGGGGGGGAAATGTTATGTGAAAAAATCCCCGAAAGCTTTATAAATCATTAAAAAGACTTGTTAGATTATTAAAGACAAGTTGGTTTGAGACTTGCTAATATAAGTTTGATTTAAGATTCTTTATAAAGATATTGGCTAATAAAACTATTGGCTTAAAGAGGGATGAATATCCCAAGCATTTGATAAAATATGATTAATTTGACTTATGAAATGGAATGAGAACAATTGTGTTGGTTTATAACAACATGTGATGTATTATAAAAAAGATGAAAATGTAAAAATAGAGGACATGACATTACATGAATGAATGTATGATAAAAAAGAAGAGACAAGGAAATTTTAATTGTAACTTCTGAGAAAGAGAAAAATTGTTAGAAGATTCTTAAGGACTATGTGATTTTAGTCTATGTGAAATAATTCCAAGACTGACCAGGTTATAGGTAGGCGGTGGGAAAGAGAGAGGGGCACTAGAGGTGTCCTAACCATGGGTACAGAGTACAACCTCAAATGGTTCCTGGACAAGGAAAGTTGAATATACATGGGGTGTATAGTATTTTCCTCTCATAAGAAGCCATAGTCTAGTGTCTTTTAACCTGTGGATGCGTATGGGAATTTTGTATTAAGAATTCCACGTTCAGTGTTCTCTCTCTCTTTTGTTAGAATTTGGTATTATAATTTTGGATCCTTGTTCTCTCTGGGCATTGGGATTTTATATCTATTGATTCAGATAAGTATTTTCTCTATAATCTATATAAATCTCTGTAATTATGCAAATTCTACTAATAACGCTAATAGTAAGAAGTTAATTCTTTTGTTTATTCTAATAAATGAGAAAATGAATGTATTCAGTATATTTTCATATGTATATCTCAAAATTACATGATTATGTTACCATAAAGATGAATTGCAGGAAATAAATTTATTAAATACGTAAATTTAGATATGTATGTCTGTTAATTAAAATTTATTTAATGATTTGATGTAGAATATGCTTGTATTTAAGTATTAACGACTCTTCTTCTTCAAAACCACAAAACAATTATTCAAAAGCTAAGGGAACCGCTGATGCAGTGGTACTCAAGGATGGTCCAGCTCATCTGTCAAATCAGGCTAGCCCCTCATCTAATCTCTCACCCGTCCAAACTTTTCAATTCAGAAGAGAATAATGGAAATACACCCCAATTGGGGAGCCTTATTCTTCTGTCTTAGAAAAACTCATTAAATTTGGGGCCATCACCCTTCCACCTATAAAACCACACATTGGTTTTGCCCCTTCTCTCCCCACACCTGCATGGTATAAAGAACATGACTTATGTAACTATCATCGAGTAAAGGGTCACAGTGACAACTATTGCTTCACTTTCAAAAACATTGTCCAAGAAATGCTCAAGAAAGGTGAGTTAACCATGGATAATCCTAATGCACCTGCCAATCAAAACCTACACATCTTTAAGAAACCTTTTCCTAAGCATGCCCCTTCATCTGATCAAACTGGTGAGACCTCAACTCATGATAGCCATACCCATGAGGTCCACGCTATTTTCAGCGACGCACCTGTTACTTCCGAATTACCTCATATTCCTTCCATAGAGGAAATTGTAGCGTGAAGTCCTCCACCTACACTTGAACCCACTTCACCTATTCCTCCACCCGCAGAGAAACACCTTTCACCTCCTTCCTCACCCTTGGAGGATCCTTCCGCTAATATCGAGGCTATTTCACCTTTGGCTTCTCCACTTAGAGAGCCGTCACCCACAGTGCTTCTTCAGTCCATGGAGGATACTTGTTTAGCTCCTCCACCCACAGAGGAGAACCCATCATCTTCTCCACCTATAGAGGAGCACCCATTTTCTCCTCTGCCTATCAAGGATCCAGTAGTGATACCCTTGCCTCTAGGTGACCATTCTCCATTAGCTACCCAAGATCCTATGGACCTACTTTCGACTCTCTTACCCACGGAAGCCGAAGCTAACAAATTTCCCATCTCTAAGACACATTTTATGAGAATTTTCATTAGGTGCTCATCAACCTCACCTATAGATGCATCATTCTCACGTTTAGTCGATTGCTTAGATTATGTGGACAGATCCTTACTATGGGGGCATCTTCTGCTTCCTATCTCAACACAGATGCAGATGTCACTTGCTGACACTTCCACTATCTACCCAAATATATTTTGACCAATCAAACCAAACACAACCACCTCTATCACAACTTCTTTCACAACCCCCAACACAACTCAACCTACACCCTCACCCATAACCCAACATACATCTAAATCCAAACCCACACCTACATCATCTTCCTCAAATAAACCTATTACTACCTTAGGGGTCACCTCAACCACCATCCTTACTCATCCACCTCTACAACTAAATTTAGCTACATCCTCCACAGTCAACACCCAACCTACTCTGGCACCCAAACAGAACAACCAAACCCATATAACTCACACCTCAGCTGCGCCAATCATACCTTCATCACCAACCCCCTTTTCATCCATCTTAAGACCTTAATCTCCAAACACGGTCAAGAAACATCCACCCATCAATCAACCAAAAACACAACAACTCATTCCTCCCTCGCAAACCTCTAACATACCCAAGCACTCGACACAACTTACACCCACACCTACATCATATTTACCACCCATACCTCCAATACCCTCAGCAACTTCTTCACTACCCACTACACTTCAATCTCTGTCCCTCACACCCCCTACACGATCTGCATCATCTACCTTCATAGCACCTCCGTTATCCCCCTGGGTAACTCATCCTCTTCCCCCATCCGCTTTTCCCTCTAGATCTCATATACTGATATCACCTTTACCCAAGAAAGTGCAACCCAAAGACAAAAATCCACTACCCTCCAATAAGGTAGTCAAAACAACCATACACCCTCCTTCTCATTCATCTACCACACCCCTACCCAAGAAAACACGACCGACACCCAAGACTACTCCAGCACCCAAAACCATAGCTTGACCCACTCCCCCTTATGCAAAGACCGTTCCTCAACAATCAGCCACACCTATGCCCAAACCCACTTTCACTTCCCATTGCGACCCACTAGCAGGGTCCTATGCCAAAATCTTAACCAACCTCCTTGAGACTTCTATCATCACATTACCACTGCTCAAACCTTATGACCCCCTCAAACCCAAGCCAAAAGGGTTTGATGACACTAAAATTTGTGCCTACCATTATGTGCCAGGGCACGATGTGGAGAACTGCAAGGCTTTGAAAACCATCCTTATCCAGTTATGTCCTCCTAAAGTAAACTTTGACGATGATGACCTTCTTGATGAGGACCCCGTTTGTCCAACACCCATTCCCAGAGTCCTTCCCTCACTGCCTACTCAACAAACATGGCCTCCACCCCCACAACTCTTATATCCACCCCCAAGATTCAAAATTAACATGGTTCGCATCAGAGAACTTGCCACACCATCACCTAAATGTCGTTGCACCCAACTCACTTCACAAGGATTTTCTCCCTTGGTAGGTTTTTTCCTGTCATGTCATTATACCACTCATCCTACACCTTCTCCATTTACCAACTCCCCTCAGATCAACATGATCCATGTCACTACCTGTGCTCAGAGAGACAAAGGCAAGGAAAAGGTAACTAACTCACCAACCAATCCTATACCCAACATACCATCTATACCCACACCTAAAATTACTATCCACAGCCCCACATACCCTATTTCTAATGGGGTCACACATCACACAATGCTCAAACAACTACACCAATCCCCCCTCAAAATGTCCTTATATGACCTCATCCAAACCTCAGAATCCCATCGTCAAGCTCTCATGGAGGTCCTGCAATCTATTGAGGTTTTACCCAATGACCCTACACCCCCATAGCCTCCATTATCACACCCCATCATGTAGCCTCTCTCACCAAATTGCCACCTTTATCCACACCTCACCCTACTCACCAAGTAGCCTCCCTTAGCTTCTCAGAGGAAGAGATCGCACCGCACCAAACCGATGACCCAGACCTAGCTCTCTTCATCTCTATCCACATCGATGATATGCATGTATGAAGTGTAATGATTGATGGGGGCACTAGCATTAACATCATTTCATCCCATGCATTCACTCAAATGTGCATACTTGACAATTGCATGCATAAACATCCTGTCATGTTGTGTTCATTCAATGACACTATCACCTCTACACTAGGCACCATCATCCTCCACATCTGCATCAGCCCTCATACTATTCCAGAGTTATTTTACATCTTGGAGGGGGAATTTCAATATAACCTATTGCTTGGAAAACCTTGGATTCGTGTCATGGGTTGTGTTCCTTCCACTTTGCATCACTGTATAAAGTTTGAACATGAAGGACACACCTATACTATTCCAGCTGATCCTTCACCTTTTAAAACTTGCAAAATGATTTACCGACCCAATGACATGCTTATACCCATTAAGATGTCTACCTCCACGACCACTACCACTTCATCTACACCTCCGCTTACCAGTACAGTCGCTACCTCAACCACACATGCCTCCTCCATTCCTACCGCTGCCACAACCTCCACGACTGACCCATCAGCCTCCCAATCTATTAGCTCCACCTCTACATCAACCTCTGACACATCATCTATTCCAGCTACCCACATACCGACCACCGATCCCTTGGAAGGCATTTTTCAACACCTCACTCTGGGGGAGTATCGCATATATAGTGTCAACACATTCCTTACTCCACAAGAGTATGGAAGTCTTCACCAACATCCTCGCTATGATCACCGCATAGGAGAATGCCTCCTTTATGGTCCTCCTCACCTTTGTACCAGTCTCACCTATGGGGGACTTGATACTACCACTTACACACCCAAACCACCATCACAAACCCACCCATTTTCCGCTGACTTCCAGTCTCTCACCAATCACCATTTCACCCACACCTTCCTGCACCAATGTGCGTGGAAGGGTTTTGGTTTTTCCTTTTATGAGCAAGGCCACCATACTATTATTCCATGTACTACCCGTAAACATAATGACCGTAGTGGTATCGTCTTTGCTGAACCACCTACCAAGCAGGCCCGCATTGAACTCATCAAGGGCATCAGGCCTCCTCCACCCTCTTCGCCCACTCTGCCTTCATCACCGCCTTTGCCAATGGAGTCGATGGATCCAGAATCTATCCCTCCTAACTTTTTTTTTCATAAACACCATTTCCTTGGGGCCTCTGACTTATCAACGCAAGGGCAAGGCTCCTTCCTCTCTTCCCTTCCTATATCCTGAAATGATCGATGACGATACACCTTCAATTAACATCGTTCAATGTCAGGATGATGAATCTATACTCACCTACCTTGGTGTAGAAGACTCATATATTCATCGGTCGTTACCATCTAAGATGTAAACCATGTTGAATGAATCGACTATCGAGATCAACATTCATACTCAGGATGACCCACACATCCTAAAGATCAATCAATCTTTAGATGTTGCTGAACAGGAAGCCATCACTTCTTTTCTCAAAGATCATAACCACACTTTCACTTGGTCTTACGCAGAAATGCCCGATATTGACCCCGACATAGTGGTCTAAAATATCATAACCATTCCCGACGTCAAACCCGTCAAACAAAAACTGAGGAAAATGCACCCTCGCATTGCCCTTCTCATCAAAGAAGAACTTCAACGCCTTCTTTTCGTTTCCTTCATATTACCCATTGATTATCCTCATTGGATTTCTAACATTGTCCCTGTCACTAAGGTGACAGGGGGACTCCACATTTGCACAGATTTCCGTGACCTCAACCTAGCCTGCCCAAAAGATGACTTCCCTCTACCTGGTATTGACCAACTGGTTGACCTTACCGCTGGTCACGAGATGCTATCACTCATGGATGGCTTCTCGGGTTATAACCAAATCTTTCTTGCCCCAGAGGATCAACACAAAACTGCGTTCATCACCCCTTTGGGGACCTTTTGCTACCGAGTCATGCCATTTGGCCTTAAAAATGTTAGTGCCACATATCAGCGGGCTATGACTTATATCTTCCATGACATCATGCATCATATATTGGAAGATTATGTGGATGATCTCTTGGCCAAATCTAAATGCCGCTCCGAGCACCTCACCGTCCTAAAAACTATCATTGACTGTCTCACTAAATATTACGTTCACCTTCAGCCCAAGAAATGTGTCTTCACAATTCTCGTAGGAAAATTTCCTAGGATTTATTGTTTCCCTCCATGATATAAAAGTTGACCCTGCTAAAGTCAAGGCTATTCTAGAAATGCCTCCACCCACTAACCTTAGACAACTCTGTAGCCTGCAAGGTAAGTTGCAGTCTACTCATTGTTTCATTTCACAATTGTCTGATTGGTGTCAACCATTTCATCATCTTATTAAGAAGGATGTCTCCTTTAAATGGGATGATGACTGCCACAAAGCTTTTGAGGCCTTAAAACAATACCTTCTCCAACCACCCATACTCATTCCACCTAAAGATGATCAACCCTTCTACCTATACATCTCTGCTACCGATCACTCCTTGGGGGCCATGCTCGCTCATCGTGATGAACAACACAGGGAGCAGGTGGTTTATTACATAAGCCGTACTCTTTTAGATTACAAAACCCAATACACCCATCCCAAAAAAAAATTATTAGCCTTAGTTTTTCGTTGCCACGAAACTCCGCCATTACCTACTCAACCACAAACCTATGTTGTGACCAACACTGACCCCTTACACTTCATGTATGCCAAACCTTATCAAAATCAGTGTGCCACACGTTGGCTTATGCTTTTAGCTGACCTCGACCTCGAATTCATTCATCAAAAGTCCATCAAGGGCCAAGCTATCACCGACCAATTGGCTGACGCACCTATTTCTAGGGATCAACCCTCTAATTTTGACTTTCCAGATGAGTCAATTACTACCCTTTCCCTAGACGAACCCACTTACCAAATGACACTCTTCTTCGATGGTTCCAAGTGTCAGCGTGGGGGTGGGGCTAGTGTTATCCTCATTCCACTTGATGGTGAACCCATGCCTTTGTCTTTCAAACTCGATTTTGATTGTACAAACAATATTGCCGAATACAAAGCACTCGTATTAGGTCTCCAAGCTGCCTACACCCTAGATGTCAAATCAATCAACATCTTTGGTGATTCTCAATTGGTTATAAACCAAGTCAATGGTATATACCAATGTCGTAATGAGATACTTCAAAAGTATAAACATCATGTAGACATACTTTTGACCACCTTTGAATCGTTACGCCCTTCAAACCGTCCCTTGTTCAACCAACAAATTTGTAGATACCATGGCCTTCTTGGCTTCTCAAATACCCACTTCACCTACCGATTATAAAATATTTGTCACCATACAAACACTCCAGTCACCCTCATATTTATCTCAAGACATTTACTCCATTGGAACCATCGCCCCAGACCCAAGTGACCTTTAGTATAAATAATACTCTGACTATCTTTCTCTCTCCATCTTACCCCCTGATCTCACCCGTAATGGAAAATGTGCCTTCCTTAAAAAGGTCTCTCATTACGTCATCATGGGAGGCCTCCTCTATAAGTGCGGCTTTGATGGTATTCTCTTACGATGCCTCACGAGTTCTGAAATTCCTTATACCATTAAGGAAGTTCATGATGGCATATGTGGAGGTCACTTCAATGGCCTTGTTGTTGCTAAGTGTATTCTTCACCTAGGCTATTACTGGCTGACCCTTAACCATGATTGTTGCGACTACATCAAACATTGTGTAAAATTCCAACAACATGCCAACCTTCATCATACACCCAGTCACGCCTTACAGGTCACCCGTGACCTTTGGCCCTTCTCTCAATGGGGTTTAGATCTTGTCGAAGAGATCAACCCCCATTCTTCCCAACGCCATCAATGGATCATCACCGCTACTAAATACTACACAAAATGGGTTGAAGCCATACCACTCATCTCCACCAAAGCTGAGAAAATATGTGAGTTCATCAATCATCACATCATTTGTCACTTTGGTGTTCCTCATCGCCTCATCACTGACAATGGAAAACAATTCAAAAATAAAACATTGCATAAACTTTGCGATGCGTTCAGCATTTAGTTAAGTTTCTCATCACCTTATTATCCAAAAACCAAAGGCCAAGCCGAATCCACTAATAAAACCTTAAACAAAATTCTCATGAAAGTGGTTAACGATACTAGGAAGGACTGGCATACGCACATTCCTTTTTCCCTATGGGCATACCGCACTAGTATCTGTACTTCCACTACTGCCACACCATTTTCTCTGGTCTACAGTACAGAGGTTGTTCTACCTCTCGAAGTCCAGATTCCCTCACTCTACATTTCTCTCCATGACATGCTCAATGATGATGAATTTTGTCAGGACCGTTTAGCACAACTTGAGTTATTAGATGAACGTTGTCTTAACGCTCTTGACCACCTTCAAGTTTACCAAAAATGTATCAAACGTGCCTATGATAAACGTGTCCATGAATGAACCTTCCAAGTTGGTGACCTTGTTCTGAAAGAAAATCAACATGTAACCAAAGCAGAAAAAAGTAAAATGGGGAAAATTTTCTCCTAATTGGCTTGGACCATACATCGTGACCCATACTTACAGATCATGTGCTTATCATTTATCTTCACTCGATGGTAAACCTGAACCTGAGCCCCTTAATGCCTTGCATCTTCAACCGTTCTACTGTTGACTTTTAGTCCTACATCACTTTTTTTCTCTTTCCATGCTCGTCCCTTAAGCATTATCCACTTATTATATCTCATCAACGATTAAAAAAGAATCATGTGCATACCTGTCACTTGTTATCTTCTCTTGAATATGTGTACCACGGCACTGCACATAGCATGGTTCTCATGGATAATTTTCATCTACCTTTAGATGAGATTCCATGGTTGTTTCACCCTAATTTTTGAGCAAGAATCATGTTCTTCACCTTGGTCTTGTCCATGACTTCAAAAGCCCTCACATGGGATCCCAACTCCTTGAGTCAAACTTCTAATAAAAAGATGACTCCCTCAAAAGGACATCTTCCTCTCGGCAATCGCTGTTATAAATAGACTGCTCCCTCGAAGGATAGTTATGTAAAGCTTTTTCATAAAAATAAAATAGATATAAAAACCGAGAGCATCTGAAGCTTCCCACATCGATCAACTTCACGAAGACCTCAAGGAGTTAATTTCCTCACCCCATATAGACTTCCCACATCGATCAGTCTATCTTAAATACAAGTCAAAATAGAAAGTATTTTTAGTCATAGAATTTCCCATTGCGACCTTGGATCTCTTGCCCAAAGAGCATGCTACCTCATACCATATCAAAATTAACCACCTTGCACCCCTCTCACCATTCGCAATCCCATTTCCTACCGACTCAAGGGACCTCTTGGACACTGTGTCATTTGGTGATTATGTGACTACTTTTCATCCTTAGAACAATCAATCATGCAATTGCTTTAGGGTCTCACGTTCATCACCTCATCCAAGGTATGACCTACTCGGTATGATCCTAACCAATCAGGCGGATTTCTTGCCCCCTCTTATCTTTCAACCTTCTTTATTATGTATTGATTACCTTATATAGGACTTCGTCCTTGACGCTTACCTTTGGGGTAATCTTCTTCTTCTACCACACTAAAATCATGCCTATACCAAGTTTCCCACAACTCACCCACACCTAAAAGACCTAAACCCAAATCATGCCTAAAACCTACCCATCCATACTCTTCCCTCCTCACATTCTTCCCTAGCTTACGGGAGAACTACATCAGCCTAAGGTCCCTTTTTGCTGGGACTATATAGGTAGCACTCCGAGGGCATGGGGCCCTTGGAGGTTATCTCGGCCACTTTCTACTCTAACCAATTCATCTTTCATCTTCCTAAATTACATTCTACTCTGCTTAGTTTCCTTTTTATGTCAAAAATTGGAAATTAAACCAACCAAACAGCAATTTTCTTAACATTTTTATCATCATCACAACATACATTTATTATGATTACCATTTCTCTACCATCATCATGCATGTATTATAAAGCATCTTAAACATGACCCATCCCATCATTCATTGTACAAATTAATGAATCACAACTTCAACCAATTTCAACTCAATTATGCCTACAACCTGACTCAACCATGCCTAAGACCTAACTCAACCATGCCTACAACCTAACTCAACCATGCCTACAACCTGACTCGATCCATGCCTAAGACCTAACTCAACCATGCCTAAACCAACCTGACTCGATCCATGCCTAAGACCTAACTCAACCATGCCTAAACAAACCTGACTCGATCTATGCCTAAGACCTAACTCAACCATGACTAAACCAACCCAACTCGTTCCATGCCTAACACCTAACTCAACCATGCCTAAACCAACCTGAATCAACCATGCCTATAACCTAACTCAACCATTCCTACGACTTGACTCGATCCATGCCTAAGACCTAACTCAACCATGCCTAAACCAACCTGATTCGATCTATGCCTATGACCTAACTCCATCCATGCCTAAACCAACCTGACTCGATCCATGCGTATGACCTGACTCCATCCATGCCTATGACCTAACTCCATCCATGTCTAAACCAACTTGACTTGATCCATGCCTAACCAACTTGACTCCATCATGCGTCACTCACCTAGTTTCTGTCCATATCACGACAAAAAATTAAAATTCTCATAAAACATCAACAAATCATTAAAATCTCATTCATCTCATCATATATGTGTGTCTCTATACAATATATATAGATAATCCAATCATGTGCATCTCTCAAAATCATCGGCACGTAGGCTGATACTCAATACAAAATTTCATCAGCAAGCAGGTCAGTATCATATACAATATAACAATAAAACAATACAAAATCTCTTCGGCATGTAGGTCGGTATATCCTCAATAATACAAAACTCTCGTACATCCTCACTCTCTTTGGCATGCAGGCCGATATGTGATAAAAAAATATAACAATCTCTTGGCACGTAGGCCGGTATATATCAAAATTCAAAACTGTGTCAAAATCGAGAGTCGTATATTAGGCATCATCTCGGTGGAAATCCTCCATATCTGTATTGCCTATACCCTCTACCTCCTCGGCCCCTATCTAGAAACCTGCTAACATCTCCCCACCCATCATAGGTGGTGGCTGGGTCCCTGCTAGTGCATTAACTGGAACTGGCCTCTGAGAACTGGTGGCCTCACCTTGACCATGTCTTGGGGCTCGATGGCCCCCTGTTTTCTCCACATTATGGGTGCGTGATCAGGTCCTCTCGCTCGAGGCCTATTGTGCCCTATACTTGGCATATGATAAACAATTTATCCCTGCCACCGTCAGCTGATCCTGATAGTACTTGGCCTCCTCTCTCGCCTCCCGCAACTTGGATATGGGCATTGTCTGTGGTGGCCCCATCAGCCTCTGACCCTGTACCTGTACTGTGAGACCCTGTCCCACCCCTTCTTGTAAACTAGGACCCTTTCCTAGTGCTTGTGGTGGTGCCATTGGCCCCTACCCCTGTGCCTGTATTTGGGCCTGTAAAGCCCCAATATGTGCCTATGTTGTGGCTAACTGGCCCTGTAACCCTGTCACCTGTGCCTGTAGGGCAGCCACCTGACCATCATCCCCATCTCCATCTCCATCCCCACCCTGGGTCATCTGGGCCTAAATACTAGCCACCTGTACATGTAACTCGGCCACCTTCGCCTCTGAACTGTTAAGTTGTCCCTGCACCATACCCAACTAGGTAATCAGGGTCGCCACCTTCCCCTGTAGGGCATCCCTCTGCGCCGTGATGGTAGCTAAATCTGGCTGTCCCGGCCTGGGTAGTACTACTCATAAATTAGTCACCCACCACTGTTTGTATCTATCTATAACCCTGGCATCATCAATCCATCGGTCTACCACCTGCTCCTCCTGCCCCATGGGCACTGTTGGATGTGGTAGAGGCAATGGCCTCTCCACGTCATCTCGTCGGTACTGTGGGAAGGGTGGAGGTATGTCCTGTGGTGGTCCAAACTGTCATCTAATCCTGTCCACTTGGATCATCTCGTGCTCCCCGACATGGTGCCCCTCTATCCATCTCAATAGCTAAAGCCCATCTAACTCATCATGCATTTTTCAGTATGAGGGATAACCCACATATGATCTCCATATGATGTCCACTGTAGACAGCCCCTCCAATAAACACTTGTAATTGTCTACATCTTGTATAGCCCTGTCTGATTACCACTCTCCAATCATAGGTACCCATTAGCTATAGCCCACCTGCACCAATCTTGGTAGAAATGCATCTGCTCGGGGCATACCTACTGGTCGCACACAAACTATGTGCTCATAGGCCCAACAATGTAGCAAAAACGTGTAACACAGGCTAAACCTGCATAGACGCCCATACACCCACAACTCTTTATATAGCTGCACTAGGAATGTTGGCACCTAGGCAAAGCAGGTTTGATCTATCACCATGTCATGTAGTATCCCCATTAATGAGTAGGGTAATCTCCCTCCCTCTACATCCAGTAATACAAAATAGCACACTGCCTCCATCAATAAAACAACAAGCCTCATCTCCTCTGGACAGGCTGTGTACATCCCTCCATAACTCATACTGGCACTATGGAATTTCATGTTTATCAGTCCCTCTCCTAACACTGTCAGCATCAACTCCTCTAAGACCTCAGAGGATATCGAATACACCTGCGTCCCCAATATCGGTAGCCGCAGGATCCTAAACATGCCCTCCAGGGTGACTGTCATCTCACCCATCGGTAGGTGGAACGTGTTGGTCACTGAATCCCATCTATCAATGAGAACAACCATCAGACTCAGTTGTCGGACCGCATACCGATAGCCCTGGACCCCACTCAGGCCCACCTCCTCCACATGCTACCACTCCTCAGTTGTCACCATGCCTCGCACTCTCAAGAGAAGAGGTGGCACCTTATCTCTCATCTGCATTTGATCTCTCCCCTGCATCCAATACAAACATTAAATTAATCCACATTCATCATACCCATACTCACCCACTATCATTTCCCCAAACCCATTTTCCCCCTGCCTACTCTAGGTTTTTCAACAATGCACCCTACCCTTCCTTATCTCACCCTCTCGACCTAGGGACCTTTTGGCCCCTTATTCTCCAAAACCTGACCGATGTCGGTTATCTCTAACTGACCCCGGTCAGCCCTAAACCGGCATCGGTCACCTATTTCATGACTGATACTAGTTTGACCCTACCGACATTGGCTAGCCTCGATCGACACCGGTCACTGTCCTAGCGAATACCGTAACGCCCAAACCCTCCATTCTCTAAAAAAATCCACCTTTCCCTCTCTTCTACCCACCTATCCTTACCTAAAACTCTCCTCAGCTCCCTCCACCCCTCCTTCACCCACCCACCTCTCTCCCCATTCTTATTCTACCCAATTTACCCTACCACATTTCCAATTTCATTTTTTCCCCCCCACCCAAAAAAAACCCAATTTGTCAAACCTCAACTTATTCCCTCATCTATCTAACAGAACACAACATGGGTTTTATCCTTACATCATCATGTTGCCATCGTCGTGGTGGCTCGTCTGGCTACTGCACTGGTGGCCCACCCGATCCCTCTCCAGCCTCCGCCATCACCAATCGCTAATTGCGCCTCTAACCAATCAAATCACACAATCTGATCTCATGGACCCACCTCTCAACTACCAATCACCCATTGTTTGGCTTGCCAACTCAACTCTTTGTTCCATCTAGACACTTTCCACCTTTTCCTCTCTCTTGTGTCATTTTCCCAATTCGCAAGAAGACAAATGATTTGTAAAAATGTAGATTTTTTGTTTTTATAATATCCCGACCTAACCGATGTCGGTTTTACCTTCACCAGCATCGGTCATGTGCCCTACCTTACTATGATCAGTTACCCTATACTGGCATTGGTTACCCTTGATCAACATTAGTCACACTCTTTTCCACATTGTCCCCGATTTCTCCCTATTACCCTGCCCGTCACTCTTTTTTCCCACACCCAACGTTCACCCTGACCATTCACCTCACCCTCCTGACCTCATCATTTCCTACCTACCCTCATCCTTATTTGGGGACTCATTATTTTACCCATACCTCGGCCCTTCTCGTGCCGTGACTTAGATTTTTGGACCTAGAACATCGCTAGTGACCTTTGACCTCATGTGTTTGCTATCCTTGTGGCACTGTTACCTGTGTTGATTGACCTAATAACATACCTTGCCTCTTGTGGTGACCGTTTATCTTGACCCTACCTTTGGTGTACCGAAACACACCTAAACGTTCCTACACCTAACCTGCGTCGTGTTTCCTGACCATATCCTATACCTTGGATACCGGAATCACTTCAACCTTGTTTGGATAAACCAATTGACCTTAGACAATGTAGAGTTTTCCTACTCTTCAGCCTAGTACCGTGTTATAGTTTATACGTGTGCGTGCATTTTACTGTTACTACCTTTGACCCTGACCCCTTACCTAGATTACCCAAATGGACCTTTTTTCCTGATTTTCCCCCATTATCCACCCTTCTCTTCATCACACTCACCTTTTATCAAACCACTCACTGATTCTACCTTCTGCCTCGTCAGTTCCTAGTTTGAGGGGGATCACCTTCACCCACACATGGGGCAACCACATCTTATTTTTGTCAATGTCGCTTACCAATACAAGCAATGCAACAAAAAGTGGTAAAATGTAGACACTAAAATTAGGTCACACTCCCCTTGGTCCCCCGTCAAATAAACACCTTGAACACATCCACCTAGCCATGGCCCCCTTCACCCCACTATAATATTAATTTAATTTAATTAATTCATTATTCTAACCATATTTATTATTTAAATATCCTAATTGGGATAATGCCCACATATCCACCTCACCTAGACACCTCATCAAGCCACCTCACACTAAGACCTATTCTTAGTAAGTTGCCATAACTAACTAAAACCTACCCAAACCCTAAAAATCAATGCCTACATTCCCTCTAACCACATTCCCACATGTTAGAAGGAAGCTTCAAGTCTGATCCACGGGGTAAACAAAACGAGATCCCATAAAATCAAGGGAATCTACCTAGTTTAGTAAACCTAGGAAATCCTGCCCTAAGCGATGTCGTTTACCCTCAACCACTGCCAGTTAAGCCGAAACCACCGTCGGTTACCATTTATCTCCCAAAACAACCTTATTTTTTGGTTGGCACATTTTGAAAAGAGGTGGACATCTTCTGAGAACAAGTGATAGAACCAGAGTTGCATGTAAGCAGAACCAACATCCGTACCAGCATCAGAACACCCATAGCTAGTACTCGAAGCAATCACATAGCCACCTGCCTTCACGGGAGCATCCATAGAAGTGCCAACACTACACCAAGTTCATTTGATCACCCACCATTACCAATCAGGAATCAAGCTTGTACAAACAGTAAGTTTGTTAACCTGTATTGGTTCCTTGTCATTTGAGCATATCCTTTTATATTTGTTATTAGTTTCTTCTTTCATTTCCATTCCCCACCCTTTTACCTCCATGCAAAATTTACCATCCTTTTTTCCACACCATTGCATTACCCATACCTAGACCTCTATCATTCCTGTGCATATTCATGATCCATACGAATCTCGCCATTTCCCTTCCACCTTCATCTAATCCTGGATCTATCACCTAGCCAAGTTTTATTGAGTTTCTTGTACCCCAACCATACTGACGCTGGTCACCCATAACCGTCGCTAGTTAACCTAAACCGACGTCGGTCTCTATGTCTTTTACCAGAAACTCAGATCAGAGCCTAAAACCACCACCAAATACCCTAAACTGACTAGAATCTAACCCTGACCAATAACAATATCCTAATAGTGACCTTGACCTTCAGATTCAATCATAGCCTAGCCTGTTGTGAACGAATTTGCTTATTGTATACGAATGAGGTACCTAAATCATTTTAACTACAGTAGGATTTACTTTATTACCAACATTAAGTTATTTTAAACAGTGGATTGATAGCCATCTAGGAAGTATCACACTTCCCGGATCTAGCACACGTTAGGCAGTCCACTGCATATATTGTTTAACTCTTTCTGCTGGTCTTGCTTTCTATTTAGGTAGTTCCTCCCAGCCAAATGGAAGCTTTCAGGATCAGCTGCGGATCGAGGAGTCAACACATGCACAACAACCTATCAACCAACATCTTAACATGTATTCCTCCTACGCCCATCACACTCATTTGTTTCGTCATTCTCCAAGAAACGATCTAAGAATAAGGTGAAACATGTGTTTCGGGATAAATTATTTGTTTTTCTACATTTTATGGTTGTGTTTGTTGTGTTTTTCTATATTTTCACAGTCATATTACCTATTTGTATGCTTTGGACCCTAAAGTTCCCTTAAAAATGATTAATTATGTGTTTTAAGTCTACTCCGACACTAATGTAATATATAATATTGTGAAGTTTGAGCCAATTAAAATGCTCCATATGTAAATTAGTGTGTCGTAGTTTTCTATATCCTTTCTGGATTTTCCAAAGCTTTATCCAACCAAAGAAATCCATGTGTTATTCTCTTGTCATACTTACTAACTATTGTGAAGATTCCATCCAATGAGAAAGCGTAATATAATTTCACATTTTTAGCCCTTTGTCAGTCCTTTCTGAGCGTTGCAAAGTGTGAAACAGTGATAACAATCTGTGTTCTTCACAGATTCATACTTTGGTTAACTTGTATTCTATCAAATGTGAAACCTGAACCAATAAGATTAAGCCATTGATTTTGTGGTGTCAGTATTTTTCAGGTTTGTCAAAATGCGCCAATAGAATTTTTCCATGTTTTCTTTCGCATATTGTTTTATTTGTAAGTACGCTTTTAGTGTGTAAAAAGAGAACCATTTAAATGACTCCATGTGTATATAGAGTTTAACGGTATGTCTTGTTATTAAATGATCTTTTGTCTATTATTTTGCACTACGAAGTGCGAACTAATAACAAAGCAGCACGTATACACTATTTTCTCAATGTCAGACTTATATAACCTTTGCCAATGAAATTTAGCCACTTGTCCCTATTTTTTGTCTTCAAAAATCCATCTGAATCCAAAAATTATTTGGTCTTTAGTTAATTTCGGGACCCGAAGTCCACGGGATAAAATTATTTTAGGAGATTCGCAGGATCTTGACACGTGTCTCTTGTCTAAACCCTAGTTAATTACATTTAAATCTTTAATTAACCATACTTAGCCATAGCAGCAAAATTTAAAAAAAAAATCTCAGTTTTTTAACTGTCAAATATTTCTCTAAATCATATTATCTTGCTAATTTTAATAGACTATCATGTAAAAAGGTATAGATCTTTTGAAATTCAACATAATTTCTCAGCTAGTAGTATCAAAATGATGGAAAACGTATAAGACTTCCGCAATTTGATATTTTAGGAATTTTTTCAAGGGAAAAAATTGCATTTCATTTGGTATCAAAGCTAATTATCCTCATTAGAGACGTTCTACTATGATGTTGAGATGATAATATACTATTTTTAGTGAAATATTATGGTGATTTTCTCACAAGGATAAAATTGTGTGTATACATAGAATGACAAAAAAATCGAATGTAAACAGAATGGACTCACCGAATGGCATGGATTACAATGTACTAGAGCACCAAAACCAGTAGATGGGTAAGGAAGTAACTTATTTATTTGAGCAATTACAAACTTTGAAAAGGTAGTTTGTAGAAGCTATGATTAATCAAGATGATAAGACTAATAAATCAGATAAAAGTAATAAATATAAAAAGAAAATAAGAAAGATAAAATACTCTTATTTAGATGATGATTCTACTCCTCATAAAACCAATGAATCCTCTTATTCTTCTAGTTCTTCTGATTCTTCTTATAATAATCAAGAAATTTCAAGCAAGAATTCTAAAGACATATCAAATGTTTCTCGAAAAATTAAATTTCTTGAATATGTCAAGGAAGTAGGAACATGGGAATAGGTTGGAACTTGGTTATATAGTTTAGAGAGATATTTTGAATTACAGAAAACAAATAAGTTAAGTAGGACACAAATAGCCTCTTATCAATTGAAAAATTCTTACATTAACTGGTGGGAAGACACATTAATATCTAAGAAACTTAAGGCTCATAAATTTTCATGGAGTAAATTTAAAATTTGTTCAAGAAAAACTATATGTCTAATCATTTCTTACAGTAAAAGCAAAATGAAATATTTGACTTAAAACAGTGTCTAAAGAATGTGAATGAGTATAAACAAGCTTTTGAGAACTTGAATAGGTTTTTTCCTTTTATCTCTGGAACTGACAGAGTTGTTAGATTTATAAATGTTCTAAGAGAAGAATTTAAGGCTAGTGTGTGGTGTGGAAAACCTACTTCAATAGATGAGGCTACAAAAATAGCTGAACAATTTGAAAAATACAAGACAATAGTTCACCAAAATAAATAATACTATAAGAAAAATAACTCTAATTTCCATTTTAACGATAGGAAAATACCATTCAGTGAAACTGTGAAGTGTAAAAATACTTAGATCAAAAATAAACAAGAACATGCTAAATCTAAACAAGAAGAAATCAAATGCTAGAATTGTGGAGATAACCACTTTACTAGGGGTTTTCCTCAAAGAAATAAAAGTTGGGATAAGAATGAAACTCACAAAATTGATGATAAATCAAATGAAGGTAATCAAAATATGAAATTTTATGATGTTATGGATATAGGTACATTACATAAGCAAGTATCTTTTATTGAAGTAACATTGTGTATTAAAAAACACACCCCTTGTTTTTTTATTGATTCTCGTAGTAGTCATAGTTTTATATCTCCTAACTTAGTTGACAAATTGAGTTTGATTTCAAGAAAAATTGAACCAGTAGCAGTAGAAATGATTGATGGAAGAATAATAAGGCAAACAAAAGCTTTGGTTGAAGACTTAGATTTTCAAATTGATAACATTGTATCTAGTGAATCTTTTCATGTGTTGAACTTAAGTCAATATGATGTTATTTGAGGAATTACATGGTTAGAAAATGACCATGCTCTCATTAAATATGAAAATAAATAAGTTTTTATTCAAGATCAATATACAAAAACTCATATTTTGCACCAAACAAAAAGACAACTAATTTAAAAAAACTATTTCTATTGTTCAACTTAAAAGAAGTCTTTATGCTTTGGTTACTCAAAATGATAAGCTTAAACTAGACATAGATGTTCACCTAGTAGTCCAAGAGTTTATGGATGTATTTTCTTCTGATGTTCAAGAATTGCCACCTAGAATATCTGTAGAACATGGTATTGACCTTATTCCTAAGGTTGAGCCAGTGTCAAAAGCACCTTATAAATAGTCTATACATGAATTAGCTAAGTTAAAAATATATTTAACTAAATTATTAAAACAGGGTAAATAAGACCTATTGTTTCTCCTTAAGGTGCACCAGTACTGTTGGTTAAAAAGAAAGATGGTATTATGAGGTTGTGTATTAATTATAGACAATTGAATAAGCTAACCATTAAGAACAAATACCCTTTGCCTAAAATTAATTATTTTTTAGATCAATTGAATGGTGTTAGATGTTTTTCTAATATTGATTTATGTTTTAGATATCATCATATTAGAATAAAGGATGTTGATATTTCAAAGTTGCTTTTAGGACTAGATATGGTCATTATGAGTTTTTTGTTATGTCTTTTGGGTCAAAAAAATGCCCCCACTACATTCATGACATTGATGCATGATATTTTCAGAACTTTCTTGGATGTATTTGTAATTATATTCTTATATGATATTTTAATCTATTCCAAAAATGAAGAAGAACATGAGAAACATGTTAGACTAGTGCTTGAAACTTTAAGAAGACATCAGTTGTATGGTAAGCTAAGTAAATGTGAATTAAAACTGAAGTCTCCTATCCAGGTCACATTATCTTTGAAAAAGGAATTACACTGGAGGATACACCCGAAGATGTACAAGAAATTAGAAGTTTTCTAGGTTTGTCTGGTTTTTATAGAATATTTATTAAGAACTATTCTAAAATAGCTACTCCTCTCACAAAATTAACAAAGAAAAATAACTCATATCATTGGTTTGAGGAATGTGAAATTACTTTTAATAAATTGAAAGAAGCATTAACCTGTGCACCTGTGTTATGTATTCCTAATTTTTCTAAGCCTTTTATTGTTGCTACTGATGCTTTTGGTTCTGGTATTGGGTGTGTATTAATGCAAGATGGAAGAGTTATATGCTTCTAGTCTAGAAATTGTTGCCTATTGAAAATAATTATCCTACTCATGATTTATAACTGTTAGGGATAGTTCATGCTTTGAAATTTTGTAGACATTATTTGTTAGGTCATAAATTTTTTTTGAAAACTGATCATAAAGGTTTGCAGTACATATTTACTCAGCCCTTATTGAATACGAGACAAAGAAGATGGATAAAATTACTAATTTAGTATGATTTTGAGATACAGTATGTTCCTAGTAAATAAAATTTGGTTGTTGACGCTTTAAGAAGGAAAATAATGCTTGCAAATGCTTTATCCTTAGAAAAACTTAATTTGATCAAGAAATAAAAGATGCATTGCCTAATGATAGCTACTTTTTTAATTATATTCTGGTTTTTAAAATGGAACTTCGAATGTACATTTAAAGGATAGGAATATTTCTTATTTCCTTGGTGTGAATGGATTGGTGTATTATAAAGGTAGATTGTGTATTCCTAATCTTCCTAATTTAAGACAAAAAAATTTGAGAGATTATCATGATATTCCCAGAGATGGATATCATGGTTTTCAAAAGACTTACTTGTTAGTGAAAAATAATTATTTTTGGCCTAGGATGAAGCAAGACATTAGGAAGTATGTGAATTAGTGTTTGACTTGTCAAAAGGTTAAAACTAAACAATGTAGTAAAGCTGGGCAATTTCAACCTTTGTCTATTCCTGATTGGAAATGGGAGTCAATTAGTATGGACTTTATTATAGGTTTATACCTAAAACTAATAATGGACATGATGTTATTCTTTTGGTGGTTGATAGATTGACAAAAATGGCTCATTTTGTACCAACCAAGATCAAAACCTATGCTTCTAATATAGCTCGTCTATTTTTAGGCATATAATTCATTTGCATGGTCTTCCTAAAGGTTTAGTGACTGATAGAGATCCTAGATTTACTTCTTCTTTTCAGAGGTCTTTGTTTGATTAGTTGGGTACTAGTTTGAGCTTTAGTACTACTTATCATCCTGAGTCGGATGGTCAAACTGAAATAATAAATAGAATTTTAGAGGATGTTGGTGCAACCTAGAATTTACTGTGAATAACCTAGGTGCTCTGGCACATCACTCAGCCTAAGCTGAGCACTCACCTGAAGCGTGCAAAGGTACTAGGTCCCTCTTTAGAGTTACTTGTAAAGGATGTTAGTGTGATGATGTTTAAACATGTTCAGATTTATAAGTAGACATAAACATTCCACAGTGTAAAATTTAGATCTAGATCTTAGATAATCATAATAAATGAACTAAACAATAACTATGATAAGATTAACCATACAAGAACCAAATTCAGTCATGTCTAACACCATTATCTAGCCAATATATTCCATTTCATAATTATTGTTAAACAATAGTATCCTAAGCTAAACTAGGATCAAATCTCCATAAGTCATGTGTGCGTCAAAACTAGTAGCAGAACTCTACAATAATTCACCACCCTAATACTAATCTACACAGTTCAATACGTATTTAAAGGCGTGGGACTTTCCCTTCACCACCCATGCACTTTGCTAATCAGAGAACACTTGATAGAACTCACACAAGGAGTCCACGCAAGAAAGTAGACCAGGATTAAGGGCGCGAATGGACAAGAAGAACACATGTGCGGAGGGCAAGTTCAACATTCAGGACTTAGCCTATTTTGAGCATTAAGACCTATTTTTAGAAGATGGCATGTGGAACACACCAACAATGCAGGGACGCATGTGCCACACATTTTCTATCCTTAGAGGATTGGATCAAAGCTTGTTTTATATGGAGGTGAGCTAAGAATAGGATTGTCGTTCAATTAACTGCAAGAGGTCTATAGATAGCACACTTGCATGTATGGCTATGCCTGTAAATGGCACGTGGCCATTAATAGAATGTAGCCTATTTTTGGAATAGATAAGTGGTGAAGGGAAAGTCCCCACCCTATATATATGATGTGAATCACATAGATAGATATATGTATAGAGAGGTATATGACGGGATTAATGTATCAGATCCATATGCACATTGATACAGGATGTCATTATTATAAGGAGATCATGTGTTTATTAATAGATGGAAGTTATTGGCTAAATATAAGTTTTATTCCTATGTGAAACCAATTAGTTCATGTTCTTGATTTAATCATGATTATTTTTTAAACTTGTTCCTTCATAAATTTGAATATGGTATGCATTGTAGAATGATGGATTAGTTATGGATCTATATGTTTATTTCGTATTCATGCTAACATCTTACAATAACAACCCTAAAGAAGGACCTGATACCTTTATGTGCTTCGAGTGAGGACTCAGTCTAGGTTGAGTGATGTGTCAACGCGACTAGGGTGTTATTTGGTAATTCTAGGCTACATCATTGGTTCCATTTCTGGGACCTCTTTTTTGGTTTCTTTCAGGATGGTTCGCAATGAAGACATACTGGTTAACTCTAGCAAGTATTGAGGAGTGGATATGTGATATGGAGGAAGAATATGCATGGTGGTTCAGCATTGGATCTGAGTTTAATGCACGCACTTAGGTAGATTAGAATCTGTATGATAACTTATATGAGAGATTTTTCGCCATCTTTCCAGTAGAATTATATAAGTGGCTGATTGCGTATGCATCTAAGCAGAATTGGAGGTATCACGTACTTGTCTAGACACAAGAAGAATTTCAGGCCCTTTATGATGCTGACCTGATCTAAACTCGTGCTATGGATACGTGGTTTTGTGGTGTTCTAAACAGTTATATTCTGGAATATTCAATTTCGACGTATTCTTGCCCGGAGGTAGCTGAATTCCAGTTTTTGTGGTATCTTAGAGGAACATATCTACAAGGCATTCCACCGGCGATCAAGATCTTGATGGTAACTTTGAACTTGGAGAGTAAACCGATGGCTAACTAAACCTCACCACGCGCGAGGGCAGAAACATGTTCGGTGAAAGATGGCAAACCTAGCGGCAGAAAGGCAGAAAGAGGAAAGGCGGCTTAAGTATAATGAGGCGCGCGAGAGGGAGATAGAAAAGCAGCGTATCGTTGCAGTAAGTATGGCATTAAGGAGAGAGATAGCTCGTGAAGGATTTAAAGCTCACATAGAAGACGTGGAGCCAGAGCATCAAAAACTCCCCCATCTTGGAAAGCATGACAGAGACCCCCCCCTTGGCCTCACGCAAAGGTACGCCAACAGAGACTACTTGGGCCGTTGGCGCGCATCTTAATCCATGTGGTGACCTAGCCCTTGCGCTTGGTTTTTCAGTATCTAGTACGACCAGTAATCAACAAGTAAGTTTGGGAAGTAAGAGAGCAAGTACATCAATGGCAAGACAAATGACTTCAATGTTATTCGGAGGTGTGTTTTCAGGTGCATCGTCCGCATAGAACGTAAGTGCGCTGAATGTTGGGTTCACCTCTGGAAGTGGAACTACCTCACAGACTGTAGGGGTTCAATATAGTACTATTGTCGGAGCACATGTGAGTATATCTACAAGTCCTATTCTAGCTACTAGTGGAGGGTCATGAGGTATAGGTGGTTCTAATTCCGGTGGATCTAGTGGTTCTGGAGGCAGAGGAAACACAAGAGGTTCTGGATCAGGTGGTCAAGGTCCGCAGCAACCACAAAACATTTATATGGAGATGTCTCTTCATCTTCCAGAGTATAGGGGCATAGAGGATGTTGTTGAGCATGTGCACATGTGTGAAATCTTATGGCGCACGAAAGGGATCACGGATGCTAAGCGAAAGGCAAGTCAATTCGCCACTACCTTGTAGGGACAAGCACATAGCTGGTGTAGGAAGTTTGACCCTGATCAAACTTGCGTGGATTATGCTGCGTTGAAGGATGCCTTCTTAAAAGAGTTCTATATCCCAGAATTTGAGCAGAAAAGTATTAGCGCGCTCAAAGATATCAATCAAGGCACCATTGAGAGTGTACGTGAGTATGATGACCGCTTTAAGACACTTCTATCTAAGCTTTCTTAGTGCACCAGTCACGCGAGCCAATTAGGTGGACATCAAATGGTAAATTGTTGGGGGATTGATTACACCATTCAGAAGAGCACTGCCAATATAAGACTTACGCAGACTTGATCCATGCCGAAGCACTGGAAGCAACTTTGTCGTGTTGATGGTACCATCATGTAGGGGAGACTATTAGACAATGGTGTAAATAGTCCATTCTTAGAGTGCACAGATTGCAGCTATGACAAAATCGGTTAGAGAAGCTATCAACAAATAGTCAGCCCATGAAGACACGCTTTCCCGTGAATGTTGGTGTCTACAGATTGTAAGAATGTAGAATTTTGTCACACTTATTAGGATAGTTCTTACAAAATTATACCATGCTCATTACTATTGTGACTTTGAGATACATGTCATTTAAATCATGATTTGCTTGTCAATATGTCTTTTGTTGACAGTTACGGCAGGCGATAAGGGAGAAGTGCTATCCAACTTTTACAAAATGTTTTCAGGTACCACGACCACGGATGATATCATGAGGATTGTCGATTGATTGGTCAAATCCAAACATGTTAAAGATCCATTGGGGTACGACAGACAAGTGTAATAGATAACTTCTCATCAAAGGAGTAAGAATGAGATATGAATTTTTGATCATCCAGGATCGTGGGCAAACAGACTACAATCTTATACGCGCTATGACAGAAAATGAGGGCCAAGTCATTGAATTTTGAGTGTCATGGATAGAGCTACGTGGATTATCCATGGTGGTTACAAAGGACGAGGCCGCGGTGGAAGAAGAAGCGATATTTCCCCAGAGGCTACGATGCATATTAATATGCAGATCCCCTGATCATTATGAGTGTATGTATTGCTAATAATCTCCTAGAAGTTGTTATTATGTTCTTATTTGCGAAAAAGATGTCATAGCTTATGAGGAGTTTTTTGTCCCCCAGACTTGCTGCACTGAGCATCTAAGCTAAACAATGATAAACAGGTCAACCAACAGGCGCAATGGATGGTTAGGGGATCCATTGCACCATGGAGGAAAATCAGTGGATGCCCAAGATAGACACTAGAACTTGAGGCCTTAACTGTAAAGCATTACCCACACACGTTGAAGCGTGCTGATGTAGCAAGAGAGGCATCGTAACGAGAAGCCTTATGATCCATTCTTAGGAGGCACGGTTTATGGCTAGGTGCTAAGGTACCCAGATCCAGCTCATCTAGCAAGGAGGTTTACTCAGGATACCATGGAACACACTAAGGAATCTTCAGGGTGAAATAAAATACTGTGAAGGAGCAGAAGAAAGCATCAAAGACAGTTGTCCAAACGCGGAATAGTACGATGATTACTGTTGAGAAGTATGCAAAATGTTGTCACTAGGAGAACATCATCCCACTCATTAGGAAGTTGGTTAAAAGGGAACACTTCGATGCGCAAGTATTGAGACAGGACATCCAGATCTTGCATGTAAATCTTAGGTCCATGACTCATGCATACTGACTATTGACAATTGATCCGTTAGGGATCCAAAATGCTATCTACATTGGGGTACAATAGACAAGGGTCAACACGATGATTCTAAGGGTAAGAATGAAACACGGAGGTTCTGTCTTTTTAGTAACATGACCACCGCTCTGTGCAGAGTGGCGGTTACAGAACCACCACCCAACCAGAGTGGCAGTCCTAGGACTGCCGGTCTGCAGTCCTGGCTCGTTCGGACAGAAGTGAGATTGCTCAAAAAATGTATTATACATGGGGATCAACCCAGTTCATTATGGACGGTTGTTCATGTCTCCAAAATCTCCTCCATGTTACCTTTGCATAAAGAATCATAGCTATGGAGGAGTGCCTAGAGGCTTATATGAGCATCTCAGTAAATAGCATAAGCAGGAGAACAAATGCGTCGGGATGGTTAGGATCCAGCGCGTGAAGGAAAATTAGTGGATGCCTAGGATAGCACCAGAACCTGAGGCCTTAACTATCAAGATTACCACATGTGCTGAAGCATCATGTGTAAGAGAGGAATCATACCAAAAGCCTATGATCACCAAGGAGGAGGTTTTGTATGCAAGGTACCCAGATCCAGCTCATCAGAAGGAGGTTTATTGAGATACCATGGAAGTGCTAAGGAATCTTCTAGGATGAAATATAGTACTTAAAGGAGTAGAAGAAAGCATCAAAGACAGTCCAAACTGATATCAATGATCTTAGAGAAGTATTCAAAATGTTGCACCAGGAGAACATCATCCCACTATTAGGAAGTTGGTTAAAAGGGAACACTCCACGCGTAAGTATTGAGATAGGACGACAGATCCTGCATGCAAATCTTCCCCCTGAATAGCATTAACTATGATAAGGAAATTACTCTAAATGCTGTTGTGGATGGATGGTTGTTGAGCAATATTCTGATAGATACAGGTGCGGAAGTAAATGTGCTTACATTAGATGCATGGGTACAAATGGGGAGACCCCCATTACAGCCATCATCTAATGTGTTGTTTATGGTGAACTGAACTAAGGCAACTCCCATAGGAGTTTTGAAGGATGCATCTATAACTATACAAGGGGCCAAGTTCACTGGGGATTTTGAGGTATTAGCACTTGTGGAAGTAGACAGTTTTCCAGCCTTGCTTGGACACCCTTGGTGTTATGCGAATAACGCTGACTTGAGATTCAATAAGGGGTATATCAGCTTTGAGAACAAGGAGGAAAGGGTTGTGATACCTTTGACAGATGGGAAGTCTACACCATATGTTGAGCCTCTAAGTGAGGAGGACTTAAACAGGATCTATGTCTACACTTTTCAGGATCCAGAGGTCAATGATCCATCAAAGGAAGGCATCCTACGGTGGGAGGATTCTCATTCTATCATTGATACTACGAGTATTGCTTGTGACAATTGGGCTCATGGTACATATGAACTAGTAGGATGCAAGGTGAAAATCGTGGTTGCATGTAAAAAGGAACTTCGTTCTATTCAATAGATAGGTGGTGCAGTACCCTGGTATACAGGAGGAGAAGATCTTCCTGTATTTTTGGAAGCCATGGAGGCACAGTGCATAGACCAGGTCAGGAGAAGAGACATATTAGCATATGTCTTGCACGAGACATCAGCGCACTGGTGGGTAGTTCATAGAGATAATCTTACGGAGTGGAAGGAGATCAGAATTTCCCTATCTACCAGGTTTGTAATAAGCAATGCACCTACGCAAATCTACACTTATAATGGTGATCAACCTTCTCAGCATCACATTCAATAGTGTGAGAGACTCTGGACAGCGGGACATGAAGCATTACCACCTTCACTCTGGGTGCATAGACTATATTCAACTCTATAAGGATGTGCACACACCTGGTATGTATATGTGCAGAACTACATAGAGAGACTGGGAATTGGAAAAATTTGACTTCAGGAATGATCCATACCTTTGACTATTTTTCTTCCCAACCTCCAATAGAAGAGGCATTAAAATTTGTCAAGCAGTTAACCATGGGAGATAGTGCAAAGGTGGAGGAACTCATACAGGAATTAATGGGTGAGACAGAATCCGGCATGTGTTTTGAAGAAGAAGGAGAAGACTCCATATTGCTTGATCATGTTTCTCTTAAGAAATAAAAAGGTAAGATGGTGTACATCGTGGATGATGAGGAAGTTGAAAATTTGGATATTGACCATTCACAAGGGGTGCGTGAGGTCTTGGATAGTGCAGATAAGGATACACGTGCATACCATGAACCAATGAAGACCAAAAAGGTCAATATAGGATCGGAGGCTAAGCCTAAGGAGGTCATAATTGGAGACTATTGGTCAAACTCGGAGGTGGCAAAGATCATTGAGTTACTCAAGGATTATCATGACTTATTCCCTTGAGGGTATCATGAACTTAAAGGCGTGCATGAATCACTTGGGGAAATGAAGATAAAGCTTAAGGAAGGTGCACACCCCATGAGAAAGAGACCTTACAGAATGAATCCTAATTTGTGCGAAAAGGTAAAAGAAGAAATTGATAAAATGTTGAAATCTGGAATTATCAAGCCCCTTGATGAGTCAAAATGGGTTAGTCCAATGGTGATCAGTATCAAGAAGGATGGACGAATTAGAATATGTGTGGACTACAGGGAGCTAAATGTTTCCTGTGTAACAGACCCATTCCCTACGTTATTTACAGAGGAAATCCTAGAGGGAGTTACAAGGCAAAAAATATATTCCTTCACAGATGGGTTTTTTAGGTATCGTCAGGTTAGGATTGCTCAGGAGGATTAGGAAAAGACTACATTTACTACTGAATGGGGAAGCTTTGCCTATATTGTGATGCCTTTTGAATTGAAAAATTTGCTTCCTATATTCTCATGTATAATTGTTCGGGTATTCAAAGATTTTATTCACAACTTTTTGCAGGTTTATCTAGATTATTGGATAGTATATGGGCTTGTGAAAGATCATTGTGACAATCTGCGCTTAATGTTTGAACGATGTAGAAAATTGAGTATCTCTTTAAACATCAAGAAGTGCATATTTGCTACACCTTTTGGAATATTGTTAGGGCATATAATCTACAAGGAAGGGTTACTGGTTGATCCAGCTAAGGTTGCAGTCATTCTAGGCCTGGAAGTGCCTTACTAGTCAAAGTGAGGTGCACGGATTTTTGGGTCATACAGGTTATTATCGAAATTTCGTCAAAGGGTATGCCAAAATTGATGCACCCTTGGAAGAATTACTAAAAGGGAAAGGTACATTTTATTGGGGACAACCACAGCAACCTGCATTTGAGATATTAAAAGAGAAACTTACTACCCCTCCCATTCTATGTTTTCCCTCATGGGATAAACCATTTCATGTGCATGTGGATGCTGCTGGCATGGCCATTGGTGTTGTGTTAGCTCAACCTAGCGAAGGTATTATAGATCATCCAATTTTTTTTGCTAGTAGGAAGTTGACTCCTGCTGAAAGGAATTATACAACTACAAAGCATGCGAAGCTTTGTCAATGATCTATGCATTGCACAAGTTTCGACAGTACTTGTTAGCAACACCATTTGTGTTTTATACAGATCACATGGCATTAAAGTATTTGGTGAACAAACCAGTCTTGCAAGGGCGCATATGCAGATGGGTACTCCTATTTCAAGAGTTTGATTTCACAGTTGTGGTGAAGCTAGGGAAAAGTAATTCTGGACCAGACCACTTGTCTAGAATTCACTCAGGAGAATAAGCACATACAATTGAAGAAACCATGCCAAATGCACAGTTATATAGGTTATAACGCACGCCCACAGAATTAGAAGACATTTTTGTCTTTCTACGAACTGGTATGGCATCAGAAGGAATGAAGGCATTAGAAAAGAAACAACTTGCTATACACGCGGCACCATTTATGTTAATCAGTGGTGACCTTTACAAGTTAGGCAGAGATGAAGTATTACGCCATTGTGTATTAGAACATGAGCGCAAGGATATTATGGAAGAAGCCCATGGTGGTATTACAGGTGGCCACTATGCAGGTGATGCGACTACTCGGAAGATCCTACTCATTGGATTATGGTGGGAGACACTGTATAAAGATTGTAAGGCATATTACAAGGCGTGTGACCATTGTCAGCACCTAGGAAAACTAGGGCAAAGAGATGAGATGCCTTTGAGACTGATTACTAGTGTTGAACCATTTGAGAAATGGGCCATTGACTTTGTAGGACCTATTTCGCTAGCCGCGTGTAGGACTAGATCGCGCTATATCATTACTTGCACAGATTATCTCACATGGTGGGTAGAAGCAGCACCTACGAAGGACTGTACAGCGGCTACAACAGCTAGGTTTCTATGGGAGAATGTTCTTACAAGATATGGATGTCCTTTAAGCTTGACAAGTGATAGGGGTACACACTTTTTGAATGAGACAATCAAGATCCTATTAGATGAGTTTATGGTTGCACACCATAAAACTACACCCTATCATCCTCAGGAAAATGGAACTTCAGAGGCCTTCAACAAGATTTTGAGCCAAAATTTGACAAAAATTTGTGATGTTGGGAGAAAGGATTGGGATGATAAAGTGTCAGCTGTTCTTTGGGCATATAGAACAA
The DNA here is from genome assembly GCA_019776745.2 of Taxus chinensis. Classification (NCBI taxonomy): domain Eukaryota; kingdom Viridiplantae; phylum Streptophyta; class Pinopsida; order Cupressales; family Taxaceae; genus Taxus; species Taxus chinensis. The sequence goes on along the minus strand of CM034147.1, from coordinate 154,444,033 downwards.
CTTATAAGAGATTGAACAAAGCCACACCGTTTCAGTTGGTGTTTGGCACAGAATCCATTCTCCCTATAGAATTTATGCTACCTTCTTTATGCATTGTGCATGCTTGAGGTATAGCTGATGAGAAGGCTTTAGAAGAGTGTATTGAGAAGATGATTCAACTGGATGAGCGACGAGCCATAGCACGATGGAGTCAGAAGTAGGAAAAGGCCAGGCAGAAAGCATGGCATGACAGAAACATAAGGGATAAGAAGTTTGAGATTGGACAAATGGTACTTCTTTATGACTCTAAGTTCTTGCGCCATCTAAGAAAGCTCAAAGTACATTGGTTGGGGCTATATATCATCACTCACATACTTTAAATAGCTGATTTTAAGTTAGAAGCACTTGATGGAACACGGCTACCCGGTTACTTCAACGGGAGTAGGCTGAAGCCCTACTATAAATAAGTCTTCTTGGTGTTTGTAATAAGGTAGTATTTCCATTTAGATTAGGTTTTCAATTATGTATTTCCTTAATGTATTTCCTTCATTGTCGTTATGCTTTGTCAATTTAGTTGTTGTTCTTGTGTAATAAGCACGCTTGCGCGCATGAAGCTACTTACTATGTGAAGAATGTTTATGTGCAGAGGACTGCACATACTTTTAGTGTGGGGTGGTTGTTTATATCTAGGTACAAGATAATGGGAATTGAAAGGATAAAGGAATAAGTTGCTATGGGTGTGCTTTTAAGTCAAAGAAAGATTGCTTCTCACAAGTGACCAAGGATGGAGATGAAAGAAGGAACAATATAACGCGAGGTAAGTGGAGGCCATGATAACTACCAGGAGAAGGTACACTGATGAGGTACTCAGGTGCAAGGGTGCACACTGAAGAGAATTCTGTGACCAGAGGGTAGGGAGGTGCGCTAGAAGGTTATAGCTGGGGCGCGAAGATATACCACACAGAACGAATGAATTTGGTCAATGAATGAGGGGATATTTAGTAGGTGAAGGAGCAATAAATGCATCAAAATTTGAAAAATCTATATAAGGATGGGATGCAAATTCATTTTTACCATTGCGAGTAAGAGTATTTGAAAGAAGCTAAGTGCGAAGAGCCGAGTGATCATTTTAAGGTGCGAGAGGTGTGTAACCAGTCATGACGAAGAGATCTATGCACAGAAGAAGCTTGTGTCCCCGGTGGTGAAGGGTTTGAGCGAAGCGAGGCAAGGGAGATGAGTTAGGGGCACGTAATTTCACCTAGGGCATGTTGAATCAAACTAGGGTTTGCTTTGCACATTGTAGAATTTGAACGGAAAGGATCTACAAAGGATTGCAAGGTAAAAATGGCACCGAAGAAGGTAGCTGTAGCAGGAGTAAAAGGAAAGAAGAAGGTGGTCATCGAGGAAGAAGAAATGGCTCCAGAAAGTAATTTCTTGGAGATGCAATATCCAGAGGGGGTTATTGTCAGCCAGGAGTGGGATTCTCACATAAGGAAAAGCAAAGTGAGCGAGTAAAATCACCGTACCATTGAGAACAAGAAGGATCTTGACGCGTTGTTGAACACGAAGACAAATAAACGCATGGTGGAAGATATGCCAGTGTATGACGATGTTGGTGAGAAGCTATTGCAGAGGATAGGGGTTTACCAACTTTATGAGCTCCCTTATTTTAGGAAGTATGAGCCATTATACTAGTGGCTTATGAGCATAGTGCACGAGGATTTATTCTACTTTGCAGGGCGCATAGTCAAAATTTCAGCTGCGCTCATCTTCACGATGACAAGGTTGAAAGGAATGGGAGATGATTTGCAAGATGATCTGACAGATAAAACCACAATATTGGAGACCAGGAAGGAGTTGGGATATATAAAGGTTCCACGCAGTATGGACATCTACAAACTAAAGAAGTATCCAGTTGTACAAGCGGCTGCACATCTCATTACAAAGCTCAATGACCAGGAAAGGTGGTCACAAGTGAACACCATGTGGCTGCACATTGCCAAAAAGATGTCTGAAGGAGTAGTCTACAACATTTCATGGTATATCATAGAGACAATCGTTGAAGAAGAGCGCAAGGAGGAAAGATCAGCTTTGGAGCTGTTCTGTATTATCACTAGTGTTCATGGAGATCAGGAGTACCTGATGGACCAAAGGAGAAGGTATGGGAGTATCCAATGGAACAAAAATCACCTGCAGAATGCTTCAAGAAGTACCTATGTGAGGGATCCATAACAGAGCAGGTTAAGCAATGGGCCGAGAAGTGGTATGATAGGCTTTGTGTGGCTTTTGAGGAAGAATGGCGCATCCCCAAGGACTTTCCTTCAGTGGTTGGAAAGGTAGTTCAATTTGTTGTATACCAGCATTTCTGTATAGCGCGGTTTGCAATGAAAGATGGGGCATGGAGTCCTTGGTGCAAGTTACCATATGCATTCTCAGCAAGGTACTTCCAGGCATCAGTACACAGGTTTACAGATGCGTGGCAACTGATATTCAATGTAAATAAGGTAGACTACAACTACCACACACTAAGGAAAAAATATGTGTATCTAGGGAAGGGTGCATATGTTGAAAGACTCATTTTTGATGTTTTGAGCATTAAACCAATAAGTTTGGTGGTGGGAGATATTAGATCAGCACTGGTGTATCTCCAACTAAAGCCAAAGATGGAGAATAACAAGTATGTGGAAGGTGAGTTCGCACTTCCAGCACCACCAAAGGGAAAGCATACAATGGAGAACATCCCAGTGCCTAAGCCCACAGAGCCAATTGAAGTGGAGGATGAGGAGGAGGAGCACAAAGATAGTGGTGGTTTGGAGCATAGAGGTAGGAAACATCCTATAAATAAGGGTGAAGTTGAGTGCGCCACTACACCACCTCAGCCACAAGAGGGGGATGATGAGGACGTGAATGCAGTCCAAGGGGAGCACAGATTTAAGAGGGTGTTTAGGAGAACAAGGACCCAAGGTGCTACTCCAACCACGGTGCGTAGATCACCCATACTCTTCCACATAAGGAGGCAACTGTACAAAGAAGGAGGAAACTGAAGTTAAATGAGGAGGCGGAAGAGTCAAAGGAAAGCGCGCCTAATTCTCCTACACTTCCAGAGAACATAGAAGAACAGGGTGAGGAATCAAAGGAAAGAGGAGAGGACAAGAAGGGACCAGAGGAGACAACTGTAGAGAATGTTCAGGACATGGAGACACAAGTCCCAAATTTGGAAGCTAAGTCCCTAAGCAGCAACGGTCTAGAAGAACAAGTGGAGAGCACATTCCACCAGCCATGGGGTATGCAAAGGACGCAGGTAAAATTGTCTATGCCCGCTTCCAGAGCACAATAGCATAGAAGGATTTATTTGGTTGGGAGCTAATGGATGAGGATATGGTGACTATGCACACTCAGAAGCAACTATCATGGTCAATGCACACCCATATGGATGAGCCTGACTTTGATATATGTGAAGAGTCATGCGTTTCGAGATGGCTGAAGAAGGCACCACAATCTAGACATATGACAGTAAAGCCTACTGTCATGTCAGATGAGCAGGTCAGCAATGCATTGGTAAAGGTTTCTACTAAAGTTGCAAGGAGAAACATGGACAAAGCTACAACAATAAGAGCATTACGTGAGGAGCTCAAGACAAAGGATGCAGAGATAGCGCACATAACTCAAGAGAGGGACTTAGTGTGGAAAAATAATGAAGTATTTATCAGCATCGTAGAGGAGATTGGGGAAAATGTCATAAGAGCCAGGCCACACTTGGAGGCCAAGGTACCATAGACGTTTCCTTCAGTGATACACTATGTAGGAAAGTTGGTGGACTTGGTACTTGAAGATGAACCTCTATGCATACCAGTGCCAAGGAGCTTAGAACAAGAGGCAGGGTGAGAGAAAGCATCATTTATGCAAAAGATTGCATCATATGAAGGGCTGCTACAAGTGCTACAAGAGGTATTGAAGACAGCAAACTAGGGTTTAAACACCAGAACAACTCCATAAGGTGCTTATCAATATAAAGACCCTGGAAGAAAGTAATGAGGTCTAAAGAGAAATGAAGGATGAAACATTGGGCCATGCACAAAAATATTGTCAATGGTTAAGAAGAAGCACGAGGCCTTGGCAGTAGCACAAGAGCCACATAAGACTTGGCTGGAAGAGCTTGGGAAGCTCATTGCACAGAAAATGGATCTTTTAGAAGGAAGAATGACATCAATGTCCAACGTTGTGTTGGTTCTACAGAATGAAAAAGGAGAGATTGTAAGGGATGAGTTGGAATCCATTGTTGTGGACATTCCAGAGAAAGAAGAACAAGCACTCGTTGAATGGAAGACCTTGGAGGCCAAAATAAAGGAGGAGTATCCAGAGTTGATCCTTCAAGCTGATACAGAGGATGTTGCCTCTTAAAACATTCTTTATTCATCTACATTCTTTCTTATTCTTTGCACTTAATATTCTTTACTTCAATTTTTTTTGGAGATACCCATTTTTGGGGTGACAATGCAATTAGTGTGGGGTAATGTTGATCAAAGAACACTTGACAGAACTCACACAAGAAGTCCACGTAGGAAAGCAGGCCAGGTTTAAGGGCATGAATGGACAGGAAGAACACACGCGTGGAGGGAAAGTTTAGAATTCAGGACTTAGCCTATTTTGAGCATGAAGACCTATTTTTAGAAGATGGCGTGTGGAACACACCAACAATGCAGGGACGTGCACGCCACGCATTGTCTATCTTTAAAGGATTGTATCAAAGCTTGTTTTTCATGGAGCTGAAATAAGAATAGGATTGTCACTTCAGTTAACTTCAAGAGGTCTATATATAGCACACTTGCATGTGTGGCTATGCCTGTAAACAGTGCATGGCTATTAATAGCATGCGGCCTATTTTTGGAATAGAGAAGTGGTGAAGGGCAAGTCCCCACCCTATATATATGATGCAAATCACATAGATAGATATATTTATAGAGAGGTATACGATGGGATTACTGTATCAGATCCATACGCATATTAATACAGGATGTCATTATTGTAAGGAGATTCTATGTATATTAATAGATGGAAGTTATTGGCTAAATCTAAGTGTTATTCCTATGTGAAATCAAGTATTGCATGTTCTTGATTCAATCATGATTATTGTTTAAACTTGTTCCTTCATAAATACAAATATGGTATGCATTCTAGAATGAGGGGTTAGTTATGGATCTATATGTTTATTCCATCTTCACACTAACATCCTACAACAGCAACCCTAAAGAGGAACCTGATACCTTTGCGTGCTTCGGGTGAGTGCTCGGTCTAGGCTGAGTGATGTGCGAGCATGACTAGGGTGTTATCTGGTAATTCTAGGATACATCACACTTCTCAAAATAGGTCACATGTTAATAATAGTCACGCACCTTTACAATAGTATGCACAACATGCAGGTGCTTTAATAATAAATGTCTTATAGTTAACTCCAAGTAGAAATCTTATTATTAGCTTAGACTATGTGTGGCACTTATCTTCCACTTGTTCCCAAAATAACATTATGTGGAGCACAAGTATTCATCTCTATGTGTTCTCCGCAAGCTATCTCCAAAAAATAGCCCTTATCCACAAAAACAACTAAGTCCTGAGCTTGGGGGCTTCAATACTATTATAGAATCACGTGCTTCCGCACCCTATATTCATGCACCCAATACTTAGAATACTTCTGGTTGTTCAACATTACTCCACACTAGAGTACATTGCGATCCCGACAATGTGAATTCCTTCATATGTCTTCAAAAATAAATATTAGGTAATGAAAGAATGAAAATAATGAACAAAACTCTCTACAAAAGAATGAAATTTATTTTGCAGCACCCTCTTCTTCAACTGGAGGGATTAATTTTGGATATTCATTTTTTATATCAGCCTCCAAGGTCTGTCAGTCACTCAGTGCATTCCTTGTTTTCTCTTAAATATCAGTGGCTATGTCATCCAATTTATCCTGAGTGATATTTTCTTTCTCATTCTGTAGTACCCAGAAAAAATTTGCCATCCCTGATAGCATTCCCTCCATAAGGTCCATCTTCTACGCTATGAGCTTTCCAATCTCGTTAATCCTTTCCTTGTGCAGATCTTGGGTTGCTGCAAGGGCCTTGTGCTTTTGTTTTACCAGTACCAACCTTTCTATGTGCCCAAGTGTTTCATCCTTCATTGCCTTCAAAACTTCATTATCTTCCACTGAATTTCTAGTCCTTATTATGGCGTCTAGTGCCACACATAAATTTAGATCTTGATCAGATCTCTTCATCTCATCCTTAAATGTTTGGAGAAACACCTCATATATTGAAACTTTTCTATCAATAGTGGCCCTTGCTCTTGCTGATTTTTCACCTGCATCATTTTTCTTGGGGAGGCGCATTAGTCCCTCATCCAAAAGTAGGCAAATTGTTGTGCACAAATAGAGCAACTCAAACTTTAGTCCTGAGGCACCTTCTCCTGAAACTTAGGCCTCTACAGTAGAATCTCATCTACAATCTACTCCACCATCATCTTTACATTCTATGCCTCAGTGACTACATTATCATGCTCTTGAGTAAGGTGCTTGATTTTTATATCCTTGTCCTTTTTATCCTCTAGTAGTGCCTGAATTGTTGCCACCTTATCCATATTTCAGCACGCTACTTCTGTGGACACCTTAATCAAAGCATTGCTTACTTGGTCATCTGAAAAATAGGTTGGCTTAATGTTCATATGGCACGTATGAGGCACCTTCCTCATCTTCTTTAAAGTGCACATCTTCTTGCAGACATCAAAATCAGGCTCATCCATGTGAGTCTACCTGCCCCAAGACAGCTACTTGCGAGTGCGTGTATTGGCCATTTTAGGTTCCATCCAATCCCAACCATATAAATATTTATTTGGTAGTGTACTCTAGAAATGGATTCGAATAGTTCTTTTAAGGTTTTTCAAATAACCCAATTCTTGAGTACCTATCGCTCCTTCATGTGCATCTGTATGCTCACCAACATCCTCATGCATTAATGTGTCCTCTTCTTTCTGTTTAGGTATGCTTGCATCCTGTGGCACAAACACCTTCAACCACTTGGTTGAATTCCTCCTCATCTTTCCCTTCTTCCTACGTGGGGTGCATGAGGACTTCTGCATCTCCACCATTGTTTTTTTCACCTTCACCAGATATATCCTCGCGAATACTCACACTAGGGTCTATAGTCTCATAGACTACGCACTCACCCATACCTTCATCATCCTATATTTACACACTAGGGGTGGCCTCGGCTCTTTCTCCACTTATTCTTAGATTTTCTTTTACTTCCTATGTGTTTGTCTGTGGAGATTCCTCCTCACTATCTTGTATAGGAACATATTTCCTATGCTTTTCTACTCCTTCTCTTCATCCTTTACAAGAGTCACACACGGTGATTTCCTTACTGATTGTGAAGTTTCAGCACTAGTGTCTTCTGAATAGCACATCTTCCTCAAAATCCTTTTGGTGTGCACAAGTCTGGCATTGTCTTCAAGTTGGTCTTGTTCTAGAATGTTTTTTATTCCTATATATACTAGGTCTTCTAGAGAAAGGGCCGCAAATACAACATTTTTTAAATTCCCCGCTATTTTCTTCTTCTTAGGAGGTCTTGGAAGAGCCATATCCATGCCCTTCACCACTTTTTGTCCTTGAACCTTGGCCTTAGGTAATTTTAGATGTGTGTTGGTTCAATCTGCCCTACATCCAAACTCTCTGACGTGATGTCAACATTATCAAACTCCATGGTTTCTACATATGCCTCCTTACCTGGCCATATATATGTTTTGAGCAGAATGTGAATGTTTGCATCCACTTTTTTGGAATTGAGTTGGAGCTGACGTGTGTCATGAAATCTATTTACAGGGTCCTTAAAATATCTTGCAGTAAACAAAAAGGGAAACTTACACCATGGACTCTTCTCTGTAACCCTACACTGAGTAAAATTTGTTGTCCATGACCACCCTTCAATGACTCCTTCTAGATACAAAATTTCTGCAAGCCACTCCTCTGTTGGATCATCAACCTCCTTATCTACAATTAGAGCTTTCCATGGTGCCATCACCCCTTTTGATTATGCAAATGTGTAAAAAACCCTAGCTATAAAATGAAAACCCTAGTTTCCCTTCCATCGCACGCACACACCACTCCTTAAATCTTGATTTCATGCTTGAGTACTCAACATCATACTTCATAATACAACAAGTTTACTCAATCTGTAGAAGGATCTTCTTCTCTAGCTTTTCTTCACACTTCACAATTGTTTCTCAAGTTCGCAAGGTAGTAAATGACGTTAAGAATGCCAACTTTAAACCAAGTTTCAAAAATTCCCTTCATTAATTGCTCTACCTACCACCGTATATGGAATTAATTTCTCTTGAGTGCATTACGTGCCTCATTATCATGTGCTTCAATGTCTTGTGCCTCATACTTTTGTGCTTTAGTCATAATTTCCTAGCACGCCACTACAGATACCCTCTACCTACACTTCCTTAAGCTGAAGTAGTTTATCCAATGTAACCCAACATACGTAGTCTCCAATGTTGCATCCTCCCTTGAATTTTACTGAGCACCCAATTCCTTATGCGTGGTCTTAATTTTTTAGCAATTCTTCCAAAGTTCTCATGAATATTGAAACCTTGCTTCTTATATTCCTCTTGTAACCCATGATTTTATTTATTTTTCATACCTCCTTTATCCACCGCATACTAAGGGTATGTGAAGTTCTCTGTGCATATAAACACTTTATATTGTGATCACCTTTTGGCACGTAAACACGCTTATTACACAAAACACTGAACTAAATTGACAAAGCATAGTGACAAATAAGGAAATACATTAAATGAAATAAAGTAAAGGAAATCTAATCTAAATGGAAATGCTAGCTTATTACAAACACCAAGAAGGATTATTTATAGTAGGGTTTCATCCTACTCCCATTTAAGGAACCGGGTAACCATGTTCCATCAAGCGCCTCTAACTAGCAAGAGTTTGATTCAAGTATGTGAGTGATAACATACGGTCCAAACCAATGCACCTTAAGCTTGCCTGGGTGGCATAGAAACTTTGAATCATAAAGAAGTACCAATTTCCTGACCTTAAGCTTCTTTTCCTTGATGTGTCTATAATGTCATGCCTTCTGTCTAGCATTTTCCTACTTCTGACTCCAATGTGCAATGGCGCACCTCTCATCCAACTATATTAATTTATCAATTCTTTCTTCCAATGCTTGCTCATTAGCTAGACCTCTCGTGCACACAATATGTGTTAGGAAATAAAGGATAAAATATGTAGAATAATCCCTCACAAAATCGCAACAGTAGAAACTAATATGCAGAAAATATTACAGATCTCAAATAAAAGTGCAGAATAAAATAACATAACATAAAGAGATAGTATTTAACGTGGTTCACCCAATTTGGGCTACATCCACTTAGAATCACTTGCTCAGATTTTATTACAAGCCACCACTCTCTCAATACAATACCCAAATTTGTTTGGAGCTATGCTCAACAAACTCTACAAAATTCACACCCGAATTCAAAGCACATCTACAATGTTTACATTATATCTACCATATGCACAAAACCATATAAATAGACAATTGCTTAAGCAGTTTTACAAAACCATGGGTATCAAAACCATGGGCCAAAACCATCCCATAAACCTATGGGTCAAAAAACCAGCCCATATGAGAAAACCATGTTTCCCAATATATCAGGCACATTTTAAGGCCCAAAAAAAATGGGGGGCTACACCCCCGAACCCCTGCTACTGAGGGCTACCACCTCCAGACCCCCTCTCAGGGCCCGACCTGTACTCAAACTCCAGCGAGACAACTATGGAAAGTGTACAGTACTCTTAGTGTACAGTCTTCAACACTTTCTAACATGAAAACAGGCTCCACAACCTAACAATGCACAAAAAATGTAACATGAATTCCATGGGAAGAACTGCTTCTATGCCAAACACCAACTAAAAGGGTGTGGCCTTATTCAACCATTTTTAGGTTGCTCTATATGCCCAAAGTAAAAAAAAACTTTATCATCCCAATCTTTTCTTCCAACATCATAGATTTTTGTCAAGGTTTGGCTCAATATCTTGTTGAAGGCCTCAGCAGTCCCATTTTCTTGAGGGTGATAAGGTGTAGTCTTGTGGTGTGTGACCATAAATTCATCTAATAATATCCTGATTGTATCATTCAAGAAGTGTGTACCCCTATCACTAGGCAGAATCAACAGACATCCATACCTAGTAAGAATATTTTCCCATAAGAACCTTATTGATGTAGCTGTTGTTGCAGACTCACAGCACCCCTGGATGTAAATCAGGCTTCTAGGTTGATGTTCAGGCATCCAGTGTGATTGCACAACATGGAATCCTTTCTCCAAGCGTGGGACTTGTAAAGATGAGAAAATATTCTCCAAAGAAGTTTGGTTCCTATTCCTTTGTTCAGATGCACACAAAAAATGCAGAGGGTTTGCTAAAACCTAATCTAACTTGCCAAGGAGACAAGGTAAGAAAATGCATAGAATAAAACCTAAACTATAAAGGAGATGCACCGAGGAATGTTAGACATTAGTTTTGCAAATTTAACACAGACCACATAGACGCAATACAAACACCATGCACAGGTAACTAAACTGCAATAAGAGATCAAAATGACAACAATGAATACATGAGAGGTTTAAAAGTCAATCACAACACATATATTATTGCTCAAGAATCGATATAGTACATTGCAGTGGCCAAGAGGCAAAAATACTAGCATTACAACCCATATGGGAGGTTTGAAAGCTCCACAAATTCTCTGGCTAGCGAGGGGATAAGGGAGGATGCAAAAAAAAAATGTCTGATCCCTTAAAGGAGCTCTTCTTTACAATATATATCAAGAAATGAGAGAGGGAAGAGAGAGGAAATTCAGAATCTGCCCCAACCACTTCTTGGTAGCATTTAAAATCATCTCATTATGATAGAAGTGGTGGATCCTAGCAAAACGGTGGGCTGTCTAACAAGAGTGGTGAGCTGTCTGCTGCATTAAAGTTGGTTGTTGAAGCATTACTTCTGTCTATCACCACGTGTCAGAGACGTTTTCTTAATTTTCTCCCTCCAAAATACACCAAAATGTGAGATTGATCCTAGAATCATGGAGAGAATTTCAACAGATTTCCGTTGATATAAAGAACGTGCAAATCTGAGCTCTGGATCTAAAGATACAAAGGTCTGAAGATTTAGGGCACAAAACAGGCGAAAACGGATTTTTAAATTTCCTTTCCCACGCTCTGCCATCTGGACGACACGTGGTAGGCTCTGGTTCGCTGAGCAATTTTCTCTCTCCACCTTTTCACGGGCTTCTCTTGTGGGCCCCTTAAACTTGGACACGTGGCACTATTTCATTGGTTCGGATCAGTGCTCGAAAACTTGCCCCTTTGACCTTTTGGACCTTTTTCCTTGGTGACACGTGTCATGCTGTGATTTGTCCACGGGCCTGCCAGATTTTCACATCCACCGCGTCCTTTTGTCCCGGATGTCCCAGTGCTTCGCGGGACAAAATCCTCCGATCTGCACCTAAAATGGGCTTCCTCGTGCCTTTTCTGCTGGTGACATGTGGCGTGATCTGATTGGCTTTCGGCTCCTTCGGCTATCCGCGTCCCACGCGTCCCTTTGTCCCACTTGTCCTTGTGCTGAAGTTTCCTGTTCCGGCCGATCCGGCCGGTTCGCATCCTCTGCGCACTCTTTTCCCGCTTGCTCCGGTAAAGGACTTGGACAAATTTTCTTTCTTTCGGCCGATTCGAGCATTTCGCATCCATTTGTCCCAGATGTCCCTTTGCTGTTTGGGCCACCTGGAGGCTTTTCGGCCGATCCGCGCCTTACGCGTATAATTTTTCCAACTGTCCCAAAGGTGGCCTTGAGCAGGACTTAGCCAATTTTATGATTTTCTCCTAAATCAATCTACTTGCTTGGAACTAAAAACTCTGATGCATGTTATCAAATTAACTCTGGGGGGTGAAATTTGGATAACAATTTGGCGACCTTTCGAGGTCACCTGCCTGCTAGGTAGAAGATCAGTGGCCTTTTAGCAATCCATTGGGCATGGAGTCATAGGCAATAACCTGAAATGAGCCTGATGCTACAACTCCCTCTACGAGAGCATGCTGAACTGTAAAAAATCAATCTAGGAGCGACAAAACCTGCGCCAAAGCACTTAGGGAAACTGAAACCTAACTACAACAAGACAATGTGCATATGCACTTAGAGGAATTGAAATCTAGGCTAATATTTACAAGGGTGAACCTTTTATTTTTCAGTAGCAATGTTTAAGATAGATTCCTTTGACCAGAATCGGGAGCTCTTCTCCGTCCAATGTAGACAATTGGAAGGCATTGCTATTCTTACATTCCATGACCATGTAGGGGCCACTCCAAATGGCATCAAACTTGGAATGCCTTCCTGGTTTTTCCCGATCTGCATCCCATTTTAGAACTAGGTCCCCTTCCTGGAAGGTCCTTGCTCTTGCTTTCTTATCAAACCATCTTTTCACTAAGGCCTGATCTTTCTCAATTGTTTGAACTGCACGTTCTCTAATTTCTTCCAATTCCATCAACTCTGCATACCTGGCCTCCATTGGTTCAAACTCAACCAACTCCAACTACTTCATGAACTCCAATGCAGGCAGTTCTAATGATATAGGCAATATTGCCTCTTTTCCATAGACCAACTTGTAAGGGGAATTACCTGTAGACCTCTTTGGTGTTATTTTGTCAGCCCATAATGCTGATTTTAGCTTGGTATGCCATGTTCTTTGATTTTCATCCAGAGTCCTCCTGATGATTCTTAGCAAATTTTTGTTCATGGACTCTGCCTATCCATTACCCTGTGGGTAATAATTGGAAGAGGTGCTCAAGTAGATTCCATTCTTGACAGCCCATTCTGTAATCTTGGAACCTATGAATGCCAATGCATTGTCTGATATGATAGTGGTCGGCACACCGAACCTGGTCACTATTCCTTCATAAAATTCTAGTATATTAGACTCGTTTGCCTCTTTGAGCGCTACTGCTTCAGTCCACTTGGTGAAGTAGTCCATTGCCGTGAGAATCCACTTGTGGCCTTGGCTTGAGTTTGGGTTGATGACCTCAATGAAGTCCAATCCCCATTGCCGAAATGGTTGGTCAAGCAAAGATTGGGTGCAATGGAAGCGCTGCTAGTCTTTCTTTGCCTATGAAGAGTGCACATTTCTTACACTTTCTTATCCATGTATAGCAGTCATTGAATACCGTGGGCCAATAATACCCTGCCTTTATTATCTTGAGAGCTGTTACTCATGGGGCAAAATGTCCTCCAGAATCTCCATCGTGAAAATCTCGTAACACCCTCTCAATTTGACCAGTCCCAATGCACCTCAATTTTCATATTCTGAGTCCAACAAGGACTAGGCACATCATCATTTTCATGTTCTTGGCCATCCTGTAGTACTAAGACAGTCTCTTTTTCATCACCTGCTTCAACCTGTTGACTCAAGGCTAGCTGTTCACATAGTCCCTTTCCACATACTAGTTTGGTGACCTTGATCTCGATGTCATATTCTATGACACGAGTTATCCACCCTGCACCGCTTCTCACTCAGATCCTTATTTAGAAGGAAGTCCTTGACGCCCGCATGAGAGACCATATTGATCTTGTTTGTTTGAGACTAGATGCTTGAATTCTTTAACTCTTGATCACTGCAAGAAACATGCGTTCAATGAAAGAGTATCTAGGTTGCGTAGTCCTGCCAAGCCGTGACTGAAGAAAAGCAACTGGTTGTTCTAATCCTTCGTTGTTTGATTGTGCCAGGATTGCAGAAATTGTGTCTCCACCACCGAAGGCATATAGCACAACAGTCTTGGAGAATGCTTGGATTACTGAGAGTTGAGGGCTTGAGATATAGCCTCTTATTGCCCGCAAAACGTTCCTGGGCCTTCAAGTGTCCACTTAAAAGGCCATGCTCTTCTTTAACATCAAGCGTTATTGGCTTTACCGAGAGCTACAAAGTTTGGAACAACCTGCGGACAAAATTGATCCTTCCCAAGAAGCTTTGAAGAGCCTTCTTGTGACTTGGCAATGGCAATGCTTGAATTGCTTCAACCCATTCTGGGTCAATCGTCAACCCTTCCTTTGAAACAATATGGCCTAGAAGTTTTCCCTCGTGAGCCAAGAATATGCACTTTTTGGGATTCAATGATACCCCAAATCTTCTACATCTCTGAAATACTTGCCTCAAATGACAGAGGTGATCCGCTGCATTTTTTGAGAATACAGTGATGTCGTCAAGATATATCAGAACTATTTTGTTGATCAACCCCTTAAATGCCATACCCATTTCCCTTTGGAGGTGCTCTCCACTTGGTGAAGTAGTCCGTTGCCGTGAGAATCCATTTGTGGCCTTGGCTTGAGTTTGGGTTGACGACCTCGATGAAGTCCAATCCCCATTACAGAAATGGTTGGTCAACAAAGATTGGGTGCAATGGAAGTGCTGCTAGTCTTTCTTTGCCTGTGAAGAGTGCACATTTCTTACACTTTCTTATCCATGTATAGTAGTCATTGAATACCGTGGGCCAATAATACCCTGCCTTTATTATCTTGAGAGCTGTTACTCGTGGGGCAAAATGTCCTCCAAAATCTCCATCATGAAAATATCGTAACACCCTCTCAATTTGACCAGTCCCAATGCACCTCAATTTTCATATTCTGAGTCCAACAAGGACTAGGCACATCATCATTTTCATGTTCTTGGCCATCCTGTAGTACTAAGACAGTCTCTTTTTCATCACCTGCTTCAACCTGTTGACTCAAGGCTAGCTGTTCACATAGTCCCTTTCCACATACTAGTTTGGTGACCTTGATCTCGATGTCATATTCTATGACACGAGTTATCCACCCTGCACGCTTCTCACTCATATCCTTATTTAGAAGGAAGTCCTTGACTCCCGCATGAGAGACCAATAATTGGATCTTGTTGTTTGAGACTAGATGCTTGAATTTCTTTAAACTCTTGATCACTGCAAGTACATGCTTTTCAATGAAAGAGTATCTAGTTTCGTATTCCTCCAAGCCTTGACTGAAGAAAGCAACTGGTTGTTCTAATCCTTCTTTGTTTTGTTGTGCCAGGATTGCAGAAATTGTGTCTCCACCACCGAAGGCATATAGCACAAAGTCCTTGGAGAAGTCTGGATTGACGAGAGTTGGGGCTTGAGATATAGCCTCTTTTATTGCCTCAAAACTTTCCTTGCCTTCAGATGTCCACTTAAATGCCATGCTCTTCTTTAACATCAGCGTTATTGGCTTTACGAGAGCTACAAAGTTTGGAACAAACCTGCGGACAAAATTGATCCTTCCCAAGAAGCTTTGAAGAGCCTTCTTGTGACTTGGCAATGGCAATGCTTGAATTGCTTCAACCCATTCTGGGTCAATCGTCAACCCTTCCTTTGAAACAATATGGGCCTAGAAGTTTTCCCTCGTGAGCCAGAATATGCACTTTTTGGGATTCAATGATACCCCAAATCTTCTACATCTCTGAAATACTTGCCTCAAATGACAGAGGTGATCCGCTGCATTTTTTGAGAATACAGTGATGTCGTCAAGATATATCAGAACTATTTTGTTGATCAACCCCTTAAATGCCATACCCATTTCCCTTTGGAAGGTGGCTCTAGCATTTGATAGTCCAAATGGCATCTTCTTGTAGGCATAGGTCCCCCATTTGGTGGTGAAAGCCGTCTTGAATTGGTCATCTTCTTTCACCATCACCTGATTATACCCCAAGTAGCCATCTAGGAGAGAGAATATCTCTGAACCGGATACTATTTGCAATATTTGTTCCATTGAAGGAAGTGGGTAATGGTCTTTGAGAGATGCCCTATTGAGGTCCCGAAAATCTACACAACCTGATTTCTCCGCTCTTCTTCCTGACCGGAACCAAGTTTGCAACCCAGCTTGAGTGCTTGATCAGGAATATAATGCTTGCCTCTATTAGCTTATTTAGCTCTTTCTTCTTTAGAGGCTCAATGTGAGGGTTAACAGGTCTCTGCTTCTACCTGATGGGCTTAGCATCTGGATCCAATTCTATGGTATGTTGTGCCAAATTTGGATCGAATCCTCTTAAGTCTTCATAGCTCCGAGCGAAGACATCTGGAAATTCTTGACAAAGCTGTATGAAATTTGATTTCTCCTACTCAGTGGCCACTTTACCAGTTTGAAGTGTTTTGCCTTCCCCAACCGGAATTGGCTCTGAATCTTCCCTCTTGACCTATATGTTAGCCTTTTCTTTACAGAACTGGTCATTAGGGTTGAAGATAGACTCCAACGTTACTAAACCCTTGGGAAGCTTGTTTGTCCGCAACTGCACTACTTGATCCCCATACTGCTGCTCTAGTCTATCCTGATTCCTGGCTGAGAATTCAGCCTCTTCTTGTAAAAAATTGACGATCTGTTGATCGTTTTCAAACACCTGCCAGCTGGTGTTATTATTTGGAACTGCTGGCCTCACAATCACATGGATATGTGGCTGTGTTTTTTCCCTTTTGATGTTGTCAACCACATCCAACGTTTCTCCAACTGCTGCGAGCCTATCCGCGGATTCATTTTTCTTCCTGGGTATGGACACAATGTTGAAAGCTTCGAAATCCTCAATGAGGTCCTATACCCTATTCTTGTAGCTCCTCAGCAAGTCGTTCTTTGTAGCATGTTGTCCTCTAACTTTGTTGACGATTAGCTCGCTATCCCCGAACACCTGCAAGTTAGTTATCCCTTTTTTCCTAACCCAATGAAGTCCATGAATCAAGGCCTCATATTCAGCTATGTTGTTTGAACAAGAAAACTGGAAATGAAAAGCTGAATAATATTTGATGCCTTGAGGTGAAACAAGCATGGCTCCACCTCCTGCACCTTGCCTACTCCTTGATCCATCAAAAAACAGCCGCCATACCTCATTGTCATCATTATGGCTTGGCTTGGTGATGCTAGGAACAGGTTGATTTTCTTCGTGTATACAATAGACTTCCAACTCAGATTCATCTACTTCTTGATAGGGATAAAAAGCATGTATCTTGTTTGCCCATTCATCGAGAGTTAGATCTGGGATACTTACAACCTTGGTGTCAGCCTCATCAGTACTAGGGTGATCTTCTTGATCAAATGCTGAGCAATTGGCATTAATCTGACTAGGAGTGTAAGGCTCAATATGGAATTTTGCAATAGGTTCAGACCTAATTGTAGCCTTAGTTCCATACCTTGTTCTAAACAGCATGTGAGACCAATCAGCATACAAATACCCCCCAATCTTGGCTGTGAAGTCCCTTGACAAGCAAAGGGCAAAGAGTGGTGGAAGGTCTATGATTGATATATCTTGTAAGACAACAACATTTGGACATGCATGCAAGGTAAGACTCAAGTTTTTAATCACTCCAACTATTGCTATTGCTGTCCCATCCAATTGCACTACCCCTTTAGATATTACTTCATATTGGAGACCCAGCTGATCAGCTATTTGCTTGGGCATCACTGAGCTACTTGCCCTGGAATCAATCATGCAATTGTGTACTAGTTTATCCCCAATGATTAGTGAAACATAGAAAGGAGGGGGCTTCAACATTTTACCTTGTTGTGCTCCATGACTTCCTTCAGGCTGGGCAGCATTTGTAAGCACTTTGTCTTGCATCTGAACCCGCTGATTTGAAGTTGACCAGTCCTTCATGGCAGCTTGCAGCAGATCTCTTTGTCCTGGGATGGATAGGGATTCCCACATTGATATATTGATGTTAGTCTTTTTCATCTGTTCAATGATACTGAACGAGGATGAAGTATCCTTTTGTTGTCCTTGGTTTGTACACTTACTCCTTGTACGTAGGCAGCAACAGCTAGCATTTGAGTTGGCCTAGGGGTTGTTCTTAGCTGCCCTTGTGTATTTGGAACTGGACTCTGCTTGCCAATCATTTGTGGAGTCGTGGAAGGTGGTGTATTGGCTGGGGCTAATGGTTGTTCTTCACCCAAATTTATCCTCTTTGACCTTGTGTTGGCTGTGACACCTTGAGATACTGCTTGATTCATGCCACAGAAATCTTCTGCTTTCCAGTTCACCAACATGTTGTCATTTGGGGCTGATTGTTGTTGGAATGTTTCTTGTTGTTGATTGTTTCCTTGACTACCCTCGCCCTCCACACCAGTAGTTATCACCATCAGTGCTTGATTGAGAGCACCATTGAAACACATGGATTGGTTATGAGGCTCGTTGCATGGAAAGCACCAGTCATATTCCTGAGCAATGTTGTTCTGTGTTGGCACTAATGCCTTAGAGGCAGATATAGCATTTGGATTATAGGGCTGGAATGGTCTATTAGAGGGAGGCCTTGTTTGATTCACACTTGCAACTGGATTAGGTGGTCTTTGTGGTTGGTATGGCTGCCTATTAGGCTGAGCTTGAGGTTGATAGGAAGGTCTGAAACCTTGGGCTTGTTGCCTCTTAATAGTAACCAACTCATTTCCCAAATTTTGTAACTGTTTCATGACCTCTTGGAGTTCATTCGAAGCACTTGGAGATGAAGTGGAAGCTTCACTTGAACTCTGATTTCTAGGAGTGGGAACAAGAGCCAAAGTGGGTGCTTGACTACTGCTTGGATTTTCTAAGTTTGGATACAAAGGCATGGGAGGCCTAGGAGCTAGTTTACTAGCTTGAATAAGACATTTTTCGGCTCTAATGGCAATGCTATAAGCCATAGGCATTGTTGTGCCTCCCATGGACTGAATTAACATAGAAATATCAGAATTCAAAGCTTTAAGGTAATATAGAAAAACACCTTCTGCTGTTATCCTAACTGCCACTGGAATCCTATCCCAAGACCTTTGAAATCTGAAGTTGAAGTCAGTCAGCTGCTCGTTGGGGGCTCTCTTATAGTTATCAGCTGCTCCAAAAGAGACAAGTTGTCTCCCTTCTCTCCAAATTGCTCATGAAGTGCAATACACAGTTGATTCCAATTTGTGATAGAACCAGCTCCAAGGCTCCTAAACCATTGCAATGCTTTACCCTTAAATAAAGATGCCAGTAACTTGACAGCCACTTGCATTTCATTGATTTCATGAATTACACAAAGGTTAGCAATATCTTTAACATGATCACCTGGAGTAGTCTAATTTTCTCCGGTGAAGTAGGGAATGTTCTTCAAGGATGCAATAGGAACTAGATGTTGTGCATTGAGAGCAAGTGGGCTGCTGCCTGTGAAGTTGACGTAGGGATTGTTCTGAGCCATTCTAATCAGATCTTAAAACCCTTCTATACTGAATGAAAGGCCTGTCAGGTGGAGGAGTTGAGAGAGTTCTGTTTGGTGGAGATGGAGACCTTTGAATCCTTCTTCCTCTTTGCCTTCTTCTTGGAGATAACTGCAGGTATTCAAACAACACTTCTTCTTCTCCAACTCTTGACCTTGTGGTGATTCTTGTCATGAGTTTTTAGGTCTGCACTGCTGAAACCAGTTGATTCTTCCCCTTGGAGTTGCTAGATATGTAGATAATAGCTCTTATAAGCAAGAAAACTGCAGTAGATGCATATCAACTTTGCTGCAATAAAAATGAGTTCTCTAGTATCCCACCGGGCGTGCCAAAACTGTTGTTGCATACTCACAGCACCCCTGGATGCAAATCAGGCTTCTAGGTTGATGTTCAGGCATCCAGTGTGATTGCACAACATGGAATCCTTTCTCCAAGCATGGGACTTGTAAAGATGAGAAAAGATTCTCCAGAGAAGGCTGGTTCCTATTCCTCTGTTCAGATACACACAAAAAATGCAGAGGGTTTGCTAAAACCTAATCTAACTTGCCAAGGAGACAGGGTAAGAAAATGCATAGAATAAAACCTAAACTACAAAGGTGATGCACCGAGGAATGTTAGACATTCGTTTTGCAAATTTAACATAGACCACATAGACGCAATACAGACACCATGCACAGGTAACCAAACTGCAATAAGAGATCAAAATGACAGCAATGAATACATGAGAGGGTTAAGAGTCAATCACAACACATATATTATTGCTCAAGAGTCGATACAGTACATTGCAGTGGCCAAGAGGCAAAAAGACTGGCATTATAACCCATATGGGAGGTTTGAAAGCTCCAAAAATTCTCTGGCAAGTGAGGGAATAAGGGAGGATGGAAAACAAAAATGTCTGACCCCTTAAAGGAGCTCTTCTTTACAATATATATCAAGAAATGAGAGAGGGAAGAGAGAGGAAATCCAGAATCTGCCCCAACCACTTCTTGGTAGCATTTAAAATCATCTCATTATGACAGAAGCGGCGGATCCTAGTAAAATGGCGGGCTGTCTAATAGGAGCGGCGAGCTGTCTGCTGCATTAAAGTTGGTTGTTGAAGCATTACTTCTGTCTATCACCACGCGTCGGAGATGTTTTCTTAATTTTCTCCCTCTAAACTACACCAAAATGCGAGATTGATCCTAGAATCATGTAGATAATTTCAACAGATTTCCGTTGATATAAAGAACGTGCAAATTTGAGCTCTGGATCGAAAGATACGAAGGTCTGAAGATTTAGGGCACAAAACAGGTGAAAATGGATTTTTAAATTTCTTTTCCCGCGCTCTGCCATCTGGACGACACGTGGCAGGCTCTGGTTCGCTGAGAAATTTTCTCTCTCCACCTTTTCATGGGATTTTCTTGTGGGCCCCTTAAACTTGGACATGTGGCACTATTTCATTGGTTCAGATCAGTGCTCGAAAACTCGCCCCTTTGACCTTTTGGACCTTTTTCCTTGGCGACACGTGTCATGCTGTGATTTGTCCACGGGCCTGCCAGATTTTTGCGTCCACCATGTCCTTTTGTCCTGGATGTCCCAGTGCTTCACGGGACAGAATCCTCTGATCCGCCCGAAATGGGCTTCCTCATCCCTTTTCTGCCGGTGACACATGGCATGATCTGATTGGCTTTCGGCTTCTTTGGCTATCCGCGTCTCACACGTCCCTTTGTCCCACTTGTCCTTATGCTGAAGTTTCCTATTCTGGCTGATCCAGCTGGTTCACGTCCTCCGCGCACTCTTGTCCCACTTGCTCCCGGTAAAGGACTTGGACAAATTTTCTTTCTTTCGGCCGATTAAGGCATTTCGCGTCCATTTGTCCCAGATGTCCCTTTGTTGTTTGGGCCGCCTTGAGGCTTTTCAGCTGATCCACGCCTTACGTGTATAATTGTTCCAACTATCCCAAAGGTGGCCTTGAGCAGGACTTAGCCAATTTTATGATTTTCTCCTGAATCAATCTACTTGCTTGGAACTAAAAACTCTGATGCATGTTATCAAATTAACTCTGGGGGGTGAAATTTGGATAACAGTAGCCATTATATAATCCTTTCTAGGTGTTGCTTCTTCCCAACTTGTAAGATAATTTGTACAAGTGATGATGTAGCACGATCCATTTCTACGAGTGGCTGGGGAAATAGGACCCACAAAGTCTATTACCCATTTTTCAAATGGTTTTGCACTAGTTATAGGCCTCAAAGGCACTGCATCTCTTTGCCCAATTTTTCCAAGGCACTGATAGTGATCACATGCCTTATAATACTCTTTACAATCCTTATACAGGGTCTCCCACCATAAACCAAAAAGTATAATCCTGCGCACAGTGGCATCACCTACATAGTGCCCACCTCGATTACTGCTATGAGCCTCTTTCATGATATCTACGCACTCATGTTCCAGTACACATTGGCACAATACTTCATCTCGGCCTAGTTTGTATAAGTCACCATTGATCAACATGAAAGGTACGACATGAATTGTAAGTTGTTTCTTTTCCAAGGCTTTCATTCCTTCTGGCGTCATACCTGTGTGTAAAAGGACAACAATCTCCTCCAATTTTGAAGGTGCATGGTTTAACCTTTATAACTATGCATCAGGCATTGTATCTTCAATTTTCTGCGTGTCCTCTCCTGATTAAATTCTTGATAAGTGGTTTGGGAAAGATTTACTTTTACCTGGTTTTACCACAACTGTAAAGTCAATTTCTTGGAATAAGAGAACCCATCGGCATATGCGACCTTGTAAAACAATTTTATTTACCAAGTATTTCAATGCCATGTGATCTGTATAAAATACAAAAGGTTTTGCTAGCAACTATTGTCTAAAATTATGTAGCGTGTAGATCATGGACAAAGCCTCACGCTCTATAGTTGTATAGTTTTGTTCTACATGAGTCAAATTTATACTAGCAAAACAAATAGGATGATCTATAATACCTTCTCCAGGATGAACTAACACTGCACCAATTGCCATGCCAGAGGCATCCACATGTACGTGAAAATATTGGTTTCATGAGGGAAAGTGTAGAATAAGCATCATAGTAAGCATCTCCTTCAATGCTTCAAATGTGCGCTGTTGCAGTTCTCCCCAATAGAATGTACCTTTTCCTTTTAGTAAATCCTCCAAGGGTGCAAAAAAATTAGCATATCCTTTGATAAAAAATTTGTAATACCCTATGTGGCCCAATAATCCGCGCACCTTACTCTAACTAGTAGGCTCCTCTAGGCCTGTGATAACTACAACCTTGATTGGATCTACTAACAAACCATCCTTGTAGATGATATGCCCTAGTAGAGATCCAAACAGTGTAGAAAATATGTACTTCTTGATGTTTAATGAGATGCTTAACTATATGCACCTCTCAACATTAATCTCAAGTTTTCACGATGATCCTTGACAAGCACATATACTGTCTAATCATCTAGGTAAACCTGTAAGAATTTGTGAATAAAATCCTAGAATTCTTGAACCACAATGCACGAAAATATAGTAGGCACGTTCTTTAGACCAAAGGGCATCACCATATATGTAAAGCTTTCCCATTCAATCATGAATGTTATTTTCTCTTGATCTTATTTAGAAATTTGTATGTGATGATACCTAGAGAATCCATCTATAAAAGAGTAGATTTCACGCCCTACAACACCTTTTAATATTTCCTCACTGAAAGGTGTAGGAAAAGGATCAATCACACATGCAGCATCCAAATCCATGTAGTCCACACAAATCCTAATCCAACCATCTTTCTTTCTAATGATTACCATAGGGCTAACCCACTTTGATTCTTCTAGGGGCTTAATGATGCCATATGTCAACATCTTGTCAATTTTTTCTGTAACTTTTATGCATAGGTTAGGGTTCATCTTGTAAGGTCTCTTCTTGACTGGGCGCGCACCTTCATTTAGCTTAATCTTCATCTCACCCAAATATTCATGCACTCCTTTTAACTCATAGTAGCCTATAAGAAATAAGTCTTGAAAATCCCATAGTAACTCAATTATCTTAGCCACTTCATAATTAGACCAATAATCTCAAACAATGGCCTTTTTAGGTTCAACATCTATGCCAATGTTCACTTTCTTGGTCTTCATAGGTTCATGATAGGTGCATGGATTCTTATCCACACTGTCTAAAACCTCATGTGTACCTTCTCAATGATCAATTTCCAAATTTTCTACTTCTTCATCATCCATTATGTAGACCATCTTTCATTTCTCCTTCTCAAGACAAGAGCGCTTAAGTAGTTTGGCATCAGTCTCATCTACTTTATCAAAATGCGTGCCTATGCCTACCTCACCAAATAACTCATGAATGAGTTTTTAAGCCTTTGTACTGTCTCCCATAGTCAAGTGCTCCATAACTCATAATGCCTCTTTCACCAGAGGTTTAGTGGAGAAGAAATCAAAAGTATGGATCATGCATGCAGTCAAGTCTTGCCAATTTCCAGTATCCCTATGTAGCTCCACATAAATATACCAAGCATGTGCGTAGCCTCGCAAAGTGAAATAAATTTTGTGCACCCACAGTGAATGTGGTAAAGCTTCCTACCCCTCTGTCCAGAGTCTATCACGCTACTGAACGTGGTGCTAAACATGATGGTTACCATGATATGTGTAGATTTGAGTAGACGCATTGCTCCTAAGAAACCGAGTTGTTAGAGCAATTATCACTTCATTCCATTCTATGAGATTATCCTTGTGAACCATCCACCAACACGTTGATGTCCCATGTAGGGTTTACACAAACATATTTATTTTTTCCACTTGATCCTTCTATTGTTCCTCTATGGCGCACAGGAATATTGTAGGTTTACTTCTCTAGTGTAACGGGGTACAAATTTTTTACCTATCCTCCTAATACAATGAGGTTTTCCTCCTCACACAGATTCACTTCTTACTTCACACCAAACCATCTCTTAGGTGTCATGTGCCCAATTATCACAAGAAACACTTGTAGTATCACTAATAGATTGTGCATCTTCCCACTAGATAATTTCTTCCTTAGATGGCTCAAGTACTTTGAGATCTCGAATGGCGCACACATAAATTATATTTAGGTATTCCTCACTCAAAGGTTCAACATAAGGTACAAATTTCCAATCTTTCAAAGGGATAATAACTCATTCTTCCTTGTTCTCTAAGCTTATCTACCCCTTGTTGAACCATAGATCAACATTATTTGCATAACACCAAGGGCGCCTAAGTAGAGCTGGGAAGTTTTTTGCTTCTGCAAGTGCTAAAACCTCAAAGTCCACTGTGAACTTGGCCTCTTGTATAGTAATGGATACATCCTTTAAGACTCCTATCAGGGTGGCCTTAGTTCGATTTGCCATAAATAGTACATTTGAGGATGGTTGTAATGGAGGTTTTCCCATCTGTACCCATGCATCTAAAGTAAGCACGTTAACTTTTGCGCATGTGTCAATCAATATATTTCTCAAAAGCCACCCATCCACAACAGCATTCAGAGTGATCTCCTTGTCATAATCCAAGCTATGAGGGGGGATTAGCATGCGGGATCTGTCATTCATTCTCAATACCTACACATGGAATGTTTCCCTTTAACCAATTCCCTATTAATGGAATAATATTCTCCTCGCGTAAAATCTTGCATACCTATTTTAGATCATCAACATCCGACTGGACTGTCTCTGCTACCTTTTTTGTTCCAACTTCCATGACTATTCTTTTAAACATTTTATTTCACCCTAAAGATTTGTGAGCACCTCCATGGTCTCCTAATAAACCTCCTTCTGATGTGTAGGATATGGGTATCTTTCATGTAAAACCTCCTCCTTATTAATGGTAGGATTTTGTTGTAACGTTTCTCTAGGGTGTGCAATTTCAGTACGTGTAGTAATCTTCACATGTACTACCTCAGGTTCCGGTGCCAACTTTGGCATCCATTTATTTTCCATTATGTGTTGTATTCTAACCATCCAAATGCCCTTGTTCTCTTATTTATGTTGCTTGCTAAGATGCTCATATAAGTCCGGGAACTCCTCAGAGTTATGATTCTTTCCACAAATAGAACAAGTAATATTTTGAGGGAATTTGCACCTGTAGTGGTCAAAAGATCCGCATGTATAACATGTTCCAAAAGGAAACTCACCTCATCCACCACCATGGCCTCAGCCCCTAAATCCACCATGGTATCCTCAACCTCTACCACAACCTCCTTCAAAAAACCCTTCGTTCTCATCGTAATTCCCTTGAGTGTGATCACGATCATGGTGTTCACTCTTACCGTTAGAGTTATCTGACACTCATGTCTATCATACACCAATATCGATGGCATCATGAATCTGATCAATCAACTTGCAATCTTCGGTATTGTGAGTCGTGGACCAAAAAATATTATAGTAGCAAGAAATGTTCTTCCTTATCATACGTTGTAACAATGGGCAACGACTTACATCATGGTCTAAATGACATATCTCGCAGTCTATAAAAAATGAATGCACTAACCTACGGGGACAACTATCCTTCACAATCTATACACCAAATCCCAGTGCACGTCTTGTGTGCTGAATTTGCTGATAGTTTCTCCAACTGCTTTGCCATAGCTGAAATCTGAGCTTCCAGGAATGGGCTCACTCCATTGTCTACACTTCTAACCGCCTCAGTGCGCAATGATGCTTCAAGCACTTCAAGTGGATCCATATATGTCCTATGTGATAGTGCCCTCCTAAAAGGTGTGATCAGCCTCTGAAAAACCACTATGCATGTTGGCTTGCATGGATATCGTATAAAAGTATAGACAAAAGTGTTTTGTAATGGGCATCATATTCTCGAACACTCTTAGTAGTTCCCTGCTTAATATCCTTGAGTGCACTTATACTCTTCTACTCAAACTCGGGGATATAAAATTCCTTAAAGAAAGCATCCCATGATGTTGTATAATCTATGCAAGTCTGATCAGGGTCAAATTTCATGTACTATGTGTGCGTCCCTGCAACGTAGTTACGAACTAACTTTCCTTGTGCTCAGAAGTCGGGATCCCTTTTGTGTGCCATAGTATCTCACACATGTGAACATGCTTAGAAGCATCTTCTATTCCCATATACTCTAGAAGACAAATCAAAATCTCCATGTAAATATTCTAGGGTTGGTGAGGACCATGCCCACTAGATCCAGAACCTCATGTGCTACCTCTACCTCCACACCCACCAGATCCACCAAAACCAGATCCACCTATGCCTCGTCATCCTTCACCTGTAGCTAGAAGTGAACCAAAGGATGTACTGCCCTATGTCCCAACATTGGTACTAAACTAAACTCCTATAGTCTACAAGGTGGTACTACTCCTATAGGTGAGTCCAAACTTTTGTGCACCCAAGTTTTGCACTGACTACATGCCTGAAAAGGTACCTCCAAATAACAAGGAAGACGTTTGCCTGGCCATAGATGTACTTTTTATTTGATTCACTCATGTTATTCTACTTCCCAAACTATCTTGTTGGCTACTAGTTATACTAGAAAATGGAAAACCAAGCACAAGGGCTAGGTTTCCTGGTAGATTCAGATGTGCACATATGGCCCATGTCGTCTCTACTGGTGCGCTCTCATAAGAGGCTGATGAGGGTTCCTTGTCATGCTTTCCCAAATGGGGGAGTTCCAAATACTCTGGCTCCATGCCCTCTACGTGAGCTCCAAACCCTTCATGAGTCATCTCTCTCCTCAACGCCATCCATTCTACAATATCACGTTGCTTCCCTAACTCCCTCTCACATGCCTCATTGTACTTAAGTAGCCTTTCTTCTCTTTTCCTCTCTACCGCTAGGTCTGTCATCCTTCACCAAACCTACTCCTACCCCCGTGCATAGTGGGGTTTAGCTAACCATCATATTCTCTTCCAAATTCAGGGTTACCAATAAGATCTTGATCACCAATGGAATTTTTTCAAATAGGTTCCCCTGGGATAATGTAAAAACTAGCACTTAGCTACCTCTGGGAAAGAATAAGTGAAAATTGAGTACTCCAAAATATAGCTATTCAAAACACCATGAAACCAAGTGTCCATAACATGCGTCCAAAATAGATCAACATCATAGAGGGCCTGAAATTATTCCTGCATCCAGAAAAATGTGTGAAACCTCCAATTCCTTTTAGAGGAATAAGCAAACAGCCACTCGTACAACTCTATTGGAAAGATAACAAAGAAACTCTCATATTAACAGTCATACAAGTTCTACTCCACCCACATGTGTGCGTCAAACTCAAATCCAATGCTGAATGTCTAAGTGTATTCTTCTTCCAGGTGTATTATCCACTCTTCAACACTTGATAGGGTCAATCGGTATGTCTTCATCATGAAACATCCTGAAAACTACTGAAAATAGGTCTCATTAACGAAACCAATGATGCAGCCTAGAATTTATAGTGAATAACCCATGTGCATTGGCACATAACTCAGTTGAAGCTGAGCTCTCACCTAAAGCACGCAAAGGTACTAGTTCCCTCTTTAGAGTTGTTTGTACAGGATGTTAGTGTGATGATTTTTAAACATGTTCAGATTCATAAGTAAACATAAGCATTCCACAGTGAAAAATTCATATCTAGATCTTAGATAATCATGATAAATGAACTAAACAATAACTATGATAAGTTTAACCATACAAAAACTAGATTTAATCATGTCTAACACCATTATCCAGCCAATATATTCCATTTCATAATTACTATAAAACACAGAAGCTTCTTACACTGTAAAGTATCTCCATGAGTCATGTGCACGTCAAAATCAACAGTAGAACTCTACAATAATTCACCGCCCTACTACTAAACTACACAGTTCAATACATATTTACAGGGGTGGGTTCTTTCTCTTCACCACCCATGCACTTCTCAAAATAGGTCACATGTTGATAATAGCCATGCACCTTTACAATAGTACTCACAACATGCAAGTGCTTTAACAATAGGTGTCATATAGTTAACTCCAAGTAGAACTCCTATTATTAGCTTAAACTATGCATGGTGCTTATTTTTCACTTGTTCCCAAAATACCATTGCATGGAGTGAAAGTCTTGATCTCTATGTTTGTTTCGCATGTTATCTCCAAAAAATAGCCCTTATCCAAAAAAATAGCTAAGTCCTGATCTTGGCTGCTTCAATACTATTATAGTGCCATGCGCTTCCAGTGCCCTATATTCACCTGCCCAATACTTAGAATACTTCTAGCTATTCAACAGATATGCTTAGAATGTATACAAGTGAAAAGCCTAGAAATTGGGAACAATATCTACATTTGATTGATTTTGCTTACAATCAAGGTTATCATACTACATCCAAAATGACACCTTTTGAAGACGTGTATGGTAGGAATTGTAATACTCCTATTTCATGGTCAAATCTTGAACATAGATCTTTATATGATAGTGATAACTTAAAATAAAAGTAAGAAATCAAAAATAAAGCAAAACAAAACATGAAAGTTTCTCAAGATAGGTATAAACATTGGGTTGAATCAAAAAGATTTTTTAGAGAATTTGCAATAGGTGATCAAGCATTTCTTAGAGTTAAACCTAAGAAGATTTCTTTGAAATTGGGGAAATATGCTAAGTTATCTCCTCGCTATTGTGGAATATTTGAAACTCTAGAAAGAATAGGAAATTTTTCTTATAAACTTGATTTACCTCTTGAATTCTCTAGAATTAATAATTGTTTTCATGTAAGCTTGTTAAAGAAAGATGTGTACAATGCTAATCATTTTATTGATTAGAAAAATATGGTTATTGAGCCTACATGTGAATTAAAAATTAAACCTAAAATGATTCTAGATAGAAGGACTAGGAATCTTAAAAATAGGGAAATTAAAGAGGTCAAAGTGAAATGGACTTTCTATGATATTGAAAGTTCTACATGGGAAAGAGAAGGTTTCCTAAAAGAGAAATATCATGAATTGTTTAACTAATGACTTGTGTTTTTTTCTGTCATTTTCAAAAATACACTTGGCACTACTAAGGACAGTAATTAATTAAAGGGGGGAAATGTTATGTGACTAAATCCCCGAAGCTTTATAAGCATTAAAGACTTGTTATAATGTGAAAAAAAATAAATTCTTAAGATTAATTATAAAGATATTTTAATAAATCTATTGGCTTAATATGGAAATGAATATCCTGAGCATTTGATTAAAGATGCTTAATTTGATTTATGAAAAGGTATGGGAACCATTGTGTTGGTTCGTAACCACCTGTGATGTATTATAAAAGATTTGTAAATGTAAAAATAGAGAACATGAATACATGAATGATTATGTGAACAATTGAATGAGAGACAAGGAATTATACTTGTGATTTTGAGAAAGAGAACAATTGTGAAAAGAGTCTTTAAGGACTTTGTGATTTTAGCCTATGGAAGTAATTCTAAGTTCGACCAAGTTATAGGTAGGCGGTGGGAAAGAGAGAGGGGCACCAACGGTGTCCTAAGTGGGGGTACAGAGTACAACCTCAGATGGTTCCTGACCAGGGAAAGGTGAAAATACACTGGGTGTATAGAAATTTCCTCTCATAGGCGGTCATAGTCTAGTGTATGTTAACCTATGGATGCATTGGAATTTTGTATCAAGAATTCCATATTATTATTTTCTCTCTCTGTAATTAGAATTTTTTACTAGAATTCTTGATCCTTGTTCTCTCTTGGCATTATAATTTTGTATCCATTGACTTAGATAAGTACTCTCTCTGTAAACTATGTAAAATCTCTCTGTAACTATGTAATTTCTATTAAAAAGCTAATAACAAGAAGTTAATTCTTATGTTTATTCTAATAAATGAGTAAATGAATGTATCCAGTATATGTTGATATGTATATCTTGTAATTACATGATTATGTTACCATAAATGATGAATTGTAGGAAATAAATTAATAATATATGTACATTTAGATATGTATGTCTATTAATTAAAGGGTCTTTAATGATTTAATGCAGAATAATCTTGTATTTATGTGTTTAATCATAATAAAAGAATAATCTTGCAATTTAATGGTGTTTCGGGATAAATTATCCATTTTTCCATATTTAATGGTCGTGCCTGCTGTATTTTTTTATCTTTTCATAGTCGTATTACCTATTTGTATGCTTTAGACTGGAAAGTTCCCTTAGAAATAATTAATTTTTTGTTCTAAGTCCGCCCCGACACGAATGTAATATATAATATTATGAAGTTCGAGTTAATTAAAATGCTCCATGTGTAAATCGCGGTGTCAAATTTTGCTATATCCTTTTTGGATTTTACAAAGCTTTAGCCTACCAGAGAAGCCCGTGTGTTATTGTCATGTCATACTTACTAACTATTGCAAAGATTCTAGCCAATGAGAAAGTGTCATCTAACTTTGCAATGTCATACCTTTTTCAGTGCTTTCTGAGCGTTACGAAGTGTGAACCAATGATATCACTCCACGTTATTTGTAGATTCATACTTTGGTTAACTTGTATTCAGTCAAATGCAAAACCCAAACCAATAAGATTAAGCCACAGATTTCGTAGTGTCAGTCTTTTGTCAGGTTTGTCAGAATGTGAGCCAGTAGAATTTGTCCATTTTTTCTTTTACATATTATTTTGTTTGTAAGTACCTTGTCAGTATGTAAAAAGTGAGCCATTTAGATGACTCCACGTGTATACGAAGTTTAACAATTTGTATTCTTATTATATGATATTTTGAGTATGAAGTGCGAACTAATAACAAAACAACACTTATACACTTATTTCGCAATGTCAGACTTATATAACCTTTGCTAATGAAATTTAGCCACATGTCTCTGTCTTTTGTCTTTGCAAATATGTCCAGATCTGAAAATTATTTGGTCTTTGGTTAATTTCAGGACTTGAAGTCCACAGGAAAAAATATTTTAAGGAGATTCACGAAATCTTTATACACGTCTCCGGGTTAGATCCTAGTTAATTACGTTTAAAGCTTTAATTAGCCATACTTAGCCATAACCACGGAATTAAAAGTTTTTCTCAATTTTTAACAGTCAATTATTGCTCTAAATCAAATTATCTTGCTAAGTTTAATATATCATCATGTAAAAATGTATAGATCTTCTAAAATTCAACATAATTTCTCAGCTAGCAATATCAGAATGATAGATAATGTATCAGACTTCCGCAATTTGATATTTTAGGATTTTTTTTAGTAAAAAAGTTACATTTCATATGGTATCAGATTTAATTATCCTCATTAGAGACATTCTACTATGATGTTGAGATGATGATATATTATTTTCAGTGAAAGATTATGGTGATTTTCTCACAAGGATAAAATTGTGTGTATACATAAAATGGCAAAAAAATCAAATGTAAATGGAATGGACTCACTAAATGGCATGGATTACAATGAACTAAAGCACCAAAACCAGCAATTAGGTTCAGGGAAGTAACTTATTTATTTGAGCAATTAGAAACTTTGAAAATACAATTTGCAGAAGCTATGATTAATAAAGTTGATAAGACTCATAAATCAAATAAAAGTAATAAATCTGAAAAGAAAATAAGAAAGATAAAATACTCTTCTTCAGATGACGATTCTAATCCTCATAAAATCAATGAATCCTCTGATTGTTCTAGTTCTTATGATCCTTCTGATAATAAGCAAGAAATTTCAAGGAAGAATTCTAAAGACATACAAAACTTTTCTCGAAAAATAAAATTGCCCGAATTTGTTGGGGAAGTAGGAACATGGGAACAGGCTGAAACTTGCTTATCTAGTTTAGAGAGATATTTTGAATTGCAAAAAACAAATAAGCTAAGCAGGACACAAATAGCCTCTTATCAATTGAAAAAAAAATCTTTTAACAAGTGGTAAGACACATTAAGATATGAGAAACTTAAGGCTTATAAATTTTCATGGAGTAAATTTAAAAATTTGTTCAAGAAAAATTATTTGTCTGATCATTTCTTACAGTAAAAGAAAAATGAATTCTTTGACTTAAAACTATGTCTAAAGAATGTGAATGAGTATAACCAAGATTTTGAGAGCTTGAAGAGTTTTGTATTTTATCTCTAGAACAAAAAAAGTTGTTAGATTTATAAATGGTCTAAGAGAAGAATATAAGGCTAGTGTGTGGTGAGGAAAACCTACTTCAGTAGATGAGGCTGCACAAATAGCTGAATAATTTGAATAATACAAGACAATAGTTCATCAAAAGAAAGAAGACTATAAGAAAAAGAATTCTAATTTTCATTGTAAAGATAGGAAAAGACCATTCAGTGAAACTGTTAAGTGCAAAAATACTCAGATTAGAAATAAACACGAACATATTAAATCTAAACTAGAAGAATTCAAATGTTGAAATTGTAGAGATAACCACTTTTCTAGGGGTTGTCCTCAATGAAAGAAAAATTGGGATATGAATAAAACTCAGAAAATTGATGATAAACCAAAAGAAGGTAATCAAAATATGAAAGTTTATGTTATTATGGACATAGGTATAGTACATAAGAAAGTATCTCTGATTGAAGTAACAGGTTCTATTAAAAACACAACCTTTTTTCTTGATTGATTATGGTAGTAGTCATAGTTTTATGTATCCTAACTTAGTTAAAAATTTGAATTTGTTTCCAAGGAAAAGTTAACCAGTAGCAGTAGAAATGGTTGATGGAAGAATAATAAGGCAATCAGGAGCTTGATTGAATACTTAGATTTTCAAATTGATAACATTGCATCTAGTGAATCTTTTCATGTGTTGAACTTAGGTCAATATGATACTATTTTAGGAATGACATGGTTAGAAAAGAACCATGCTCTCATTAACTATGAAAATAAACAAGTTTGTATTCAAGATCAATATATATACTCATATTTTGCAAGGAACAAAAAGATAGCTAGCTTTAAAAACTAGTTCTTTTGTTCAACTTAAAAGAAGTCTGAAAGAAAAATGTAAAGTTTTATGTGCTTTGTTTACTCAAAATGATAAGATTAAAGTAGACATGGATGTTCACCCAGTAGTCCAAGATTATATGGATGTTTTTCCTTCTAATGTTGAAGGATTGCCACCTAGAAGATCTATAGAACATGTTATTGACCTTATTCCTGGAGCTGAACCAGTGTCAAAAGCACCTTATAGACAGTCTATACCTGAATTAGATGAGTTAAAAATATAATTAACTAAATTATTAAAATAGGGGAAAATCAGACCTAGTGTTTCTTCTTGGGCTGCACTAGTATTGTTTGTTAAAATGAAAGATGGTATTATAAGGCTTTGTATTGATTATAGACAATTGAATAAGCTAACCATTAAGAACAAATACCCTTTTCCTAAAATTAATGATTTGCTAAATCAATTGAATGGTGATAGATGTTTTTCTAATATTGATTTATGTTCTGGATACCATCATATTAGAATAAGGGATGTTAATATTGCAAAGAATCCTTTTAAGACTAGATATGGTCATTATGAGTTTATTGTTATGTCTTTTTGGTTAAAAAATACCCCAGCTACATTCATGACACTAAGGCATGATGTTTTTAGACCTTTCTTGGATGTATTTGTAATTATATTCTTAGATGATCTATTTTAATATATTCCACAAATGAAGAAGAACATGAGAAACATGTTAGACTAATGCTTGAAACTTTAAGAAAACATCAGTTGTATGGTAAGCTAAATAAATTTGAATTCTTTAAAACTAAAGTCTCCTATCTAGGTCATATTATCTCTGAAAAAGGAATTACACCAAATCCTTCTAAAGTAAAAGTAATTGAAGATTGGGATACACCCAAAGATGTACAAGAAATTAGAAGTTTTCTAGGTTTGTCTGGTTTTTATATAAAATTTAATACGAACTATTCTAAAATAGCTACTCCTCTCACAAACTTAACAAAGAAAAATAAATCATATCATTGATTCGAGGAATGTGAAATTGATTTTAGTAAATTGAAAGAAGCATTAACCTGTGCACCAGTACTATGTATTCCTGATTTTTCGAAGCCTTTTATTGTTGCTATTGATGCTTTGTTAGGAATATCTTGTTTAGTGCTTCACATTATAATATAGTTTGTGTATTATTAATGTAAAAGAAATTACTATTGTAATTAGTTGTTTTATAAACAACTAATATTTGTTGGCTTTGTGTAGTGGTTGAGTAGGTTGTACTCACCCACGTAAATAGGCTTGATGGAGTTAGTGGTTATACTTGTTTCCTAAATTATAGGAACAAGTTATTCTATATATTTTGTAATACAAACCTGAATGAATATAGTGAAGATTATATTTCTGTGTTTAATCTGTGTATTGTTTACATTTGGTATCGGAGCATGGTATTTGTTTGAGATGGAAAACGTGAGATTTTGATGGATGATTATGGGCACTTTGACCATTGTTGATTGCCCAATCCATGATTAAATTGTTCATTTGGTTATAGTTGCTATTGTTATATAGTATTCAGAGATTAATGTTCAACCATTTCTAGATTTGTTAGGAATTGTTTTATACCAGAACGTGTGTTGTATTGCAAATTTTTTAGATATATTTCAGGCTATTCTTTCCTCTTCCATGAGTTTCTGCATAAAATCATATATCTATTACTGTCTGCAAGTTCATAGCAGTCGTGTTGCATTTGCAAAATCATATGCCTCTGTTTGGGATTCACGCTGTATACTGGATTCTCAGGGTGGATTAATCTCATTACTGACAGTTGATCACGGGCTAGAAGAAAATACTGAAGAGAGAACATGTTATAGTAAGCCGAGGCGAAGTTGAAAGGCTAAGTATTGCAAGGAGTGGTGAATAGAAATCACAAAGAATTAAAAAACGTGCAGACCGTGACCTTTTGCAGTTCAGGCATGAAGAATAGTTCCAAATTCAAGTAAAACTCAATCATGAACAGATTTTTGTTCAGGTAATGAAATCAAATTTTGTTGGTACCATTACAGAGATATTGAAAGCACCTTTCCAATGCATTTTTTGGTTTATAAAACGGAGCTCTGGTTGTCGAATTATCAACAAATCATTCTGTCACTCAGTTTTTTGTAGCCATTTGTGATTGGAAATTTTTTTAATTTTTAGCAAAGACTTAGTTTGAAAATTTTAATTTTACTATAGTTGTTTAATAATTGCATTTTAAGGGCAATTATTACATTTTTAGCCAAATTAATATTTTTCCGACACCATTTTTCTGGGCCTTTGACATTTTTTGGAATCCTCATTTCCTCCCAGTTCCAATGAGTGGTCACACGATAAATTTTCTCTCCATCCAGAGTAATTTTTTAATCGTTGATCCAACTTTAATTTAAATTGGGCCATTTTACGGGAAATTGTAACTTCAATAACTTTTGCACGGTAACTCGAAATCGAGCACCGTTTTTTTCAAAAGTGCATATTTTTTTATTCCCGTCCTTTTGGTTCTAAGTTTGGGAGAAAATAATTTTTTTGAAA
Organism: Taxus chinensis; assembly: GCA_019776745.2. Lineage (NCBI taxonomy): Eukaryota > Viridiplantae > Streptophyta > Pinopsida > Cupressales > Taxaceae > Taxus > Taxus chinensis. The sequence goes on along the minus strand of CM034147.1, from coordinate 154,408,330 downwards.
ATTACCCTCTATTTTGGCCATCTTGTGGATGCATTATCGGTTGTACCCGACGTCCTGAAATAAAAGGGTTCACATTGAGGGGAGAAGCTTAAATAAATACAATGTGGAAACCAGGTAGTCTCATGTTCAGATCCAGCTAAGTTAAGTAGCATATTGGTGGAGGAAGGAGGCAACGGAGGAAGGAGGTCGAACAGCGACCTCTCGTCAGTCACCAACGACGGGGCCGCACAGAAGCTGTGGTGGCATATGTATGGTGTGAGTATATGATTTTCTGTGTGGTTTCCATTTTCTCAGTGTGCTTCAGTTTGCAGTGTTCCTGTTTTATGTGGTATTTGATGGATGTTGGAAAGAGAGTTGTGTTGGAGCGCAGATGACTGTCAGTGATCCTCTGACTGACTTGGTCCTCTGATTGCCGTACTTCGTTAGAAGATGGTCAGCTAGGAGAATACGTTCACTAGCATTAGTGACCATGTGCAGCAAGACCTAACTAGCAAGATCCATTCAGGAGTATGTTCTTTGATGCATTTTGCTTCTCAGTATCTATTTGAGTGGAATTTCACATTGTGGGGGGGAATACATACCAATGTTCCATTCCCATTCTGCACCCAAAACAAATTAGTCAAGGAAAGCTTCTAGTGGCAGTGGCAGTTTTCTATGTTATTCGAGATCGAGTGGCAGTGATCAATGACAGAGACTACGATTAAGAACATTACGATTCTTATAGGAAGTAATGTGAATTTTTTTCATTATATCTTCTATTGTGCAGTTTTGGTTCGTGATATGCAAGTTGTGTTTCCTACATAATTCCCCGATGTATAAGCATAGTGGTGAACAGTAGCACCAGAGTAAGTCAGTTCATGGGTCTTGAAAGGGTTTGTGAGAGGATCCAGAAAACCACACGAGGTCGACAGTTGATGAGGTTCCTGTCGCGTCAAGGTTTGTGGTAAGCCTGTTTAAAACCATGGAAGGAGCGAGCCTTTCTTTTGGATCAAGGTCATGAGTCACAGAGTTGGACATGCCACAGGGGTGAGCATACTGCAGAGGAGTGTGTGGATGTTTTTCTACCATGTTCACACTAAGGGGGGGAATGTTAGGAATATCTTGTTTAGTGCTTCACATTATAATATAGTTTGTGTATTATTAATGTAAAAGAAATTACTATTGTAATTATTTGTTTTATAAACAACTAATATTTGTTGGCTTGTGTAGTGGTTGAGTAGGTTGTACTCACCCACGTAAATAGGCTTGATGGAGTTAGTGGTTATACTTGTTTCCTAAATTATAGGAACAAGTTATTCTATATATTTTATAATACAAACCTGAATGAATATAGTGAAGATTATATTTCTGTGTTTAATCTGTGTATTGTTTACATGCTTGTGGCTCTAGTATTGGTTGTATATTAATGGAAGATGGTAGAGTCATGTGTTTTTGGTCTAGAAAATTGTTGCCTACTGAAAAGGATTATCCTACTCATGATTTAGAACTGTTAGGGATAATTTATGCTTTGAAAATTTGGAGACATTATTTGTTAGGTTGCAAAATTTTTTGAAAACTGATCATAGAGGTTTGCAGTATATTGTTACTCGACCCTTATTGAATATGAGACAAATAAGATGGGTAGAATTACTAAAGCGATATGATTTTGAAATATAGTATGTTCCTGGTAAGTAAAATCTTGTTATTGACGCTTTAAGTAGGAAAAGAATGTTTGCAAATGCTTTATCATTAGAAAGAATTTGATTTGATCAAGAAATTAAAGATGCATTACCTAGTTATGGTTATTTTGTTGAATTGTATTCTGGTTTTAAAAATAGAACTTCAAATGTGCATTTAAAGGATATGCTTATTTCTTATTTGCTTGGTGTGAATGGATTGTTGTATTATAAAGGTAGATTGTGTATTCCTAATCTTCCTAATTTAAGACAACAAATTTTGAGAGATTCTCATGATATTCCCATAGCTGGACATCCTATTTTTCAAAAAACATACTTGTCACTCAAAAATAATTGTTTCTAGCCTAGGATGAAGCAAGACATTAGTTATTATGTACATTAGTGTTTGACTTGTCAAAAGGTTAAAAATGAATAATGTAGTAAACTTGGGAAATTGTAACCTTTGTTTATCTCTTATTGGAAACGAGATTCAGTTAGTATGGACTTAATTATAGGTTTACCAAGACCAAGAATGGACATGATGTTATTCTTTTGGTGGTTGATAGATTTACAAAAATGACTCATTTTCTACAAACCAAGATCAAAACTTGCTTCTAATATAGCTCATCTATTTTATAGGGAAATATTTCGGTTGCATGGGGTGATTGCACAAAGATGGGGGACCAAAAAGCGGACACAAATCCATTTTTTGGCCATTTTTTCCATAGTGTGCTCATGTTATGGCTCGATCGCATTATAATGTGACAGAGAAAATTTGGGGTTGTAGTATAACACAAGCGTGTTTTGACTAATAAAAGATACTGTCGAAACTCAAGGCCCAATCACTTTGCAAAAAAATATTAAGGGGACAAAACGTGAACACAAAAAACAAAAACATGTTTCTTGGCGTTGAATCTCTGTGGCACCTCAAATTGGTGATGGCAGTGAGCTCAAAAGGTCTGTTATAATTTGTTTTAGGTTTATTTTCCTTATTAATCTATTTTTTTAATAGTTTTTTATTTTTTATTTATTTTCATTTTCAGATGTTTCTGTATCTTCTATTCAAACCCCACATTCACTTCCACACCAAGATGAAGAAGAAAACATCCCTGAAACCCCCTTCTATGGTATGAAATCCTCCTAACACCCAACAAAATAACTTAGGGGAGATTTAAAACAATAAATATCAAATTGAGGGTTTGATATAAACGTTAAGAAACCCTAATGCCACAAATGCACATCGTCAAAACCTAGTTTCATCTTTAGGATCATTGGTATCTAATATTGACAGTGTGGTTGGAAAAATTAACACATGGGAGAGTTTTAAAACCAACTGATTGTAATTTTTATGTCTGATAAGTTGTCGTATGATGCAGTGAAGAAGAAAAAAATAACAAAAGACAAAATGTGTGCATTATTTACTGATCCTAAAACAAATGGATCATTATGATTAGATTACAAAAGACTCCCCATCCACTGGTGTAATCACAAGGGTATAAAAAATTCTTTTTGGGATAGGTGGTGGATGGTTTTTGACCAACCACCTTACAATAATTTTGAGGTGTCACATTATTTCTTGAGGAAACTCTACTGGAAGTTTATCCTCAATGAAATACCTAACTATTATGACATTTGAGATTTTCATGGCAGAGGAAAGGGCTCTGCATAGGATAGAGAGGGGGCACAATAGTTGCAGAACAAGATAGCTAGACCCATTTCCCACCCACATGTTCATCATGTTTCAGTCCCTACTATTGTGAAGGAGACTATGGAGGTTCAGATGCTTGGTTCTATCAGATCATTGACACAGTCAGTGCTTCAGCATGGCACTCGTCTCTCCCAGATTGATGAGCCTGGTCCTTTTAGGAAGCATACATCATATACCATAGAGTTTCATGCTTGTGGGAGTAGAGGGAGCTACATGGTTGACGTGGCAGCTTCATATCTTCACAAGGTAGCTCTACAGCCTCACGAGGAAGCTCCACAGGATGAGCAGAGTGTCCAACTGGAGGAGGCTCATCATGATTTAGTGTTGGAGAATATCATCATCACAGATGATATATTGCATGCGGCCTTTGGTATTGACCAGTAGGTAATTTTACATGAAATGAGTTACAATTATATATATATATATATATATATATATATATATATATATATATATATATATATATGTACAAAATCTTATAATTTAGAATGTTAATCAATTTTTAATCAAAATTAATCATGTGTGTTTTTCTAAAATTACAGGGTCAAACTATACATCATGTATCACATTCCATTGTTTCACAGTTGTTTGGGGGCATTTCAACCCCTCAAGTATAAATTGGTAATCAATTACTAAATTTATTGTGTTTTTTTTTTCCATGTATAGAGATGTTGTCCTAAAATTACATTTTGATGTTGAACAGGTGAATGTCAGTACGATCTTGCATGTTGGTGAATTCACTAATGTGCATTTTATAATTATTTTTATTCATCATATATACATGAAGAGAATGTACTATAGTTAATGTATGAATTTACTAATGTGAATTTTATTATTTTATTATTTTTTAGTTGATGACATCATTGCAGTATCCTAATGAAATTCGACACTCTTTAGATATTGCAGTTGTTATGGGCATAGCTTCAGTCACTCCTCTTACACAAGTATGCGCTAGTAAATTAATTTTCATAATGAAGAGATTGTATTAAATAATGTCATTTATTATAACTAAGTAACATTCATGCGTATTCTAATTTTCATCATCATGATTGCCAACAGGAGGAGTTGACTACACCAGTGTGTGCACCTCATACTGATGTTGTTGATGATCTTGAGAGGTAGAGGATGATTGCTAGTGATCATCAGATTACAGTAAGTATTTATTTTTAAGTAGTGTCATTTTATATGTTACTAATTGTATACTAATGGGTATGTTGTTTATTTGTATTAACAGATGGATCTACAAGCATCCTTTGAGCATAGGAGGTCTGAAACGAATAAGGGATGTTCCACTGATGTGCTTGATTCATCTTCTTGGTGGGCGAAGAGAACTAGATTATTTTATGATACCCTATATCTTAGATGTATACAAATTTTGTTGTTTTCCTTTGTGGCATATTGGCGCAGATTTATATTTTTTTGATGTATATCATTGTATATGCCTACATGGCTTTGTTAAGACATTGATTTTGATAAAATTTTTTTATGCTATAGAGGATTTTTGAATCAATATAATATATGAGAAAAAAATTGTTTTAAAACTTGTATAGTGGATGAAACATGCTTTATACATGTATTTAAGTCCGTATTAATATGATATCATATGTATGTTATGTTAATATGTATTATTAGTGTTAATTTTTTTAATGTTTTAAACATGGGACTTAAAATATATGTGTAGCTAATTTACAGATTTTCCATTGTACTATAATCATTCAATGCCATCAATTATAATAATATAATGTCAATGTCAATGCCATCCACTTTAAATAAATATAAATGTATATAAAAATTCAAAGAAAACAACAATTTTATAGTCTCATCAACCTATAAAATATTAGAAGCCAACAACAAGCTTATTATGAATTAGAAGCCATCTAAAGCAAGATTTCTTTGACTGAATACAAGAAGACCACAAAACAATAAATCTATGAGTCCATCTACTAATGGGCTCACAAACATTCCACTTATTGTTAAGGCCTATGGAAAGGTTTGGGGAGAAGGCAATATTTTCATAGATTTGTCTGGAAGTAGCCTCTTGGGGAGGAGGGCCCTTTGAGCCATATCAAGATCCTCATAGTATCCCAAAAGTCATTCTCATCCTCCATAATTAGTCCAGTAGAGGGAGCCCCTATGTGAAAGAATTTATGAGCATTTTATACATTCTGAACTGATATTGAGGAAACTTATAGAAACCTTTAAGGTTTGTCCATTCCATCACTTCCCAAATCTATACAAGTCATAAAATTTTTGTGTTTATTTCTCAAACCAAAGGAGGGAAAAATAACTTCTAGTCAAGGGATAAGTTTCATCTTGTCATTATATTTTTGATTCGAACGAAATCAATTTGTAGGCTTGGCACCTAATGTCAAATGAAGAGAAGATAGGTTGCCCAACCACCAAGTGCTTCACTTGTTCCCATGCCTTCCAAATTGACTAAAGAATAAAGGACCCATGAAGAGCAACAAGAAATCCCCCAAATAGTAAGTCAAGTAAATGAATTCCTTTACATCTCTCTTGACCCTTCGGAGCCTATTGGAAATATTGAATCTCGCACAAAATTTCCAAAGTTCAATTCAAGTCAAATACCTCATGTTTTATTTATTTTTTTTCACTTAAAAAAGGACCTAAAAAATCTATACTCCCTAGAAATACGTACCCATAGGCCCTAGGTATGAGATGGATGAGAGTCGCTGAGATCAGATTTTTCGACACAGTGAGAGAGAAGAGAGAGAGAGATTTCAACGAGAACTCCTGTATGTGTGCTGGAGAGAGATGAGAGATTGAGAGGTGACCCGATTGAGAGAGATTTAGTGTGTGAACGCCGCGAGAAGGCAAGAGGGATAGTTTCGTTTGAGAGGTAAACCGTGATGTTCACTTCAGAGAGAGCATAGAAGAGGTAGAGCAATAGAGTATGATATTTCACTAAGAAAGGTCAGAGCAGAGGCAGTGCATGGTTCTTAAGACATTGATTTTATCAAATTTTGTATGCTATCCTTAAGGATGTAGGAATCAATATCATATGTGAGAATTTTTAAAAATTTCTAGTGGATGAAACAATGATCTTATGACATGTTAAGACTAAGTCAAGATACATATTATCATATGTATGTCTTTTTAATATATATCACTAGTGATTAATCTTTATAAATGTTTTGAACATGAGGCTCAGACATATATTTGTAACTTTAATTGAATAACTTATTTCCATTGTACCAAATTGTCAATGACATTAAATAATAAGCCTCATAAAATCCAGTTTGGAATTTCCTAATTCAAATGGCCACACCATAATATTAACATTAATTGTACTAGAGATTTGTAGGCATCACAGAGCTTCATATTAGATGTAATGAATATCTATAGAAATAGAAAGAGAGAGAGACAGACTCAAACTAAACTATTTTGTGAGTATGTTACAAACAATAGGACAAAAAGAGAACCAAATGGAGAACTGGAGAAAAGGTCAATCACTGGTTTTTTTGTATTCAGGGTATCCAAATATGGAGGTTCTAATCATCCTTAAGTATGAGACCTCTCAATGTGCCATGGAGGAAAAAATCACCCTTCAAAGTTATAACCTTTTTTGGTCTTAGGGATCTTAAGGGACTATGCCCAGACGAAGTTTGATCTAATAAGAAACTGAGGCACCAATATATCTGGAAACCAAAAAAAGCCTCCACTAAATTTTCCAGGCCACCTCAGAATGTTATTGGCATATCCTTTAGTGCCAACACACCAAATTTTCAAAATATTGCGTTGGACAACCTTACACTGACTCAATCTATAGGATTTTGTATTTGTTACAAACAATAGGACAATGAGAGAACCAAATTAATATGGAGGAAATGAGACAAGATTTTTTAGAGGGTCTCAACATGGAGGTATAGGATTAGAAGATACCTCTCAAGGTGCCACAAAGACTGAGATATCACCTTGTTTGAAGTTATATCCTTTTTTGGTCTTAGGGATCTTAAGGGACTACACCCGGATGAAGTATCCTGGAAGCAATGACACCAATCTGGCACTAAAATGAATCCTCCAAAAGCATTTACCTAGCCACCATGATGTGTTTGCATAGTTAGTTTGGTGCCACAAAATTCTGTTTGTAAAATAATGCATTGGACAACCTTACACTGACTCAAACTATAGTATTTCACACGGTTGCAAACAATAACACAACAAGAGAACCAAATCAAGATGGAGTAAACCATGGCATGATTTTGTAGAGGGTCTTGATGTAAAGGTGTAGGATCAGACGAGACCTTTCTAGGTACCATGGAGACTGAGATATCACCCGTCAAAGTTATAGCCTTTTTTGGTCTCAGGGCTCTTAAGGGACTACGCTTGACAAAGTATCCCAGAAGCGAATGACACCATTTGAAACCCAAAATAAAGCCTCAAACAAGTTATTTACCTAGGCCACCCCAGATGTGTTGGTTAGTCATTTGGTTTGGTGCCATGAGCTTCCGTTTGCAAAATAATGCAGTTTCCAACCTTACACTGACTCAAACTAGACTATTAGGCACTTTTACAAACAATAGGACAATGAGAGGACCAAATTGAGATGGAGAAAACCAAGTTAATAATTTTTAAGCAGGGTACTTGAGATGAGAGTTATTGGATCAGATGAGACCTCTCCAGGTGCCACGGAGACTGAGAATCACCTGATGCCGAAGTTATAGCCTTTTTTAGTCTCAAGGCTCTTAAGGGACTACGCCTGAACAAGTATCTCGTAACCAACGACACCATTTGGAACTAAAAATGAAGCCTCAATAATAGAATTTACCAGGTAACCCCGACATTTGTTGGTGTAGTTATTCAGGTGCCACGAGCTTTTGTTTGCAAAATAATGCATTGGACAACCTTACACTGACTCAAACTACAATATTTTATGTTGTTGCAAACAATAAGACAACGAGAGGACCAAATTGAGATGGAGAAAACTAAGACAGAATTTTGTAGATGGTCCCAACACAGAGGTGTAGGATCAAATGAAGACCTCTCAAGGTGCCATGGAGACCAAGAAATCACCTAGCAAACTTATAGTCCTTTTTGGTCTTAAGGCTCTTAAGGGACTACGCCCAGATGAAGTATCCTAGAAGAAACAACATTGTACGACACCAAAAAGAAGCCTCCAAAAGCATTTACTTAGCCACCTAGAGATGTTAGTGTAGTTCATTTTGGTGCCATGAGATTCTGTTTGCAAAATAATGCATTGGAAATCCTTACATTGACTCAAACTGCAGTATTTTGTCACTTTTTACAAACAATAGGACCACAAGATAACTAAATGAGATGGAGAAAACCAAGACAATATTTCATAGAGGGTCCCAATATGGAGGTGTAGGATCAAATGAGACCTCTCAAGGTGCCACAGAGACTGAGAAATCAACCGATGAACTTTTACCCTTTTTTGGTCTCCTAGGCTCTTAAGGGACTATGCCCGTTACGAAGTAGCCTGGAAGCAACAGCACCGTCTGACACCAAAACAAAGCCTCCACTAGTGTTTACCTGGCCACTTGGAAAATGTTGGTGTAGTTCAGTTCAGTGCCATGAGATTCTGTTTGTAAAATAATGTATTGGACAAGCCTCTCACTCTCTTTTTTTTCTCTCTTTCACATTCTCAGTAATACTCTTTCTCTCTTGCTCATTTTCACTCTCACACACTCTCTTGATCTATTTTTCATTATTTATTTCTCTCAAACACACTCTTTCACTCTCTTTGAATCTCTCTCTCTCTCTCTATCTCTCACTCTTTCTCTGAAACATTGACTGTGTTGTGGTGCTCTAGATGATCTAAGTCCTTATCATTGGCTCTTGCTTAAATGTTTATCTCTTTCTCACTCTCAATCTCATCTCTCTATGTCTCTCTTTCTCACTTCTCTCCCTCTCAATTTCTCTCTCTCTCAAATCTCAATCTCATTCCCATCTCTCTTCACTCTCACATTCTGATCTAACTCTCTCTTTATATGAATCTCTTCTTTCTATTGATGATACGACTATCAGGGCATGACTCTCACAAGGAAACTTATCATTGTTTTCCCTTTCTCTCTGAGGGATTACAAACAAAATCTCAATCTTTTTCATCTCGGAAAACCTCATATATTTCCTAGGTCTCATGACTTTTCATCTTTTAGAATATCAATGGATTAGGAATCATATTTCCTCATCTCTTGCCTAGAACCATCATTTTTATTGAAAAATTACTTATTTATGAGAGGTGGGACAAGTAACTATATGGATATGGAATCTACCTTGTGTCCTTGCAATAGTATATTGCACATCTCTAAAACTCCTCCCCACATATACTTGCACTCTTGAATGTCAATTTCTTCACATTCTGAAACAAATTTCATACATTTCTCATTTTCCATGTATGGTATTATACAATCCAGGATTTCCATTGGAAGCTACAAAATATAACCAAGTGTTAGACACCTTGTGTCAAGTAGTGTATAGGACTCTTTCTTCTTAGTGTGCAAATGTGGACCTTCGTGATCTATTTGAAAGGTGGGATTTCTATGCACAAGCCATTTTGTTCTAATACATGTTGAATTCAAAGAAAGTCTTCTTCCCTGAAAGTTCTAGGTTTGTCTCACTAACTTGGTAAGGATCATGCATACTCTAATTTCACATTTATCATGAAATCATATGGTCTTTACCACAGATATGTTCAACATTGGAGTCAAAACTATAAAAATTATCCTTGTATTTTATTGAGAAAATATTCAAATGATATCAAGAATGTTTGAGGTAATTATTTGGGATTATCACAATAATTAATCTCAAAGGAAATGGAAGAAACATAAATAATATACCAACGAGGAGGTGTAGGATCATAACTGAATTTCCTGCAGTATCCTCTCCTCTGGAGAAAGAGAAAGCTCTTCTGCTACTGGAATGGATAGAAAATTTGACACAACTTCCTGAAGTGTTCAAAATAAGCATAGCAACAGGGGAATGGATAAGAACACACAGGGGTTATCAATCACCTAGTAAATATTTCTTGTTTAGTTCTGAATGGGATTCAGTTGGCCTATGACTTAGTGACCTTCCATTTATTGATAATTCCTTCTATGATAAACCCATGGATGCTTTCAAAAGTTCCTTCAAAAATATAGGGGTAGTCATCAAGCCTAGTGAAGGGTGTGATGTGATTTCCAAACAACTTGAAATGCATAAAAATTTAGATGTCATAACAAAAATTTACAAATATCTCTATCGTTATAAATGGAATCCAAGTAATGGTGTCTCCCTATATCCAAGGATCAATTAGGGGTCTTTGGAAAGATTGGACATTTAGGAATCATGTGGTCAGAATGTTGTTACATATGACATTCTCAAACATTAGAGTTGCATCTTGGAAAATAAAATTGAACCTCTAAATCCTCTCAAATTGTTAAGATGGGCATATCAAGATTTTTTCTTCAAATGAAACCTTCATTCCCGATAGCTTGTAGCTTAAATAATTATTCAAAAGCACATTAAAAATGATCAAATTTTCTTGGATATCCTAATCCATTTCAAACCCAAAAATACCACTGGACTTGTTCCCTTAATTTATAACACTCTTGGAGATCCAAATATAAATCACAAGCTAAAGGAAAAAAGGAGATAGCTGTATTGGGTAACATTTCTTTGTACTCTAATTGTTCTTGGATATATGGCATTTCCCTCCAAAATATCAGCAGAATTAGGAATGTCTTGCATAATGAAGGCATTTTGTTACCTTGTCGTATGGTCTTGGTCCTGTTTCCTATTTTTGGTTCTATTCTAGTCTGGTCATGGTCATTGAAATGGAAGTTTCAGGAAAGTAATCCACCTATTTGAAGAATTATTCCCATTTAGATTGTAGGATGCAATAAAAGGCTAGTTTTTATTAGTATGTAATAGCAAGGCTAGTTTTCTATACTATTTCTTAATGCAGAGTATGGAATCAGAGGAGGAGGTTACCTGGTAAGATGGTTACCATCGATTGGCCTAAAGATTTTAGCAAGCAAGGTTCAATGGCAATCATGGGTGAATAAGTTACAACTTGTATGCATCTGGGAAAATTGTAGCTTCAGACATCAAGTCATCAACAACTTGTGTGATTTCCTCTTCTAAAATATTGACTCCTATGAGATCCACCACTATTACAAGGATTTATCAGGATGAGGATCTCATGAGGATTCATGAGTTTTATTTTGTATCTATCAATGGAGATCCTGTCCTCATGCCTAGAAATTACAAATTGGATCTTCTGTACATATGCAACCTACATTCAATGAAAAAACTAAATCGATATGATAGTTTGAATGTTGCAGCAAAATGATTTGCAATGCATTTAATGACATACAAAATATCATGGACCGAAATAATGCATCCCATCATTGAGTGTAGGGTAAATGCTTACTTCATTTTTGTGCTAGAGGTGTTGTTATTTCTTGGATACTTCATCCAGGCATAGTCTTAAGAGCATGGGCCTGAAAAATGCATAACTTCCTCCCAACAGGTATATCTTGGTCTCCATGACACTTAAATTTCTCATTTTCCTACAATTTCAATTGCATTGGGATCCTCTAAAAAATTCCTCTCAAATTTTCTATTACATATTTGGTTCTCTCCATTGTGGGTATTGTTTGTAAAATGTACTGTAGTTGTCCAGTGTAAGGTTGTCAAATGGATATTTTACAAACATGGAAGCTCATCCCGAAACTTGACTATGTAAAATTGGCTTGGTAAATGATTTTAATGAATTTCAATGTCAGAATCATTCGATTCTGAAACTTCGTATAGGTATTCTCTTAAGAGCTAGATGACCAAAAAGGCTATAAGCTGTGAAAAGAATAACATGGAGACATCTTGACAATCCTACACCTCAAATTGAGAGTCATATAAAATTCTTGTCTCGGTTTTATCCATTCTTTGGTTCTCTCGTTATCCTATTAGACTTCAAAATGCCATAAATTTAGTTTGAGTCAGGTGGGTGAGAATGCAATATTTTGCAAAAAGCTCGTGGTACAAAACTGAATTTTGCCAACAATCTAAGGTGGCTGGTAAACATATTGGATGCTTCATTTTAGTGCCAAATGGTGTCCATTGCTTCTAGAGCTACTTCATCTGGGTGTAGTCCCTTAAGAGCCCTAAGACCAAAAAAGGCTATAACTTTGACGGGTGATATCTCAGTCTCCATAACACCTGGAGAGGTCTCGTCTAATCTAACACCTCCATGCGTCAGTGACCCTCTACAAAATCCTATCTCATTTTTTCTCCATCTCCATTCAATTCTCTCACCGTTCTATTGTTTGTAAAAACAAAATAGTCCAATTTGAGTCAGTGTAAGGTTGTCCAATGCATTATTTTGTAAATAGGAAGCTTGTGGCACCAAACCGAATGTGCACCAACACATCTAGGTGGCCTAGTAAATGCATTGTGGATGGCTTCATTTTATGCCAGATGGTTCGTTTACTTCTAGGCTACTTCATCCAGGACATAGTCCCTTAAGATCCCTGAGACCAAAAAATGCTATAACTTCGACGGGTGATATCTCGGTCTCTGTGGCACCTGAAAGGTATCATCTAATCCTAAACCTCCATGTTGGGACCCTCTACAAAATCCTATCATGGTTTTCTCCATCTCCATTCGGTTCTCTCATTGTCCTATTATTTTCAAAAGTGTCGAATACTGCAGTGTGAGTCAGTGTAAGGTTTCCAACACAATATTTTGCAAACACACATTCCTAGCACTAAACCACCTATATCATTGCATCGGGGTGGCCTAGTCAATGCTAGGTGAGGATTCATTTTGGTGCACAAAATCCTTCGATTCAAAACAAGTACTAGGAAACATGTTAAGAAGAGATTGTTCATACAATATAGGTTGTGAAATGAGAATTTGAAGAAGACATTTTTCATACAATATAGGTGGTGAAATGATAATTTATTCTTGTTGTTTGTTTCCAATATTTAATTTTCCTTATCTTCTCTTAGCTTCAAGAATAATAAATTATCTACTAACAGTGCTAACCACGTGAAGGTGGAAGCTTTTTTGGCACCACTGACCTACATAAACATGTTAGTAAACAATTAAATAGAATTTTAAAACCTACACAATTTTTAAAAAATCATTAAAGTAAATATTCAAATTAAATTCATGTAGATGTACATATCTAATCTTAAGTGAACATACCTTTGACTTGAGAAAGTAAGCCACTTGGCAGGCTTAAGGGTAGTTTTGTGTATCTTCATTTGTACAAATTCAATCCAGTGAACCATCTGGGTCTGATCTAATTTTTAGGGTGTCAAGTATTGCTTCATGGTCAGACTCATGAACTTTCCACAATACCTTATTGCACGTATACCTCCATATTTAATCAATTGAACATTAGATGCAACAACTAGGTGAGAATAATGAAGAATCTTTCTATGAGTTTCAAAGTCCTCAAACAACCACACATTGGATTTCTTCATTGGGTATCTTCTTAGCCATGTTCTAGTAATAACCACAGAACCCGTAGGATATTCTAGGCCTTCTCCATCTATGATTGTGGATATCAATTTATTTTTTCCTCAACACAATGACACAAATAATAAGATGTTCCTTCTTTATTATTTTCTTCTGCAACAACCACAAAACATGACCTACATCACATTGTACACAAAATCATTAGTTTCAATAATTGATTCATTAATAAGTTCCATAACATGAGAAAAACTATAAATTTTTACAAAATAATGTAGATATATAATACCTGGTTGCACTAGATCTGATATATGGTCAAATTCAATTGATGTTTCTCTCACTGTGAGTTGTAGAGCTCGTGGAGGTTGATAGGTGTCGAGTGGATATAATTGTCTACAACACCATTCATCAACCCACTCTTTTGACTCACATTCATCCCAAAATGAATACGTACATGAAGAGAAAAATCATGTCATTTTCCTTGTATAAATAGTCCATGAATCTGCATTTGAACTTCTAAAAGAGTGCAACTCACTAGATCCTGTTAGTGTACAAAATATCTTCATATTTTACAAAATTAGCTTCTTCTACCAACCAAAAAAATCCTACGAACTATAGAATTGCCCTAATTACTTAGACCCACTGGTGAGTTACACCATTCTATAATGGATTTTGCATCGATCAACTTGGCACCATATTTGTACTTCAATTCTTCTCTTGTTAGGGCTCTTTTAACACATGCTCCTGCACCATCATGTTCTCCTTTTCCATGTCTAGCCTCAGTGAAATTCCAAAAATGTTGAACACCTCTTATCCTATGCATCCTTCTCAACTAATAGAACATTCACACATTCTTGAATTGTGATGTATAATTATCTGACCATATGATGTGTTTATCAAATATGATGTTTATGTTATTCAAATTTCCATAGAAGATCTCGAAACAACCTTGCACGAACTCTGATGAATGTCCATGATCATCACTAATATAGAAATGGTACTCCCTCAAAATATTTCTCTCTTCCTTTGTACTGTCAAGAGCATGAGTGAATACTATATGTACAAATATGGAAACCTGAATAGAGTTGTAGTATTGCGATTACACTTCATTTTGTGGCTGTAGAGTATAGTTCTCTACAAAATCAACAACTGACAAAATGGTACCAAGAGGAAATGTGTCCTTGCATAACCTGAATTACTCATCTAACCATCGAGCTCTATGTGTATGTCATGCATACTCATACACTAGCTTCTCTTGAAATATAGTGATAAAATTTGATACACTTATTTCTTTACTCACTAATTCACACCTCTTGGCTTCATTACCATCTTTTGAAGTGTATGTCACTGACTTGTATTTTCCAAAACTAACTAGTTCATTTTCTGATTACATGTGTATTATCTGTGTGTATACATATTTGCAAACATTACAAACCACCACAACTATCACAAGTTCCTTCTAAACATGATTTCTTATAAAAAATTTTCCTTCTTCTCTTGTACAAAAAAAACTTGAGATGAAATCTCTTGCTGATTTAGGTGGAATATTTATCATACACTCCTGTAAAATATTCTCAGTATGCAAATTAACACATATATGCCAGAAAATATCATAATGCATATCAAATTCAATATGGATCCTACAACAACAAATAGTCCGTGAGTGATTTATTTTAACATAAAAAGGTTTTGACATTTCAAAATACCTTTGACTAATTTGTATTTCGGGATGAGTCTCTTTAAACTTATTAAAAAATTGTGTTTGTGTCATGTCCAAAAAATGTTTAGGATGTGATTCACGGTTTCTAGAACCAATTCTTATTTTTAAAAAATATTTTTCATTAGGTGAAACCCTTGTATTATTTTTCCAAAATTCTAAAAAAATTTTTAATTTTAACTCATCAACTATGTCTTTGTCTTTTCGTGGAAGTCTACCAGAGAATGCCCATAATTCATTGTTATTTGTATCTTCAATTCTTTCACAATGCTCAAGAGCTTTGTATAGTGTTTTCCTATTTATTTTTAGTGCACTACTTGTTTTTCTAATTAAACGAGATTTTTTTGTTTCTTTACTTACTATAGTCGATGTAATAACACATCGAGTAACATTACTATCTTTGGTATGTGAGGTTGAACCTACTAATTGGTATGCATTCATTAGATTTTTTACAATAGATTTTTCACTGTTGGTCTTAGATGTTCTTAGACCAAGGGTTTTCATTGTAGGTCTATAATTAATGTTTTTCATCATTTCAACAAATAATTGACATCTACCTATTTCATTTAAGTCATTAAAATATGTTTTCCATATCTGATTAGCTTTTCTTCTACAAGTGCATTGACAAATCTTATTAGGCATTGGATTTAAAATATTTTCATCAATCTCAAGTAAAAGTTTGGGTGTTTTCCACAAAATTTTAATCGGTGATTTCAATGATTTTTGAAATTGTCTATTGTTCCTTTTCTATTTCTTGAATATTTGATAAAGAATTTGTGTTTTCGTCTAAACATTGTTCATTTTCTATTTTTACGATTCATCTTCATAATTTTGGTAAAGGTACTACACCAACAAACCCCCACACGTGTGCAACCACATTTGTATTCAATAGGTTGGTCATCTGGTGTAACATCTATGTCATTCGTTAAATATTCATTATTTATTGATTCAATTGGTGTTTCAAGATATCTTGCACCATCAATTTCATTTGGAAGAGATGACATACCTTCATCTCCATACGTTGATTTCTTTTTTTCCCGGATTTTTTGTACTCACTCCCTTATTTTCCTTTTACCTTCTTCTTGGATTTGTAGGATGATATATTACCTTTAGAATCATCTTCAATCTCTGGTAAAGACATGTTCAATTTATTTTTTCATGCCCTTTTTTCCTTTGTTTCCTTTGTTTTTCCAATTCCTCAAGCATTTGCTTTTATGGTTTGCTCCCCATAATTCTCAAATATCTTTATCACCACAAGAAAATAGATAAAATAATGAAATTATGTTATGGATATAAAAAACAATACAAACACACTCATATCTCAAAAAATTCTTAAATAATTCACAAAAAATCTCTATATAAGACAAAATAATCCCAATTGTCAATAAGAATAAAGAAGTGCAGGAATATGCAAGAATATGTAGCAGTTTTCAAACAACCCGTGACCAGTGGGACCTAATTTGTAAATTCCTTTTGGTTTTTTGTACTTTTGGCATTTTAGTTTAAGACATAACGTGAGCGCATTATAATGTGCTCGCATTTCACCTTCTATGGGTTTGGGAATCCCAATCCATAGGCTTGGATTTTCCTTGGATACGCTACCCTATGGCTTGGACTATGTAATCCATGAATAAATACTTGATTTACAAAAAAAAACATCAAAATGTCATGTGTACACCCCAATATTGCATACGGTATAACATAATATTCCAAAAAAATTATACTACGGTGTCAAGATCATATTTTACCTTAGTGATAATACACTTCTTTCTAAAATCTGATTAGTTTAAGGCTTTCATCCTTAATTTCTTTTACTAGTGCCTTATTTTCTTGTCAAAACGTATGCATACGTTTTTTTAAACAATTTTTGATTTTTTCATCCTTTAAAAAAAAAAACTCCTCTTCTAAACTCCATTCTACACGCATTAAAAAAATGACTATTTTTCTTAAATTTACAAGGGTGTACACACCAATATTTCATTTTTCGGGATGTGTGCACTTTGAAAATTAATTAAAAAAATTATGTATTCATCCAAAAATTATGAAAAATTAGTGGGACCTCGTACATGGAATTACCTAACTTTCTACCAAAGGGATTTGAAAAATAATTTATAAAACTAAAAAAATAGGGGGGTACACACACAATAGGTTCTTATCTTTTTGACACAAAAATAGACATACTTTGTATGTCCACTTCATTTGACCCTCTTAATCTCAACCATTTAAAAAAAAATTAGTAGTTTAGAAACTAGATTCCGAGCTCTACGATACTTATTCTTATCATTTTGTCAAATTTTGAGCATATGTATGCTGAATTATTCGATGAAGTTTAGGTTTTTTTGATTTAAGGAAAAATGTGTCCCTTTTTGACCCCCTTTTGGCCCCCCATTTCCAAGCACTTACCCCATGGTCTTCCTAAAGATTTAATGACTGATAGAGATCCTAGATTTACTTCTTCTTTCTGGAGGTCTTTATTTGATGTGTTGGGTACTAGTTTGAGTTTTAATACTGCTTATCATCCTCAGTCGGATGGTCAAACTAAAATAATAAATAGAATTTTAGAAAATGTGATTAGAATGTATACAAGTGAAAAAATTGGAAATAGGGAACAATGTCTGCATTTGAATGAGTTTGCTTACAATCATGGTTATCATACTACAACCAAAATGATACCTTTTGAAGTTGTGTGTGGTAGGAATTTTACTACTATTTCATGGTCAAATCTTGAACATAGATCTTGGTATGC
Organism: Taxus chinensis; assembly: GCA_019776745.2. Taxonomy (NCBI): domain Eukaryota; kingdom Viridiplantae; phylum Streptophyta; class Pinopsida; order Cupressales; family Taxaceae; genus Taxus; species Taxus chinensis. Next base: position 154,390,058 of record CM034147.1, on the reverse strand, counting down.
TAATGATAACTTAAAAGAAATGGAATATATCATAAATAAAGAAAAATGAAACATGAAAGCTGCTCAATATAGGTAAAACATTGGGCTGATTCAAAAAGATCTGTTAGATAATTTACAATAGGTGATCAAGTATTTCTTAGAGATAAACCTAAGAAGGGTTATTTGAAATTGGAGAAATACGCTAAGTTAGCTCCTTACTATTGTGGATGTTTTGAAATTCTAGAAAGAATATGAAATATTGCTTATAGACTTGTTTTACCTCCTGAATTGTCTAGAATTCATAATGTGTTTCATGTAATCTTGTTAAAGAAATATGTGTACGATGATAATCATGTTATTGATTGGAAAAACATAGTTATTGAGCCTACATGTGAATTAAAAATTGAACCTGAAATGATTCTAGATAGAAGGAGTAGGAATATAAGAAATAGAGAAATTAAAAAGGTTAAAATGAAATGGACTTTTTGTCATATTGAAAGTGCTACATGGGAAAGAGGAGATTTTCTAAAATAGTAATGTCCTGAATTGTTTAACTAATGTCTTGTGTTTTGTTATGTGATTTTTAGAAATAGACTTGGGACTACTGAGGATAGTAGCTAATTCAAAGGGGGAGAAATGTTATGTGACTAAATCCCTGAAACTTTATAAACATTAAAGACTTGTTCGAATGTTAAAAACAAGTTTGGTTTAAGATTAATTATAAATATATTTTAATAAAGTTATTGGTTTAATATGGGAATGAATATCTTGAGCATTTGATTTGAGATGCTTAATTTGATTTATGAAAAGGTATGGGAACCATTGTATTGGTTCGTAAGCACTTGTGATGTATTATAAAAGAGATTTAAATGTAAAAACAAAGAACATGAATACATGAACAATTGAATGAGAGACACAAGGAGTTGTACTTGTGATTCTGAGAAAGAGAACAATTGTGAAAAGAGTCTTAAGGAATTTGTGAATTTAGTTTCTGGAAGTAATTCCAAGGCTAGCTAGGTTACAAGAAGGTGGTGGGCAAGAGAGAGGGGCACTAGCGCTGTCCTAACTGGGGGTACATAGTACAACCTCAGATGGTTCCTTTCTAGGGCAAGGTGAAAATACATAGGGTGTATAACAATTTCCTCTAATAGGAGGACATAGTCTGGTGTCTGTTAACCTGTGGATGCATTGGAATTTTGTATCAAGGATTCCATATTAGTTTCATGTTTCTCTGTAATTGGAATTTTTACTAGAATTTTGGATCCTTATTCTCTCTCAGCATTAGAATTTTGTATCCATTAACTCAAATAAGTAATCTCTCTGTAAACTATGTAAATATCTCTGTAACTATGTAAATTTTGTTAAAATAATAATAACACGAAGTTAATTCTTCTTTTCATTCTAATAAATGAGAAAATGAATGTATTCGATATATTTTGATATGTATATCTTGGAATTATGTGATTATGTTACCATAAATGATGAATTGCAGGAAATAAATTATTAAAATATGTAAATTTAGATATGTATGTCTATTAATTAAAAGATATTTAATGATTTAATGTAGAATAAGCTTGTATTTATGTGTTTAAACGTAATCAAAGAATAATCTTGCAATTTAATGGTGATTTGGGCTAAATTATCTTTTTCTATATTTTATGGTTGTGTATGCTATGTTTTTCTATTTTTTCACAGTCGTATTACATGTTTGTATGCTTTAATTATGTGTTCTAATTTCACCCCAACATTAATGCAATATATAATATTGTGAAGTTCGAGCCAATTAAAATTCTCCATGTGTAAATCGATGTGTCAAAGTTTTCTATATTTTTTTGGCTTTTGCGAAGCTTTAGCCAACTAGAGAAAATTGTGTGTTATTGTCTTGTTAGACATATTTATTATTGCAAAGATTCTTGCTAATGAGAAAGCATCATCTAATTTCACAATGTCAGACCTTTATCAGTCATTTTTAAGCGTTACAAAGTGTGAACCAATGATAGCACTCCACATTATTCGTAGATTCAGACTTTAGTTAACTTTTATTCTGTCAAGTGTGAAACCTGAGCCAATAAGATAAAGCCACCGATTTTACGATGTCAATCTTTTGTCAGTTTTGTCAGATTGCGAGCCAATATAAATTTTCCATGTTTTCTTTCGCATATTGTTTTATTTGTAGGTACCTTCTCAATGTGTGAAAAGTGATCCATTTAGATGACTCCATATGTATATGGAGTTTAATAGTCTATCTTGTTATTAAATGATTTGTTCTTGGTTATCCTGCATTGTGAAGTGCGAACTAATAACAAAGCAACCAATATACATTGTTTTCATAGTGTCAGACTTATATAACCTTTGCTAATGAAATTTAGCCACCTATCTTTGTCTTTTGTGATCACAAATCCATCTGGATCTAAAAATTATTTGGTCTTTGGTTAATTTCAAGACCTAAAGTCCGCATGAAAAAAAAAATTAGGAGTTTCATGGAATCTCAACATGCGTCTCCGAGCTAAACCCTAGTTAATTACGTTTAAAGATTTAATTAACCATGCTTATCCATAGCCCCAGAATTAAAAGTTCTTCTCAGTTTTTAATAGTCAAATATTGCTTTAAATCAAATTAGCTTGCTAAGTTTAATAAACTATTATGTAAAAATGTATAGATCTTCTGAAATTCAACATAAATTCTCAGCTAGCAGTATCAAAATGATAGAAAATGTATCAGACTTCCACAATTTGATATTTCAGGATTTTTTTCGAGGGAAAAAATTACATTTCATTATTACTCCACTTAATTTAAAAGTTATCTCCTCATATTATAAGTCAAAGATCCCATTTAAATCCACAAACCACTCTAAATCTAGTAACACTCAATATGTAGGTTTCTTTAAAATATTCTCCATTCTGTCCAAATCAACCCATCGAGTAATGCCCATGAAGTTGAATTTGAAATCCTTTAATACCCTAAATAGAACCTTAAGGGATCCACCTACTAGTGTTATATCATATGTCATTGGGTGTAGTTTTTGGTTTGTTTAGTGCCTCCCACATTCTCTGTGACATAACATTCACATCCACGCTCAGGTCCAACAATGTTCTAGAAAATTCTTTTCCATTGATTTTAATGTCTAAATACATTACATATTTTCTCCAACTTTGTTGTATTAAGAATACATTCTTTTTATAATTTTTCCTAGTATCTGCCCATTGTACTCGATGCATTCTCTCCTATTTGTTTTGGTATTTAAAAAAATTCTTCATTTTTTCCACTATTCCTTGTTCATTAACTAGCTTCATTAATTGCTTCAAACCAATCGCCTCTTCTTCTTCAAAATAAGTTAATTTTCTACATCTACCTCTTGAATATTTTCACTATCTCCCAAGTTTGATAAATAAATTTATCATGGACCTTTGGGTTAAAATAGGTCCTTAGTGGTTCATATACTTGAAACTTCATCACAAGGCATTCCTTTCATTGTATCTTTATTTTTCAAAGTGGTACTTCTTGTGGTGAATGTGAATCTATGTCAACTCTCCTCATTTTTTATAGGTTTGGTTACACCATTTTCTTCTTACCCCTTTCTTCCTTAACTTATTTTTCTTCTATCTTTTTCGACATTACTTTTCTCCATTTTGAAATTTCATCTTCTTCTATCCTACTTAGTATTTCTTATTTTTTGGAGATGAATCATCTTATAATACCCTTGTCAAACAATGAGTAATTCAGTTCACTTCATTTCCCATAGTTTCTATTTTAGTTCCTCCATTCTTATCAAAAAAATCTTTTAAGAAACTATATGAATCATGCATTCCTCTTTCTTGATAGAAACCACATACATTGAGATCATAATCTATATGCTACCTAGCCTAGGGTAAATTTTTAAGGGTCCCTCCAAAAAAAATGTAGAAATTATTTAGTGAATTTTGAAAAACCACTTTCGAAAGTACAACAAATCGCAGAAAAATTTGTTTCAAGGGGTTAGGTGATTTTTTTTCAAAATTAAGGGAAAAGGTTGTTGGGGCCGCAATAATAGAATTATGTAGCATGCAGAATACTAACATTCGACAACATTTTTTATGCTATTAGCTAGTAGCATTCTACATGCTACATCGGTTGGTAGCACAAGGATGCTATTAGCCGGGGTAGCATGAAAAATGCTACTGCCGACTGGTGGCATTTTGCATGTTATCGGAAAATATCATACAAAATGTTACTAATCTAGTAACATGAGAGGATGCTATCATCTGGTAGCATTTTGCATGCTACCAATTGGTAGCATACAAAATTCTATTGGCTAGTAGTATGCATAATGTTATTGGTTGGTAGTATGTATCCTTTATGCTACTAGTCGGTACCACATAGGGTGTTACCGATCAGTGGCAGTGCCCTCCAAATCTTCCTATACATATACAACTCAGTCTAGTTATTTTCACTTTACACAATCACTTATCCAGAATGCCAGAGTTTACAACAAACGAGAAAAACAACCTCAATTGTCAACTGATAACCAACCAAACCATCCATCAATTCAAATCAGAGAAGGCATATATTTCATTTTTTGTAAGAATTCCAAGAAGGAAGGTCATCACCAAACTGCCCATGATCACTCCCACCAATTAAAATCCATAAGTTTTTATTTAAGAGCCTTGTATTTCTCACAACTCTACACCCTTTTATCAGATCCCAATTCTTTTTCACAATGGATTGAAGCCAAAAGTTTCATAGGGCTAGTTTACATGCCTAAATTTCCAACAAACACAAAAACACTCAACCACATTCTAACCACCTACAAAATTTCATCGTGTACTTTTCATATATAACTCCCATCACATACACTATTCTTTAGAACATCCCCTGAAGACTTTGAGCATTTGACAAGACTACCACACAAAGATGTGGTCACAACAAAGGCTATTTTGATAGATGAAGACGTCAAATATTTAGAGTCTCACTTCGAATTATCCCATATCGATAATATCATATCCCAAGCCACTACTCGTAAGTTTGTAATAATCATATTACTATTTACATCATTTTTTCTTTTACGAATTTTGATTATGTGTTTTATTAAATTTTACAATTTTGTGTTTCCTTGCATTTACAGTTTCCTCAAATCCTTCAAAAAGGGGAATTCCCCTCAAGGATTTCAATAACTTGTTTTTGTAAGCTATGGTTCAATTTTTCCAAGCCAAAATTATATTGTAAGGTTTGATATACATATATTCCATATTGAAACCTTGGCTTATATTTGTGCACCCCTAATTGACAGAAATATGATTGGTGCAATTTTTTTATCCTCCAGGATAAGAAATGACACGAGTAACATTCATGTGAATGAAACTACTTCCATTAGTTCCATATATTTTAGCCGTTGCATTATATTATGAATCTCTATACAATTTATGCAATACCCCTTCTCCTACCACACTCCACATAAAGCTAATAACTATTTCTTTGAAAATTGAACAATAGGAGGTGAATCCCAAATTTATGATTAATTGTTTCTTAATAATTATCATTAATTTTTGTCATATTTTATATATTATATTTGATATTAATAATCTGTTCAATGTTGAATTTATAACATAAGAGGATATTTCACAGTACTACTACAGCTGCATCATTATTTTAAGAGAGACTCAGCTATAACTGAGGACACCACTCCACAAAGAAGATTTTTCAAGAGATTCAATTAATGTTCCTTAGAGGATCTAGGAGACTGATTGACACCATCTCAACATGCTCACTCATCCAATTGACACGTCCACCATGCCATATATTTCAATATATTTTAAAGTATATATAATTAGATATAATATACGTTAAACATTTATAATTTGTTTACATTCCTTTGCTGTAGCAACCTCTAGTAGCACAAGTTTATATCCTCAGGGCTTGTGCTAGTCTAACAAGAAATGTGTGTGAATATGAATAAACACAGTATTAAGAAATATCTTTGTCACCTCAGGGTATGTATATCATTTAAGTTGTAATTTTGATTTTTTTTAGTTTGTTATCTTTTTTTTAAACAAAGAAACTGATAAATTTAAATTGTTAATGGTTAATTACGTTTAGATAACCACTTCGAGTACCACTCCCAGTATTTTCACTCTAATCCTCAACAACAACCATCAACAAATACAACATTCCCCATATACATCTTAGATGCAATCTACGCAAATAAGTAATGTTTTTTAATCATAATTGATATATAATTTTTGTTTATTC